>JARQOC010000010.1:134958950-135508581 GCA_033576535.1 Allobates femoralis
CTCCGAGCACGCCGCAGGGTGACCGGGACCACCGCCAGACAGAGAGCCCCAAGCACGCCTGCAGGGTTACCGGACCACCGCCGTCCTCACTTGGTGACTTGGTGGATGGCATGAGCGAGATACCCAACGTTCCCTGATGTGACACCAGCGACGGAGATGCGGCCATCTTTGGTCATGTAGATGGAGAAATCCTTAATCAGACGCTCCACCTGCCAAAAGAAAACTATGAGTGAATACAAGAGTCTTCACCTAAAAGAGACAGCACCCCCTGTTACGTCTAAAGTGGTGGTCGGGGAGTAAATGGAAACATTCTTCATTAAATTGCTAAAAAAAAAAAAAAATCGGCCAGCTCAAACACATGGTAACAGACTATCAGCTGTCTGAAGTATCAGAGTAGGCAGAAGCCATTAGTCTGGAGTGTATGAAAGAGTTCTGCCATTTAGATAAAATGCAGCAAAACCTGTAGAATTATAGTACACCCCCAGACCCAGAGGAGTCCTGGCACTTCGTCACTCACCTGCTCAGGGCGGAGGCCGGTGAAGCAGAACATGCCGATCTGGTCACTGATGTGCTGCCAGCTGTGGATGGAGCCTTCCTTCTTCAGGTTGGACACCAGCTGTTCTCTCATGCTGATAATGCGGTTTGCCATTCCCTTCACCTCCTGCAACCTATAGAGAGGAAGGTTTTATAACGAGCCTCGAGAACAGGTACCTAAGCTCCATGTTATCCCCATTACCACTCGCTGCGGAGGTCAGGCTGGGTCAAGATGGCGGCTGCTATTCTGGCTCCATTCAGTGGCGGGTTAGAGTACATGGGGCGAATGAGGATCTTCAGTTGAGACTCCACTCTTTTGGCTTCATCAGCGTCGCTGCAAACCACAGTGAAAGCTCCGACACGTTCACCTGGAGGAGAGGACACACAGTGTCACAATCCAGCACCGCCGCCCACGGCGGCCCCCCACGTCACAAGCCAGCACCACCGCCCACGGCGGCCCCCCACGTCACAAGCCAGCACCACCACCCACGGCGGCCCCCCACGTCACAAGCCAGCATCACTGCCCATGGCGGCCCCCCACATCACCACTGCTCCTCACCGTACAATCCCATGTTCTTTGCATAAGACTGAGACAACACAACATTGAGGCCTTCCTGGATAAAATGGCGCACGGCCCACGCATCTCTGTCCGTGTCTCCACTGGCAAAACCTTGGTACGCCATGTCAAAGAATGGGAAAAGGCGGCGGCTCTGAAATAAGACATGGAGAATAAGTGCAGAAGGAGGCCGCTGAGGGACAGCAAAATGCCCAGGAGGAGGCACCGAGGGACAGTGAAACGCTCAGAAAAAGGCCGGCGAGGGGCATCGAGACGCCCATGAGGAGGCCTCCAAGGGGCAGCGAGACAACCAGGAGGAAGCCACTGAGGGGCAGCGAAACACCCAGGAGAACGAAGGGGCAGCGAAACACCCAGGAGGCGAACGAAGGGGCAGAGACTTAACCAGGGGAGGCCAGCAAGTGGCAGCGACACGCCCGGGAGGAGGCCGCCAAGAGCACATACATGTGAGAGAAGAGCCACACCAGCGCTCACACCACAAATACACAGCCATACCTTGACGACTGCAGCCAGCTCCTTCCACTGCTCCTTCCGGGGTCCACGCCGGTGGGGTTGTGGGCGCAAGCATGGAACAGGATGATGCTCTGTTCTGGGATTTTCTAGAAGATCAATCATTAGGATCATTTGGGACTTGAACAAAAGTCGGTCACTGCAGAGTTATGGGGTGAGGATCCTGCACAGGAGTGGGACAGGACCACAGGGGTCAGCACTGAGGGTCCATACAAGAGGGCGACCAGGACCACAGGGTCAGCACTGAGGGTCCATACAAGAGGGCGACCAGGACCACAGGGGTCAGCACTGAGGGTCCATACAAGAGGGCGACCAGGACCACAGGGGTCAGCACTGAGGGTCTGTACAGGAAGGGGACCAGAACCACAGGGGTCAGCACTGAGGGTCTGTACAGGAGGAGGACCAGGACCCACAGGGGTCAGCACTAAGGGTCTGTACAGAAGACGGACCAGGACCCACAGGGGTCAGCACTGAGGGTCTGTACAGGAAGGGGACCAGAACCACAGGGGTCAGCACAGAGGGTCTGTACAGGAAGGGGACCAGAACCACAGAGGTCAGCACTGAGGGTCTGTACAGGAAAGGGACCAGAACCACAGAGGTCAGCACTAAGCTCCTCCAGATGACACTCACCGATATATCATCCAGAGCGCCGGCAAAATCAAATCCACAAGTCTTGGGGTCGTAGTATCGGTATCCCTTCAGCTCCATCCCTGCATCACGGAATATCGGGGTGTGATTCCCCCATGATGGTTTGGGAAGATAAACATCTCGACTGGATTTGTGGAATCTTTGCTATAAAAAAAAAAAAAAGAACAATTGTGTAACACAACAAGGAATTAGAGCGTCAGCTCACATGTCTGAGACTTGTACAGAGTGTGTATGGGCCCCCGGGTTCTATGTGGGTGCCTGGCTCCGCGCCTCTTGTGGACTGTGATGGCGTCGGGCCTCCACCGCGGAGGATCACACCCGGCTCTCCAGATTCTGTGAGGTTCTCATTCAACTGCTTCTATAAATGAGCAACGAGCCGCTCAGTGCACAGCAAGAATGGAGGGATGGGGGTTCTAACGTTTAATATTGGTTGCCGTGGTAACCAGCCACTACTGTAGTCAGTGTTTCCAGTTTCCTAGGCAGCGCTTACAAGCTCTTTGCTCTATGTTTGGCAGGATCATTGGATCCGAGGAGGTTCAGTCCCTGCGCTCCTCCGAGCCTGCAGAGGTGAAGCCGCCTCATGTAACAATGCCGCTGGTCCCATCGATTAGGATCACACGGCTCCCTGGTGGACGATAGGCTCGGAGACCGTGGCGCTCCAGGAAAGCATGGAACTGGACGTCTGGAGCACAGAACATCTCCATTACCAAGCATCTCCAGGCCACCCCACCCCAACTACACCCCCGTCCGGCCGCAACCCCAGGAGCTTCACCTATTCACATGGTTCACTCATTGAGGGTAAAACAAATCAAGACCTACGAGCTGGAGACCGACCCAGACTAACACTACAATATCCAGGTACAGCAGGTATTCGTGCATCAGTCCTGGTGAAGACCCTCGAGGAGAGACCTCTGGTACGTATACCCCAGACACAGCCTGCTCTACATGGGGTATGAGTACTACCGGACGGCAGATTCGGGGGAACACTCATATCCTCTCTCTGAAGTAGGAAGGCATGCAGACCCCATTACGGCCAATGCTCCGACCTTTAAAGAGGACTTGTCACCCCCCCCCCCCCCCCCCCCCCGCTGCATGGCAATATAAATGCAGCATGTCTGCTGCAATCAGGGAAGGGGTCCACAATGTGTCTGTGTGCATGTGTACCCCGAGATATAGCCTTTGTAAAACTTAGTTAGAAGCCATGGAGGCAGACCCTGTGGCTGGAGTGAGCTTGATTGACTGTGGCCATTCCATCCCCCACTGCCTCTCTGTGTTGCTTCTGCTGTGATGTTTATGCTTTGTCAGGGCAGGACTCTGGAGCTGACGTCAGGACAAATGATTTGCATGCTGTGAGTGACAGAGAGGAGGAGGGCAGAGCCTGCACAGCAGAAGCAGCACAGAGAGGCTGGGCCTGAGATGAATCTTATTACAATACCACGCCCATTGGGGTGTGATAAAGGACCATTGGAGGCTGCAAAACAACATGCCCAAGGGGACTATTGCGTATAGCCGCCACTTCATTATCATCCTAATGAGGAAGTATAAAAACGTTTTTTTACAACATTGAAAGCAAGCATTTAGCAGAGAGAGGGATAGTTATAATGGTAATAGGAAGGTGCAGGGACATGTATTCATAGGTTAGGTGGCAGGTTCCCTTTAATGATGCCGGTAGTACCCACACACAACACAAGGGGCAGCACAGGCGCAGTACTACTCACGGCCTCCAGTGGACTCACCAGGAAGTTTGCTCCGACTCGCAAGGACCCAGTCCCGGAGATGGTCTGTACGGTGATGTACTGCGAGGAGACAGAGAGAACATAAGCACAAAGTAACAAGACACTGCCGGCCCGCGCCGTCCGCACCCGGCGCACCGCCCGGCCCGCGCCGTCCGCACCCCGCGCACCGCCCGGCGACCTTTCGGCACTCACTGCACCGCCCAGCCCCCACAGTCTGCACTCACCACACCGTCTGCACTCACCCGGCCACTCTGGATGGCCTCAGCATTTTCTCCTAGTGCCAGCTGGGCCGACGCACGAGCAAAGTCGGCCAGTCCCCCAATGGGGAGGTATTCCTTATCAAGGTGCTTGGCGGCCATCTGTGCCTCGGCCTAAAAAAGAAAGATGAATAAAGAGACTGAGAAGGGCTGCAGCGGGCAAGAAGCCACCACCCCGACAGGGGCTCACAGACCCAGACATGAGAGCGGCCACACAACCCTAAACCAAGTGGCCGAGGGAAAGATTATTACAGCACTGGTGAAAGACTGGCCAGCGGGGCCCCTCAGCGTCTCATGGTCAGCGGGGCCCCTCAGCGTCACATGTCCTGGGATCACCGCAGGGTATCAGCATCGTATCAAAGATCAAGTAAACAGAGAAATTGGCAGAAAATGTAAAGGATCAAAGTAGAAGGAAAAGATCAGCTCCTGTCAGCAGGGATCAGCCCCCGTGTGCCGACCTGTGAGCGGGGCGCCGACATCTCCTCCCCATAACCAGGGTCAGTCCAGGGCAGCATATTCCCAGCACATGGGAACTCTGCTATATCATAATTAGCGGGTTAGCACTGCCACAGCCGAGAGTTCTCAGTGACCCCAATATAAAGCCCACACCATGCAGAGCACCGCCACAGCAGAGAGCCCCCAATGACCCCAATACAAAGCCCACACCACGCAGAGCACCGCCACAGCAGAGTGCCCCCAGTGACCCCAATATAAAGCCCACATCATGCAGAGCACTGCCACAACTGAGAGCTCCCAAAGACCCCAATATAAACCACACACCACAGAGAGCACTGCCAAGCCAACTGCAGAGCCAAGAGTCCCAAAGACCCCAATATAAAGCACACACCACGAGAGCACTGCCACAACTGAGAGCTCCCAAAGACCCATATAAAGCCACACCACGAGAGCACTGCCACAACTGAGAGCTCCCAAAGACCCCAATATAAAGCCACACACCACGAGAGCACTGCCACAACTGAGAGCTCCCAAAGACCCAATATAAAGCACACACCACGAGAGCACTGCCACAACTGAGAGCTCCCAAAGACCCCAATATAAAGCCAACACCACGAGAGCACTGCCACAACTGAGAGCTCCCAAAGACCCCAATATAAAGCACACACCACGAGAGCACTGCCACAACTGAGAGCTCCCAAAGACCCCAATATAAAGCCAACACCACGAGAGCACTGCCACAACTGAAAAGCTCCCAAAGACCCCAATATAAAGCACACACCACGAGAGCACTGCCACAACTGAGAGCTCCCAAAGACCCCAATATAAAGCCAACACCACGAGAGCACTGCCACAACTGAGAGCTCCCAAAGACCCCTATATAAAGCACACACGAGAGCACTGCCACAACTGAGAGCTCCCAAAGACCCCAATATAAAGCCAACACCACGAGAGCACTGCCACAACTGAGAGTTCTCAAAGACCTCAATATAAAGCCCAAACCACGAGAGCCCTGCCACAACAAAGGGTATTGCCACAGCCAAGAGCTCTCAAAGACCTCAATATAAAGCCACACCACAAGAGCATCGCACCAGCCGAGAGGTCCCAGTGACCCAATATAAAGCCCACACCACAAGGGCACCGCACCAGCCGAGAGCCCCCAGTGACCTCAGTATAAAGCTCACACCACGCAGAGCACCACCCACAGCCAAGAGCCCCCAGTGACCTCAGTATAAAGCCCACACCCACGCAGAGCACCCCCACAGCCAAGAGCCCCCAGTGACCTCAGTATAAAGCGCACACCAGGTAGAGCCACAGCCGAGAGCCCCCAGCAACCTCAGTATAAAGCCCACACCACACAGAGCACCACCACAGCAGAGAGCCCCCAGCGACCTCAGTATAAAGTCCACACCATGCAGAGCACCGCCACAGCCAAGAGCTCCCAGAGACCCCAATATAAAGCCTACACCACGCAGAGCACCGCCACAGCCGAACGCCCCCGGTGACCCCAATACAAAGCCCACACCACGCAGAGCACCACCACAGCCAAGAGCTCCCAGAGACCCCAATATAAAGCCCACACCACGCAGAGCACCACCACAGCCTAGAGCCCCAAGTGACCCCAATATAAAGCCCACACCACGCAGAGCACCACCACAGTCGAGAGCCCCAAGTGACCCCAATATAAAGCCCACACCAAGCAGAGCACCACCACAGTCGAGAGCCCCAGTGACGCCAATATAAAGCCCACACCACGCAGAGCACCACCACAGTCGAGAGCCCCCAGTGACGCCAATATAAAGCCCACACCACGCAGAACACCACCACAGCAGAGAGTCCCCAGTGACCCCAATATAAAGCCCACACCACGCAGAGCACCACCACAGCAGAGAGTCCCCAGCGACCTCAGTATAAAGCCCACACCACGCACAGCACCGCCACAGCTGAGAGCCCCCAGTGACACCAATATAAAGCCCACACCATGCAGAGCACCACCACAGCTGAAAACCCCCAGTGACCCCAATATAAAGCTCACACCATGCAGAGCACCGCCACAGCCAAGAGCTCCCAGAGACCCCAATATAAAGCCCACACTACGCAGAGCACCGCCTGGGCCCCGCACCAGAGGTCTCCATGAACACGAGCAGCACGGGCGGACAGCACCATGATCAGACCAATCCTCAGGAGCCGCCTGTACACAATGGCCGATCACTGTTGGGAACCTCCAAGTAACGACCTGGCAAAGGCTGAAGAGCCAACAGATTCACAGACGAAGAAGAACGCAAGCAAACAATGACAACCAGAGTAAAGACCCCGGGTGGCAAAGAGGATACGACAGGCAGAGGACCCACATGTACCTGCACCGCACAGGACTCTGCTCTGCGGTGACAGGTGCCCATAATACGGACAGACGGACACTGCTCACCTTGCGTACGCTGCTGAGGACAAAGGGCTTCCCGTTGTCATCACGGTACGCCCCGACGCCCAGGTTCATCTTCTTAGAATTGGTGTCTCTCTTGAAAGCTTCTGTTACACCAAGGATGGGGTCAGGGGGGCCCATCTCGACGTGAGACCACCAGGAGCTAGAAAGACAAAGGATTCCAGGTCCTTCTTAATCAGCACAAAGAGAGAATGACATATATCCTTCATGAACAAAGCCACTAGCCTCATCTGTGCCCAACCATCAACAGTGCCTCCGCCCCGAGACAGACACCTCTCCAGTCTCTGGACTTATGTTGTGCTGCACCAGTTCTCTGGAATGCACTACCCCAGGCAGGGGAATGTCCATCGTTGCTCCATTATTAAATATTCACTTAAAATCCTGTGTATAACTCACAGAGTGAAAGGCCATCTCAAGCTGTCAGGAAAATATGAATTATTTTCATGGTTGTAGGGACACAGCCAAAACTGACATAAGACTACCCCCCCCCCACCACCACCACTGGTTTCTATAGACCAAATTCTACAGGCAGCCCCTCGCTCTTTTTGTCCCCCTCCCCTACCAGCAGAGTCATAAACCCTGAAGCGAAGCTGAAAGCCGGCTGGTTTGTACTCTTTTTTCTTTTCCCTCCAGAACATCTTTGTCTGCAGTTACAAACTTTTAACGTCAAATTTAATAATGCACATTCATGTCACAATTTCATAAATCATATTTTTGGATTTCTTACACTTTTGCGGATTTAATAGTATATCTTACTTTTCTGGAAATGGGTCCGAAACCTAGGAAATGAGCTCTGACCACCAGCACATCACAGACATATCATATTTGGAGTCAAACAGCACCAAAAATCACAAGGGAAAACATGATGTCCATATCTTTGATGTGGAGCGTCCAAGCCAAAGATATGGAAAAATTGAGGTTTTTGAGAATTGTACAGTTGTGTGGGCTTCCAGGAAACCAGACCACACGTGAGGTAAATAAAGTGTGAGTTTCCTGTTTTATGGCTTATCACATAACACCAAAGCGTCCATTTTGGGTCATTCCACCCTGGGACAACGGACACAGCACGACCCTATCACTGTGTGGTGGAATCATACACTATTTTTTCCCCCCACTGAATCTGAGATTGTCACTGCGTTGCACAGGTTTTGCAATTCCTCATATACTCCCTCTTATTTTAATAACTGTTTATTCATATATGTAAATTGTCTCTTTGTAATATCTTGTATATCTTCTTGTAAACACTGCAAACTTTCTGGAGTAAAATGTATAACTCACTTGTTTCGTTCTTCACGTTCTATGAGCGAGCGTCACGCACCTCCCGCTATTTCATGTTACCAAACAGGTTACCGATCCACCTTGAAAGAGATCGGTGGTGGCAGCATCATTTTTGTATTTATGTGATATTGTGGCCTGAGGGTGACTGGATCGAGATATATACCGTATATACTCGTGTATAAGCCGAGTTTTTCAGCCCAAAATTTGGGCTGAAAAGTCTCCCCCTCGGCTCATACACGGGTCATATACGGTACATGGAGTGGTGGGGGCTGTGTCCCGGGGCTGTGGAGGCGGGGGGAGGCTGCAGTATGAGTGGGGCCGCTCATTAAATATGCACTGCTTCCCCCTGTCAATCAGCGGCAGGGGGAAGCAGTGCATATAAGCCCCCAAATGCTGGCACTCGACCCCCCTTGGAAGGGCCCCCCCCGCCGCTTATATCACCATCCCGGTCTTCTGCTCAGCGCCGCTCCTCGGTGCTCCATCCTGCTACATCCGGGATCTCCGGCCGTCGCAGGCATATGACGTCATCGCGCGACGGCCGGGGATCCCGGATGTAGCAGGATGGAGCACCGAGGACGGAGCATCGAGGAGCGGCGCTGATCAGAAGTCCGGGATGGTAAGAGAAGCGGGGGGGCCTTGCAAGGGGGGGCGAGTGCCAGCATTTGGGGGCTGCTGGGTACCCCCAGGGGGCTGCTGTATATACCCCTGGGGGCCTGCTGAATACCCCTGGGGGCCTGCTGTATACCACTGGAGCTGCTGTATACTACCACTGGGGCTGCTGTATACTACCACTGGGGCTGCTGTATACTACCACTGGGGCTGCTGTATACTACCACTGGGGCTGCTGTATACTACCACTGGGGCTGCTGTATACTACCACTGGGGCTGCTGTATACTACCACTGGGGCTGCTATATACTACCACTGGGGCTGCTGCATACTACCACTGGGGCTGCTATATACTACCACTGGGGCTGCTATATACTACCACTGGGGCTGCTATATACTACCACTGGGGCTGCTATATACTACCACTGGGGCTGCTGGAGCTGCTGTATACTACCACTGGGGCTGCTGGGGCTGCTATATACTACCACTGGGGCTGCTGTATACTACCACTGGGGCTGCTGTATACTACCACTGGGGCTGCTGTATACTACCACTGGGGCTGCTATATACTACCACTGGGGCTGCTATATACTACCACTGGGGCTGCTGGAGCTGCTGTATACTACCACTGGGGCTGCTGGGGCTGCTATATACTACCACTGGGGCTGCTGTATACTACCGCTGGGGCTGCTGTATACTACCACTGGGGCTGCTGTATACTACCGCTGGGGCTGCTGTATACTACCGCTGGGGCTGCTGTATACTACCGCTGGGGCTGCTGTATACTACCACTGGGGCTGCTGTATACTACCACTGGGGCTGCTGTATACTACCACTGGGGCTGCTGTATACTACCACTGGGGCTGCTGTATACTACCACTGGGGCTGCTGTATACTACCACTGGGGCTGCTATATACTACCACTGGGGCTGCTATATACTACCACTGGGGCTGCTATATACTACCACTGGGGCTGCTATATACTACCACTGGGGCTGCTATATACTACCACTGGGGCTGCTGTATACTACCACTGGGGCTGCTATATACTACCACTGGGGCTGCTATATACTACCACTGGGGCTGCTATATACTACCACTGGGGCTGCTATATACTACCACTGGGGCTGCTGGGGCTGCTGCATACTACCACTGGGGCTGCTGCATACTACCACTGGGGCTGCTGCATACTACCACTGGGGCTGCTGCATACTACCACTGGGGCTGCTGCATACTACCACTGGGGCTGCTGCATACTACCACTGGGGCTGCTGCATACTACCACTGGGGCTGCTGCATACTACCACTGGGGCTGCTGCATACTACCACTGGGGCTGCTGCATACTACCACTGGGGCTGCTGTATACTACCACTGGGGCTGCTGTATACTACCACTGGGGCTGCTGTATACTACCACTGGGGCTGCTGTATACTACCACTGGGGCTGCTGTATACTACCACTGGGGCTGCTGTATACTACCACTGGGGCTGCTGTATACTACCACTGGGGCTGCTGTATACTACCACTGGGGAGGCCTGTATACCACACTGCTGGGGGCTGTATACCTGTGCTGGGGTCCACCCTCGGCTTATACACGAGTCAATAGGTTTTTCCAGATTTTTGGGGCAAAAGTAGAGGGGTCGGCTTATACACGGGTCGGCTTATACACGAGTATATACGGTATACGTTCCTGGCAGGAACTGGTGGTATATATACATCCCGTCACATCACATGCCACAATAGTAGACATAAATTACAGCTGCTGCGCTCCTTTGCTTATCCTCTGTCAATACCGTGTTTGGCCAGCAGGATAAGAGGGCACCAGAGAGCTGTAGCTCTTGACCAAGTTCGTGACACAAGCCAAAGCATCTCGCCAACAAGCTGGTCTTAGTTGTAGGAAACACTTAGTCTTCAGTGGCCGATACCTTTTAATGGCAAACTGAAAAGATGGTAAGAAAAACAAGCTTTCGAGACTCTATGGCCTCTTCATCAGGGTGATGACACAAATTTTGAAGACACATACATATATACATAAGCAGGGTGAGATGATGCAGTAAATACGACAGGTGACGTGAACCAGAGTCAGGCTTGGGAGGGGGAGAGCAGCTGGGGAGGTAAAATCAAAATTCCGAGATAAAAGGAACGGATTGTATTATTGTTGTATGATTAGTGGTCTGTGGAGACCTGAAAATTCCTCAGTGAATGTAGAAAGCCATAAATCCAGCGAGACTGTTTATGTAAGAAGTGTCAAAAGTTCATTGTCCTCTAACTGGGGTCTGTTCAAAGATGTGATATCCTCAAATGCCCTTTCAATTGATGTAAAAACGCATGAATCCTGTTTTGAATGTGTCAAAGGTCGTTATCAATTTGTATTCCCAAATCCTTCTCTTTCTGAGAATTGAAGATTACCTTTTAAAATGAGCAGATTCATGTCTGTTACCCTGTGGACAGAGCTGCAAAAATGCTTGGCTACAGGTAGATTCATGTACTTTTCTTCTATTGAGTGGTGATGAGAATTCATTTTTGTCCTGAATTGTAGTCCGGTCTCCCCTATGTACAGGCCACCTGTTGGGCATTTGGTACATATGATTAAATACACCACACTGCTTGTGATGCAGCTGAAGCTCCCTGGGATCTTGTTGTCTTGATCTGTCCCAGGAATCCTTATCTTGTCATTATAGATGGAGGTTTTGCACCTGTTCTGGTTGCAGGGAAAGGTTCCTGTTGCTGCTGGAGAGGACAGGGCGCTTCTGACAAGGTTGTTTTCGGAGGTTGTCTAAAACACAGAAGTGGGGGATCCGGAGATATAGATTGTAGTCGGGCATCCTTTTGTAGGAGTGGTTGTAGTTTCCGTGCGGCTCCTCTTACCCCTCCAGACTCGGATTGTAGGTGACTATGAGAGGAACTCTGTTGTTTTCTTCTCTAGTTTTGTAATGTAGGAGATGATTCCTTGATATTCTGGTGCCTCTTGTAATCTGGTTCTCGATTGCTCTTGGATGGTAGCCCTGGTTCAAGAAAGTCTTTCTGAGGTCCTCAAGGTGATTGTCTCTATCTGTAGGGTTGGGACATATCCCATTGTATCTAAGACCTGGCTGTACATGGATGTGGAATCTCTGTACAGTAACATCTCACACCAGGATGGATTCAATGCCTGCAAAACCTTCCTGGAAAACACAGATTGATGCTGACTCTGGTGAAGCCTATATTATTCATCCTCACCCACAACTACTTCACATTTGATGACAACATATATTTACAGGAGACTGGCACAGCAATGGGGAGCAAAATGGCTCCACAATATGCAAATCTTCTCATGGCCAAGCTTGAAGGTGACTTTCTATCCTCTTGCCCTATCAGGCCTCTGGCTTACTATGTTATATCGATGATATTTTAATCATCTGGACGGAGTCTGAGCAACAGCTGAAGACGTTCCATGAACACTTTAATCAGTTTCATCCCACCATTAACTTAACACTCAACTACTCCTGCACTGGAATCACCTGTCTGGACACCATTATTAGGGTATGTGCCCACAGGATGTTTTTGCTGCAGTTTACCATTGGTTTTATGGTAATTTATGCTAATTTGTTCCTGCGGTTTTGATTCCCAGCAAAACCAATGTGTTTCACAGAAACGCTGTGCCCATACATTGGTTTTACAAGTGTCAAGAACTGTCAAATACCTGCGGTTTTACCGCTGATGGGAGAGAAGTGACATGTTCTATTTTTCCTGAAAGAAACCCAATAAAAACGCAATAAAAACGCAGGACCTGAACACAGAAAATCTCCTGGCAAGGACTCTAGGATCCTCGAAACCAGGATCGGTTTTGCTGCGTTCAGGACTGCTCAAAAAACGTCCTGTGGGCACATAGCCTTAAGCTACAGAATAATGAAATAGACATCCCTGTACTGGAAACCAATTGACCGTCCAACATATCTCCGATGGGACAGTTTTCATCCAAAGCACATCAAAAACTGTATTGTGTACAGCCAGGCCATCACATACAATGGGATATGTCCCAACCCTACAGATAGAGAAAATCACCTTCAGGACCTCAGAAAGACCTTTCTGAACCAGGGCTACAATCCAAGAGCAATCGAGATCCAGATTACAAGAGCCACCAGAATATCAAGGAATCATCTCCTCAGATTCTTATATTTTAGTATTGAAAGGTCATTTCAAATCTCAAAGAATGAGGAGAGTCCGGGAATATAAACCTATGTAGATCTTTGATACATTCAGAGCAAAAATGAATGTGTCACATGGATTTATGTCTTTCTACATCAAATGAAGAATCTTCAATTCTTCGACCAACAACTAAATAACATAAAACGATTGGCTTCTTATCTCTGAATGCTGATATTTACTGCCCCAGCAGCTCTTTTCTCTCCCCGTCCCAACATAGACCACTATGCTCTGCTTATCCAACCCTCTATTTGTGTGTTCAGATGTTTTGCCATTAAAATCCTGATGAAGAGACCATAGAGTCTGGAAAGCTTGCTTTGCTTTTTCTTACCATCTTTTTAGTTTGCCATTAAAAGGTATCAACCACTGAGAACTCGAGTCTAAAGGGGGTGTCACACGCGTCAATGTCGTCAGCGATCTGATCGCTGACGACATTGACGGCTGATTGCTGGTGAGCTGTCACACAGACAGACTCACCAGCGATCAATTGACCAGTGACATCATGGAAACGATTTAAATATCGTTTCCACGATGTCCTGCTCCCGCTGCCAGCCTGCTGGAAGCGGGAGCAGCCTGGTCTCCAAGGTACACTGCGGGTAACTAGGCAGCGCGCGCTGCCTAGATACCCGACGTGTACCTTAGTTACCAGCCTCCTCTGCTCACCCGGTGAGCGGAGGAGGCTGGTAACTAAGGTACACAGTCGGGTATCTAGGCAGCGCGCGCTGCCTAGATACCCGACGTGTACCTTAGTTACCAGCCTCCTCCGCTCACACGGTGAGCGGAGGAGGCTGGTAACTAAGGTACACGTCGGGTATCTAGGCAGCGCGCGCTGCCTAGTTACCCGCAGTGTACCTTGGAGACCAGCTCCCAGCGCTTGTGACAGGCGCTGGGAGCTGGAATATCGCTCGCTCCCGGTGTCACACGCAGCGATGCTGCGTGTCCACCGGGCGACAATCGCCAGGTTTCAGAGCTGGTTCTGAAACCTGGCGATCATCAACCAGCGATTTATCGCTGGTTGATGCAGTATGTCACACGCGTCAATATCGCTGCAACGTCACGTGCAGTCGATATCGTGCAGGCGATATTGACGCGTGTGACACCCCCTTAATGCTTCTCTATCTACCTGCTATCACCGTACAAACACTTTTACCTTATCTGTGGCTCCTCACTATCATGACGCGGGCGGTCGGCTGAGGACTCGCCTGGTATGGCGGTTGCATTGGACGGCAGCCCACATACAGGTAGGGACAGAAATATTTGGACGATGACAAGTTTTGACTTTTTACCAAAACACTTTGTAGATCCAGGTGTATAATGACTGTGCCGACTCTCAGCTGTAATGGGAGGGATTCACATCCTAACAGGAGCAGTGTTTAGGAATTACAGCTCTACGTCTCCGACCTTTTTTTGGTAGATAGAAGGGATAAGGCGACATTCACACAATGTTTTTTATGCATTTTTTCATGGATCCGTTTTGCATTAAAAACACATCAATGTCTAGGCTGAACAGCGAAGTGAATGGACGCTCAAGATTTGTTATTCAGACAGCGTTTTTTGCGGATCTGCACTAGGGTTAGAAAAGAAACCCGCAAAAACTATGAACATGTCAATTAGTGCAGAGTTTTACAGCTGCGTTTCCTCCATAGGCTCCATTATAATCAGCCGAAAAAGGAGGACTCATAGCATGTGTCCACAGGAAACACAGGAGCTGGAAACTACACCATTCTGAAATTACCTATCCCTGTTCCCATGCAAGATAAGTGTGTGTCTGAGTCTGTGTGCGCCTGTGAGCATGCCAGTGTGTGCGCGCCTGTGAGCATGCCAGTGTGTGCGCGCCTGTGAGCATGCCAGTGTGTGCGCGCCTGTGAGCATGCCAGTGTGTGCGCGCCTGTGAGCATGCCAGTGTGTGCGCGCCTGTGAGCATGCCAGTGTGTGCGCGCCTGTGAGCATGCCAGTGTGTGCGCGCCTGTGAGCATGCCAGTGTGTGCGCGCCTGTGAGCATGCCAGTGTGTGCGCGCCTGTGAGCATGCCAGTGTGCGCGCCTGTGAGCATGCCAGTGTGTGCGCGCCTGTGAGCATGCCAGTGTGTGCGCCTGTGAGCATGCCAGTGTGTGCGCCTGTGAGCATGCCAGTGTGTGCGCCTGTGAGCATGCCAGTGTGTGCGCCTGTGAGCATGCCAGTGTGTGCGCCTGTGAGCATGCCAGTGTGTGCGCCTGTGAGCATGCCAGTGTGTGCGCCTGTGAGCATGCCAGTGTGTGCGCCTGTGAGCATGCCAGTGTGTGCGCCTGTGAGCA
Organism: Allobates femoralis; assembly: GCA_033576535.1. Lineage (NCBI taxonomy): Eukaryota > Metazoa > Chordata > Amphibia > Anura > Aromobatidae > Allobates > Allobates femoralis. Next base: position 134,974,471 of record JARQOC010000010.1, read on the forward strand.
TGCCAGTGTGTGCGCCTGTGAGCATGCCAGTGTGTGCGCCAGTGTGTGCGCCAGTGTGTGCGCCAGTGTGTGCGCCTGTGAGCGCGCCTGTGAGCGCGCCTGTGAGCGCGCCTGTGAGCGCGCCTGTGAGCGTGCCTGTGAGCGTGCCTGTGAGCGTGCCTGTAATTAAAACAAAAAAAAAAAGAGTACACGATCCGCACTGCTGAAATGAGGAAGCTGACCCAAGGGTTGATGCAATGATGCTCATTATTCTTTATTTTGGAGCCTGCAGTGCTCCTTCCTTAGGGAATAGCAATAATAGCAATGCTTGTGTCTGTGTGCCTGCGCGTGACGGCGAGCCTGTGCCTGCGCGTGACGGCGAGAGTCTGTATGAGTGTGTGTGTGGTGTCTGTGTGAGTCTGTGTGTATATGTGTGTTTGTGAGTCTGTGTGAATGATACCTGCTTACAACATTAACACGTGTGAGAACTCACCAACGATGTCAAAACGATGTCTGTAATGACCGCGCGCCCATGAGATCGTTGCCGACATTGTGCCGTGTAATTGGGCCTTATGTGAGAGGTGAAGTCCAGTCCCAGGATCACCTGACCGGCATACAGATCAGCTGACATGCCCGCCGGTCAGCTGACAGAATCAGGTGATCGGTTCTGCACTGCTAGATTCTGTCAGCTGATCCTGGGACCAGTTTGGACTCATCGCTGGACGAGGGAATTTGTGGGTATTTAATAAAGGGGTGAACGAGGTGTCTGATTTTTTTAATAAAGGATTTTTCTGGTGTGTTTTTTTTTTTTTCACTATTGCTAATGGCTGGCTGACAGATGACATTAGCAATATGGCTTGATGTAAGCTGCCATAAAAAGATTACATCAATCGCTTTATTACCAAATCTGCCAGTTTTGGCATCTGTCATTGACTGGCAATAGAAAATACAGTGATGCCCACACCAATTTATTTCTTTTTAGGACCTTCATTACATGTGAAGTGACTGTGAGGGGCCCATGTGGCAGAACACACAAAAAGTGACACCATTCCAAACCAGCCACCCACCCCACAGTCATGACGATGATTAACCCTTCAGGGGCTTCACAGCAGCTAAAGCCACATGGAAGGAAAACATGAAAATTCTACCTTTTCCCACAAAATGTCGCCCTAAATTTTGCATTTTCACAAGAATAAAAAAAAAAAAAATGGAGCAGATAATGTGTTGTGCAATTTCTCCTGAGTGGACAATACCTATATGTGGTGGAAAACTACTGTCTGGGAGCCCGGGCGGGCTCCGAGGGAGGGGGCCCCATGTGACATACCCCATAATTAATGTCTTAATACCCCACATGTCTGAACAGTAGTTTATGGGGATGTGGGAGGGCTGTCTGTTGTTTAGAGCACAGACTCCATGTGCAGAGCCCATGAGGGCCACAACAGCAGATACACCCCTCTGAGAGTTCATCTATGGGTGTAGTGACAATTTGTTCTTAAAAGCAGAATAATTGTATAGTCTGGGTGTAACCAACAGGCTGAAAGCCAAACCCTGCAGCACACGTGTGACCGATGCCTGGCAGAAACCTCATCTGTGTGCACACGCAACACCAGCAATCACCCCATCACATAGGAGGCTGAGGGCGATTGTCATTCTGCCCCCACCTTTATCATGGCGGATCTGCTGTATCCGGCCAATGCATAGGAACTTGTGTTGGTTAAAGGGAATCTGTCACCACATTTTTCCCCACTAATCTGAGAGCAGCACCATATAGGGCCAGAGATCCTGATTCCAGTGATGTGTCACTTACTGGGCTACTTGCTGTAGTTTTGATCAAATCAGCTAGGGATTATCATTAGAGGATGACTTGGCTGCCAGTACTCCGGCATATCCATCAACTGCTAAATCTGCAGCAGAGAAAACAGTAATTTTATCAAAATGACAAAGAGCTCAGTAAGTGACACATCAGTGGAATCAGGTCCCTGTCTACATTATGCTGCTCTCAGATGGAATAACAAAAACCTGGTGATAGATTCCCTACAATGGCTGTTTGTGGTGAATTTTTGGGGATTTTTCACATCCTCTGTACGTAGTATATATAGTATATATACACCTTCTCAGAGGGCGACCCCACTTATGGGAGTGAAGGAGACCCGGCGTCCTGATAAGAACGACATGTGCTGCCCGAGCGACAGCTGAGGCCGCGGATTATGTCAGGGACACCCAAGGTGATCTATAAACAGAACATGGCAGAGCCCGGAGCTCCTGTCCGTCATGTCAGGGGCCACACGGTCATCTACAGTCACCCAACACTTCAGCAATGTGCGGAGCATCTGCATGTGTTAGCAACGTCTGCTCCTCACAACAGCCAGGGAGAAGACACAATGCAGTTTAGGGTCACTCACAGGGAGGAGCCATTTTGTTGTAGACACAAAGTGGCCTTTATGGTGGGTTTACACGTTGCGATATCGGCGTCCAACTCCGACCAAAAGTCACGTGGTTCGGGCGTTGGACCCGATATCGTTCGTGCGTTGTACGGTGTGAACATCCAATGCGATGCAGGAACGATGGCAAACCGATATCGGGGGTCGAATGAGCGTGCCATTCAACCGCCCGATATCGGATGCCGGTTGGAGCCGGATCGTCCCGTGTAAGCATCCAACTCCGATGCGCTGTACAACGTCCCCCATTCACTACCATGTTAAATGGTCGGTCCTGGGTCGGGGGGGCGTAGACATCGTAGGGACGTTGTACCACGATATCGGGACGTGTACACCGCTGATCCAACTCTTGGAAAACCGGCCACAAAATGCGCGCTCCCGCGCCGTTGGATACGATATCGGAACGATATCACAACGTGTAAACCCACCATTAGGATTATAAAGGTAGGCAATCCCTATTGTATCATTGATAGGGCGTAGGCACCTGATCTGCACAGGGAGGTGATTATAAAGCCCTGATAGACATCCTATATAATATGCCACTAAACAGCATGTGGTAGATAGAGGTTACTAATGATCGGCTATGCATAGGTAAGATGGTCTAACATTTTAATAGTATAACTATATTATAAAATGTGCAGGATAGATGCCTATATGATGTATATAATGATAAACTCCTACAAATCCTCTTCCCAAATTTATATGATTTATAATAAAAATCTTTTCTATAGTAAAGTATAGCTCTAATGATTTTGTATTGGGCTTGTGCAATATATACTTAATGGCAGTGTATATGAATACTGGAGCATTTAAATCTAATATATAATTCCCCTAACGCACTTCCGTAGGTTTCGGCGCTGCTTCCGTCGTTGTGGCCGTGGGCGCGCGGCGCCCAAGCGACCTGTGAAGCATTGCCCGCGCAGCGGGCATTGCGAGTCTCCCGCCCCGCCGCCGACTGACGAGAGCCGAGCGCCGTGGCCGAAAACAGAACCAAGTGCCTGGCCATGCACAGCTCTAGAGACCGCTATGTATCTCAATGGGCAGTGAGGAGCTATGCTCATTGGTCGGCGCCAGCACACAGCGACCAATGAGCTTCGCGCCTCACTTACAGCGGTAAATTTCAAACTGAAAGTCCTCCATGTATCTCAATGGGAAGTGAGGCGCTTCTCTCATTGTACTCATGACAGCAGCAACATTAACCCCTTACATTCCGTTTTATCTGTAATTTCTATAACAGTGTGTAGTTGTACTGCCACTGTGAAGTTAACCCCTTATATACCATTTCTGCCTTAACTCCATACTTTGTAGTCTCTATTACTACTGCCAGTAGGAACATTAACCCCTTATATTCCATTATTGTTGTTATTTCTATTACACAGTGTATAGTTGTAATGACACTGTGAAATTAACCCATTATATACCAGTTCAGCATTAACTGCATATTTGGTAGTGTTTATAACTACTGCCACTGCTACATTAACCTCTTGAACACCATTTTGGATATAATTTACAGCGCTGAGTCTGTTGTGGGAGTGCCTGTGGGACATTAACTCCTTCAATAACATTTTTGATATCATTATAAGTTCCTACTCTGTTATAGTCCTGTTAGCCGGACATTAACTCTTTCTACACCTCCACTATATTGCTACCCTCACAGTTCTGCCTACATCGCCTACTTAGTCATATATCTGGTGTTTAAAGGGAACCAACCACCCCAAATGACCCCACCGGACTATTAATATCGTTCCCTACACCCAGCACATACATGTGCTGCAAGGTTTTTTGCTAAAAAAACAGTTTTTTAAAAGTGAAGATAATGCTTTATAAAGATTATAACGAAGGGACGGGTGGGCGTTACTTAGCTGGGGCTAAAGCCGAGTTCCAGCTGCCAGTCATCCTCCTCTCTCCCCTCGCAGCATTGAAGTCCAGCCCTTTCTTGTTGTCACAGCCTGGTGCACGGGATCTCATGCCCGTGCACACGTCATCAGCTACAGCCGGGTGCGAGCACGCGCTCTGACTTCCTGCGCTCAGCTGTGGAAGTCAGAGCGTGTGCTCGCGACCCGGCTGTAGCTGATGACGTGTGCACGGGCATGAGATCCCGTGCACCAGGCTGTGACGACAAGAAAGGGCTGGACTTCAATGCTGCGAGGGGAGAGAGGAGGATGACTGGCTTCTGCAACTCGGCTTTAGCCCCAGCTAAGTAACGCCCACCCGTCCCTTCGTTATAATCTTTATAAAGCATTATCTTCACTTTTAAAAAACTGTTTTTTTAGCAAAAAACCTTGCAGCACATGTGTGTGCTGGGTGTAGGGAACGATATTAATAGTCCGGGGGGTCATTTGGGGTGGTTGGTTCCCTTTAAGTCTATTATTTACAACTCTTAAAAAAATTATATACAGATTCTAGACTCCCGATTCTTCACAGCTAGTTGTAATATAATTATTCTCTTACCAATATTTTGTATATGTGTATTGAAACTATAGAGTTATTTATATGTACATTTTAAGATACATGAATATACATATACTATTGACTCTAGAGAGATATATATTTGTATCAATGCTGGTATTGTTTATTTAATAAAATTTGCACTTTCATATATATTGACCGTATGATCGCATTTTTTTTCCCTTTGGGAAAATTGTGTAAAACAAAGTGACACCAGCACAATACTACATGCAGATCTTATGCACCAAATTCTGATATAGAGTGTCAGCTCTGCAGCCCAGACTGGATATACATGCCCAGAGCCGACGCGAGGAGTGACAGCACAGAGCGACACTGAGGAGTGCACAGCACAGAGCGACATGAGAGTGACAGCCAGAGCGACACTGAGGATAGTGCACAGCACAGAGCCGACACTGAGGAGTGCACAGCACAGAGCCGACACTGAGAGTGCACAGCACAGAGCCGACACTGAGGAGTGCACAGCACAGAGCCGACACTGAGGAGTGCACAGCACAGAGCCGACACTGAGGAGTGCACAGCACAGAGCCGACACTGAGGAGTGCACAGCACAGAGCCGACACTGAGGAGTGCACAGCACAGAGCCGACACTGAGGAGTGCACAGCACAGAGCCGACACTGAGGAGTGCACAGCACAGAGCCGACACTGAGGAGTGCACAGCACAGAGCCGACACTGAGGAGTGCACAGCACAGAGCCGACACTGAGGAGTGCACAGCACAGAGCCGACACTGAGGTATATAGAGGACACTGAGGAGTATACAGCACAGAGCCGACACTGAGGTATATAGAGGACACTGAGGAGTATACAGCACAGAGCCGACACTGAGGAGTATACAGCACAGAGCCGACGCTGAAGTTATAGAGGACATTGAGGAGTTACAGTACAGAGCGGACACTGAAGTATATAGCAGACATTGAGGAGTATACAGCACAGAGCCGACACTGAGGATATACAGCACAGAGCCGACACTGAGGAGTATACAGTACAGAGCCGACACTGAGGAATATACAGCACAGAGCCGACACTGAGGAGTATACAGTACAGAGCCGACACTGAGGAGTATACAGTACAGAGCGGACACTGAGGTATATAGAGGACACTGAGGAGTATACAGTACAGAGCCGACACTGAGGAATATACAGCACAGAGCGACACTGAGGAGTATACAGTACAGAGCCGACACTGAGGAGTATACAGTACAGAGCCGACACTGAGGAGTATACAGTACAGAGCGGACACTGAGGAGTATACAGCACAGAGCCGACACTGAGGAGTATACAGTACAGAGCGGACCTGAGGAGTATACAGTACAGAGCCGACATGAGGAATATACAGCACAGAGCGACACTGAGGAGTATACAGTACAGAGCCGACACTGAGGAGTATACAGCACAGAGCCGACACTGAGGAGTATACAGCACAGAGCCGACACTGAGGAGTATACAGTACAGAGCCGACACTGAGGAGTGCACAGCACAGAGCGGACACTGAGGAGTTCACAGCACAGAGCGACACTGAGGAGTATACAGTACAGAGCGGACACTGAGGAGTATACAGTACAGAGCCGACACTGAGGAGTATACAGCACAGAGCCGACACTGAGGAGTGCACAGCACAGAGCGGACACTGAGGAGTATACAGTACAGAGCCGACACTGAGGAGTGCACAGCACAGAGCGGACACTGAGGAGTATACAGTACAGAGCGGACACTGAGGAGTATAGAGTACAGAGCCGACACTGAGGAATATACAGCACAGAGCCGACACTGAGGAGTATACAGTACAGAGCCGACACTGAGGATGCACAGCACAGAGCGGACACTGAGGAGTGCACAGCACAGAGCCGACACTGAGGAGTATACAGTACAGAGCCCACACTGAGGAGTGCACAGCACAGAGCGACACTGAGGAGTATACAGCACAGAGCCGACACTGAGGAGTGCACAGCACAGAGCGGACACTGAGGAATATACAGCACAGAGCGACACTGAGGAGTATACAGCACAGAGCCGACACTGAGGATATACAGCACAGAGCCGACACTGAGGAGTATACAGCACAGAGCCGACACTGAGGAGTGCACAGCACAGAGCGGACACTGAGGAGTATACACAGTACAGAGCGGACACTGAGGAGTATACAGTACAGAGCCGACACTGAGGAATATACAGCACAGAGCCGACACTGAGGAGTATACAGTACAGAGCCGACACTGAGGAGTGCACAGCACAGAGCGGACACTGAGGAGTGCACAGCACAGAGCGGACACTGAGGAGTATACAGCACAGAGCCGACACTGAGGAATATACAGCACAGAGCCGACACTGAGGAGTATACAGTACAGAGCCGACACTGAGGAGTATACAGTACAGAGCCGACACTGAGGTATATAGAGGACACTGAGGAGTATACAGTACAGAGCCGACACTGAGGAATATACAGCACAGAGCCGACACTGAGGAGTATACAGTACAGAGCCGACACTGAGGAGTATACAGTACAGAGCCGACACTGAGGAGTATACAGTACAGAGCCGACACTGAGGAGTATACAGCACAGAGCCGACACTGAGGAGTGCACAGCACAGAGCGGACACTGAGGAGTATACAGTACAGAGCCGACACTGAGGAGTATACAGTACAGAGCGGACACTGAGGTATATAGAGGACACTGAGGAGTATACAGCACAGAGCCGACACTGAGGTATATAGAGGACACTGAGGAGTATACAGCACAGAGCCGACACTGAGGAGTATACAGCACAGAGCCGACACTGAGGTATATAGAGGACACTGAGGAGTATACAGCACAGAGCCGACACTGAGGTATATAGAGGACACTGAGGAGTATACAGCACAGAGCCGACACTGAGGAGTATACAGCACAGAGCCGACACTGAAGTATATAGAGGACACTGAGGAGTATACAGCACAGAGCCGACACTGAGGAATATAGAGGACACTGAAGAATATACAGCACAGAGCCGACACTGAGGAGTATACAGCACAGAGCCGACACTGAGGTATATAGAGGACACTGAGGAGTATACAGCACAGAGCCGACACTGAGGTATATAGAGGACACTGAGGAGTATACAGCACAGAGCCGACACTGAGGAGTATACAGCACAGAGCCGACACTGAAGTATATAGAGGACACTGAGGAGTATACAGCACAGAGCCGACACTGAGGTATATAGAGGACACTGAGGAGTATACAGCACAGAGCCGACACTGAGGTATATACAGTACAGAGCGGACACTGAAGTATATAGCAGACATTGAGGAGTATACAGCACAGTATATATAGTGGGGAGGGGTGGACGCCATCACTGATCATCTGTGCTCATACACAGGATCTCCAGCAGGGGGCGCTGAATTGCACATACAGTACAGCTAATGTGACCCCAAGACTTCCCCGCGACCTTCACCGCACTTGTCACCCCCCACATTAGAGTGTGAGCTCCTAGTACAAAACCACAGTGCAACCCACACCAGCCCCGCACTGTCACTACAGGCCCCAGCACTGACCGCACACTGCACCGGCCGCTCAGCTCTGCGGCAGATCAGTCAGCCCCGGCCCTCACCTGGCTCTGCTCTGCAGGGCGCCCACACACGGCTGGAAGCGGAGACATCCCGCCAGAACACCGGAGGACAAGAGCGACATGATCCCGGGAGGAGAAGAGGACAAGTGACCGCTGCAGAGAAGGACGGCAGAGACCGAGCACAGCGCCACCTGCCGGAGAGGAGAACTGACAACACAGCACAGAGCACAGCGCCACCTGCCGGAGAGGAGGAGAACTGACACCACAGCACAGACCACAGCGCCACCTGCCGGAGAGGAGGAGAACTGACACCACAGAGCACAGCGCCACCTGCCGGAGAGGAGGAGAACTGACAACACAGCACAGAGCACAGCGCCACCTGCCGGAGAGGTGGAGAACTGACACCACAGAGCACAGCGCCACCTGCCGGAGAGGAGGAGAACTGACACCACAGCACACAGCACAGCGCCACCTGCCGGAGAGGAGGAGAACTGACACCACAGCACAGAGCACAGCGCCACCTGCCGGAGAGGAGAAGAACTGACACCACAGCACAGAGCACAGCGCCACCTGCCGGATAGATATCAGAATAAGAAAATTACATGAAAGTGCCACCTGGAAATGTTTCTATAGATCAAAATCACTCTGTGTGTTCACAGAGCCAAAAGTGTCCAGTGTCCGCAGCTCTGGGGGTGACTGGAGGATAAGACATGATGTAACAGCAGAATAGTGACTGCAGCTCTGGAGGTGACTGGAGTATAAGACATAATGTAACAACAGAATAGTGACTCCAGCTCTGGAGGATAAGACACAATGTAACAGCAGAATAGTGATTGCAGCTCTGGGGGTGACTGGAGGATAAGACAACGTAACAGCGGAATTGTGACTGCAGCTCTGGAGGATAAGACATGATGTAACAGCAGAATAGTGATTGCAGCTCTGGGGGTGACTGGAGGATAAGACAACGTAACAGCGGAATTGTGACTGCAGCTCTGGAGGTGACTGGAAGATAAGACATGATGTAACAGCAAAATAGTGACTGCAGCTCTGGAGGTGACTGGAGGTAAGGCTGCCTTCAGATTTGCAGATGCCTCCGCAGCGTTTTTCGGAGGCATCTGCAAGCATCTGCATGCAGACCGCGGCCCCTATGTTTATAATGGAGCGCACGGCGGTCTGCAGATGCTTGCAGACCACCGTGCGCACCCATTCACTCCTACATGTGATCTGTACGCAGGCGGAAGCCTGCGTACAGATCACACACTCTCGTCCACACCACGGACGCAGTATTGTGTGGTGTCTCGGTGTTATAGGAGAGTTATTTGGTGGATTTCTCACATTTAGTAACCTCCCTGGCCGGGCTTTATATATGGATATTCTCATGTTAATACATTGTGGCTTGTGTAGCTCTTTTTTGCAGTATGTTTCACAGTATCTCCTCTTCAGCCATCATTCAGTGCCCTTGTCCTCTGCTCTCCTCCGCTCTTCTTTTCTCTGCTTTCTATTTTTTCCTCCGCTCTTCTCCGCTCTTTTCTCCGCTCTTCTCTTCTTTCGTCTGCTGTTCTCCGCTTCTCTTTTCTTTCCTCCGCTGTTCTCCGATCTTCATTTCTCCACTCTTCTCTTCTTTGCTGTTCTCCACTTATCCCTTCTTTCCTCCGCTGTTCTCCGCTCTTCTTTCTCCGCTCTTCTTTTCTTTCCTCCGCTCTTCTTTTCTCCGCTCTTCTCTTCTTTCATCTGCTGTACTCTGCTTTTCTTTTCTCCGCTCTTCTCTCCTCTGCAGTTTTCCGCTATTCTCTTCTTTCCTCCGCTGTTCTCTGCTCTTCTTTTCTCTGCTCTTCTCTTCTTTCCTCAGCTGTTCTCTACTCTTCTTTTCTCCGCTATTCTCTTCTTTCCTCCGCTGTTCTCCGCTCTTCTTTTCTCTGCTCTTCTCTTCTTTCCTCCGCTGTTCTCCGCTCTTCTTTTCTCTGCTCTTCTCTTCTTTCCTCAGCTGTTCTCTGCTCTTCTTTTCTCCGCTCTTCTCTTCTTTCCTCCGCTGTTCTCCGCTCTTCTTTTCTCTGCTCTTCTCTTCTTTCCTCCGCTGTTCTCCGCTCTTCTTTTCTCTGCTCTTCTCTTCTTTCCTCAGCTGTTCTCTGCTCTTCTTTTCTCCGCTCTTCTCTTCTTTCCTCAGCTGTTCTCTGCTCGTCTTTTCTCCGCTCTTCTCTTCTTTCGTCTGCTGTTCTCCACTCTTCTTTTCTCTCGTTTTCTCTTCTTTCCTCTGCTGTTCTCTGCTTCTCCCTTCTTTCCTCCATTGTTCTCTGCTCTTCTCTTCTTTCCTCCGCTGTTCTCTGCTCTTCTTTTCTCTGCTCTTCTTTTCTCTGCTCTTCTTTTCTTTCCCCTGCTGTTCTCTGCTCTTCTTTTCTCCGCTCTTCTTTTCTTTCCTCTGCTGTTCTCTGCTCTTTTTTCTGGTTTTCTCTTCTCTCCTCTGCTGTTCTCCGCTTCTCCCTTCTTTCCCCCATTGTTCTCTGCTCTTCTCTTCTTTCCTCCGCTGTTCTCCGCTCTTCTTTTCTCCGCTCTTCTCTTCTTTCCTCCGCTGTTCTCCGCTCTTCTCTTCATTCCTCCGCTGTTCTTCGCTCTTCTTTTCTCTGCTCTTCTCTCATCTGCTGTTCTCCGGTTCTCCGCTCTATTTTCTCCGCCTTCCCTTCTCTCCTTCACCTCTTGTGTCCTCTCTCCACAGAGGCCATGATTGGATTATCCACGGTCTTGTACCCAGTGCCGGGACAAGGCATTTTGGTGCCCTAGGCAGGTAAGGCAAACGGCGCCCCCCCGAAATATGTCTGGGAATAAAAATGTCAGCATACTTTGAAAGTAAATTTAATTTAACGGGGACCTATAAAAGGTTCGTCCAACCACACTACAGAGACATACTGATAGGTTGTTTACATTGTGAGCCCCAATGGGGACAGTGTTCATGATGTATGTAAAGTGCTGTGAAGTTCATAGTGTAATATAAATGCAAAAAGTATTATTCTTAATATTATGTCACAATACCAGGATCTGAGGATCTTCTATTTCGGGGTCAGGGACTCTCTGATGCCATGTTGCTGCTTGTCTCGCTGTTGTCCTCTTTTGAAACTGCAGTGCGGTGGACAAGAGAGCATTAACTGGTTAATAATAAGAAGTATGGAGTGTGTACTGAGCCATAAACCCTCCCCTTACCATGAAGTATGGAGAGTGTACTGACTGAGCCATAAACCTCCTCATACCATGTCCAGCAGACATTGTAGGATTACTACCCATATATACTCGTGTATAACCCGACCTGTGTATAAGCCGACCCCCCTACGTTTGCCCCCAAAACCTGGGAAAACCTATTGACTCGTGTATAAGCCGAGGGTGGACCCCAGCACAGGTATACAGCCCCCAGCAAAGTGGTATACAGCAGCCTCTCCAGTGGTATATACAGACCCCAGTGGTAATACAGCAGCCCCAGTGGTAATACAGCAGCCCCAGGGGTAATACAGCAGCCCCAGGGGTAATACAGCAGCCCCAGGGGTTATACAGCAGCCCCAGGGGTTATACAGCAGCCCCAGGGGTAATACAGCAGCCCCAGGGTAATACAGCAACCCCAGGGGTAATACAACAGCCCCAGGGGTAATACAGCAGCCCCAGGGGTAATACAGCAGCCACAGGGGTAATACAGCAGCCCCAGGGGTAATACAGCAGCCCCAGGGGTTATACAGCAGCCCCAGGGGTTATACAGCAGCCCCAGGGGTTATACAGCAGCCCCAGGGGTAATACAGCAGCCCCAGGGGTTATACAGTGGTATATACAGGCCCCAGCAGTATATACAGCAGCCCCAGTGGTATATACAGGCCCCAGCAGTATATACAGCAGGCCCAGTGGTGGTGTATACAGGGCCCAGTGGTGGTGTATACAGGGCCTAGTGGTGTATACAAGACCCAGTGGTGTATACAGGGCCCAGTGGTGTATACAGGGCCCAGTATGCAGGGGCCGGGGGGGAAGCGCGCCTTTGCACACTCACCGCGGCCGGCGTCACCGTGCGTCTGCTGTAAGGCTGCTTTCACACTGCATTTTTCTGTGATCCGTGGCTGTCCGTTGTAAAACGGACAGCCACGGATCAGATTTTGGCCCCATGTTATCCTATGGCACGAATCACATCGGATTTGGCCTTATTGGTATCCGATTTTTGTCGGATCCGATTCTGGCCGATTTTTTGCTGTGCCCAAAATCGCAGCCTGCTTCGATTTTTGGCACAGCGGGTCAAATCGGACCGAATTGGATCCGACCTGATCCGTGCCAAATAAGGCTGCTTTCACACAGCGTTTTTGTGCTGTCCGAGGGGATCAGACTTTTTGCAGCACCCCTCGGACAGCAACTGATCCAAACTGATGACTGCAATCGGATGCCAAATAGGCATCCGATCCCGATGTTTTGCAGCATCAGTTTGGATCCTCTCCCTGCTCCTCCTGTCACCTTGTCCCCCTCCTGTCACCCTTCTCCCCTCTGTCTGCCCTCTGTCTCCCCTCTGTCCCCCCACTTTGCAGCCCCTCTTTGCCCCCCTCTTTGCAGACCCTCTTTGCAGCCCCTCTTTGCCCCCTCTTTGCAGCCCCTCTTTGCAGCCCTCTTTGCCCCCCTCTTTGCAGCCCCTCTTTGGACCCCTCTTTGCTCCCCTCTTTGCAGACCCTCTTTGCCCCCCTCTTTGCAGCCCCTCTTTGCAGACCCTCTTTGCCCCCCTCTTTGCAGCCCCTCTTTGGACCCCCTCTTTGCAGACCCTCTTTGCCCCCCTCTCTGCAGACCCTCTTTGCCCCCCTCTTTGCAGCCCTCTTTGGACCCCCTCTTTGCAGACCCTCTTTGCCCCCCTCTCTGCAGACCCTCTTTGCCCCCCTCTTTGCAGCCCCTCTTTGGACCCCCTCTTTGCAGACCCTCTTTGCCCCCCTCTTTGCTCCCCTCTCTGCAGACCCTCTTTGCCCCCCTCTTTGCACCCCCTCTTTGCCCCCCTCTTTGCTCCCCTCTTTGCAGACCCTCTTTGCCCCCCTCTTTGTCCTCCTTCTGCAGAGCTTGAAAAATAAAAAAATCTTCATTCTCACCTGTACCACGCTCAGCCTCCAGCACACCTACCCCGGGGCTGTAGTAGGGACCTCTCAAACTTGTGTTTTCTGCTGGATTTGCTTTATCTCCATTGACTTTTAGTGGGGACTCTGGCACATGTGGTTGCATCTGGTTTCTGCTGTATGTGGCAGAAACTGTTTTTTCTTAATGGCTTCATTGGGGGACACAGGAAACCTTGGGTGTTTGCTTGCTGCCATCAGGAGGCTGACACTATGCAAAATAACAGAAAGGCAACTCCTCCCCAGCAGTATACACCCCCTACTGGCACAAATGCAACTCAGTTTTAGCTTAGTGTCATAGGAGGCAGAGCCTGTATCTAACAGAATTTTTTTTTTTTTTTTAGATTAGTTAGATTTTTCTTTTTTCTTCATCTCTTCTATGAAGATTCATCTGGGAATATGGAGCGGTAGAGCCAATCCGTCACCCCGCATAGGGATCCAGGGTCCAGTGTACACTGGTTGCACTGTTAACTCTCCCTCTCTGGGTCAGGGCCATCCATCCCTTCCTAGAAGTGGATCCTGGGAATCCCTGAAGCCGGATTCTGCCCTGGCCCATTCGCTCCCCTACCCACTTGCCCACCAGAGTCGGTCGGTAGGGTCATCAGACGCTCTGACCCCTGGAGGGAAGTTTTGCGTCTGGAGCTCAGCACCTCACAGGACGAGGTAGGCACCTGGCGGCAGCAAGCAGACACCGGGTCCGTGACCCAGATAATCCCCTCCATCTGCCCCATCCTCCCCTTACCAGCTTCCCTCCTGGTAGCTCCTTAGCTTTCCCCTCTGGTCTTCAATTGGGGGACTGCTCTGGAGCAGCAGCCGACATGATACCCAGACTGGATGCAGGCTTGCTCCATGCAGCCTCCTGAGGAAGATAGAGAATCTATCCAAACATGTTGTGGAGTAGGAGGGGATCCTGAATAAAGGTCTGTTGAAAAACCATCCCAGTGCCTGCTGCCTTTGTGCCTGAGCGCCTCCAATTAGATCGCTTATAGTTTTTTTACCTTCTAATATAAATCCCTCTCTGAGGGTAAAGCGGCGGGGAGCAGCTAGGCGCAGAGTGCAGCTTAACGTGAGGACCTGGCGTCGCCTGGCAACAGGAGCTTTAACTTAAGGACCTGCGGTGACGTGACCGGATGCTCGGAGCCCCCGGAGCACGCGGTGTGCGGATGAGTTAGAGCCTGTGAAGGGCGCCTTATTGTGGCGCCCCGCAACGAGTGCGTCACAAGGGAGTATTGCAGCCGCAATATTCTCTAGACAAAGCAGTGAAATAGTTAACTCAGAGATCCAACCCAACATACAACACCTAGAACAGAGGACCAATCCTAGGTCCTGGTGGGTGGAGTGTTAGGGTAGTGAAGTAGAACACACAATAGTCTAGAATAGTCTAGTCTGGAATCTAGAGCCTAGAACACAGAGCTTGGAGAGGAGCGGGGGCTCCGCACTCCGTGCGGGCCCCTGGGCCGTCACCGGTCGGGTGTCAGCACCTGAGGCCTTAACTACCGGGAATGGGCATTTCTACACGGGTTCCCAAAAGACTCCCGTGCCCACAACTCACAGCCGGTTCACTGGTACCGAAGCTGGCAGCAGTTCACCTCTGCCACGCGAACCAGCCCCGTGGAGGAGCAGCTTTATAGGAGCACCCCACCACCAGCCAGTTTCCAGTCGTCTAACCAGCGTGTACCCACCGAGGGACCCAAGGCTCCCCAAAGAATCCAGAACGTACATCATGATAGGGCATTGAAGCAGCCTCCCCGTACCCGATCTGGTATTCCTGGGCGACGCTGGCAAGAGAAGCTAAGGAGGTAGAAAGGAGGTACACTGCGGATCTCTGAGGAGCACTATCACTGCTAAGTCCACCCGGTCTTCTACTCAACCACTGTAAGCCATGTACTGCCTGCTGGTTACAGTAAAGAACCGTTGCAGAGACTATCTGTGTCCGTGTCTCCTTATGAACTGTCCGTCATGAACTTAAGGTAACCGCAGCTGCCGCACAACATCTTGAGCAGCTCCAGCCCCCGGGGATCACCGCTCAGCCTGTGGGGAGCGTAACATCTTGCTGCTGTCCATCACCCCGGGAGGTCCCGCAGCGTCGGTAGCCCTTACCGAATCTACTCATAGGTGGCGTCACGAAGAAAACAAATTAAAACCCCTTTTTAATCTGTTCCCGTAAGACGACCTCAATTTTGATCTGCACTACACCGGGCCCCACTACCGGCAGGCGCGGTCCACCCGTGACAAGGAAGGAGAAGAATCGCCTGTCTAAACCGGGAGTAACCCTGGCCCCTGGTGTGCGTCAGAAAATGGCGTCACGAACAGGATACGAGCAGGCCCGTTACCAACGGGTATGTTGTGCTTAAACTGGACTTTATTGTCTACAATTGGACTTTGTTCGTCCCTAAAAGAACTTTCCCGCCTTTACACCATTGGGTCAAGATGGCGCCCAAGATGGCGTTCCCGCCACAAGAAGCCGCCACGTGAAGCCCAGGAGTGAGTCAACCCCCCCCTCACTGTGGGAGGGCCAAAGACAAAAAGGCGCCAAACTCTTTGTCCGCCCTGATTGCTCGAATCAACCATGGGGGCGGATCCCAAAGACTTTTCCCACGATTGGACTACAAAAGCCCAGAGGAGATGGGAGTGTCATACCTAGACACACCGACAGAGAGAGAAGACATCTTCACCAGCTCAACCAGAACGTCTTACCGGTTGAACGGGTGTGGTTTCCCTTCAAAGAAGAATGGCCAGCATGAGACTCCAAGACCTGATGCGGGAGGTCGAGGCGGAGGCCAGAGCAGCCATGAGCCAACCGGGTCCGGATCCTGCCCTTACCATAGACGGCAGCCCCGACTTCTGGCTAGAGGCTCTACAAGACCTCCGGGTGCGGTTACTAGAGACAGTGGAATGGACGATCCGTAGCTGGAGCGCGACCCTAGGCAGACGACTACACCATGCGATGCAGCAGAGCCGACCGGGTACAGCTTCTCCAAGCCCCGACGACGTCACCAGCTTCTCGACCGCCTCACCATCGCCTACCACCTGTCCTGCTCCGTCACCTGAGCCAATAGACTGTGTCATTCCGGTGGAGGCCGCAACTCGACCCGTTCCAGCGACCGATATCGCAACCGATTCCGTTCTTGAGCCGGAGCTCATAACACGCTCCATGGAAGAACTCGATCTCTACCAGGTTCCACTTGCGGAACCCGCGACTAGTTTCCACACTACCGAGACTGTCGCTTGTTTCTCCCTTGAACCGGAGGCCTCCTCTGCAACTACAGAGGCCTACCTGGTAACCGGGATTGAAACACCTTTACCTGCGGAAACAGATGAAGAGGCAGGCAGCCTGGAAGCCCTACAGGACGTCCCTACGGAAGGATCCGCAGCACCACCGCCCCGTTGTACAACGGAACAAGCTTTAACGTCTTTCATCAACGAGCAGCCTGATGTGGTCATCGAGGAAGAGGTCGGAGAGGATGACGACGAGACCCACAGCACCGCTGAGGATTTCGACACCGGGTTCGCTTGGGGAGACAACAAAGAACTTCCTTCCGGGCACACAGCTCGGGTACACTGGTCGGGTGCACTGCCGACACCTTCCCCTGTGCCGTTCTAACCGGGTTCCGATACAGACAGCCCGCCAAGTTCAAGCTTCCCGCCAAACCACCAGCTCCATTACTCATCTTTACACCCCGAGCCGTAACGACGGAGATATACGCCAGAGACGACGAGAGGAGTGGCAAGCCCGAGAACGCGCCAACATGGAGGCCCGTGCCGAGGCTCGCCGCCAGCCGCCGCTGCCTGATGAACTCCGCCGTGAAGGTAGAATTTCCACCTTTAATTTAAATACCGGGTGGGGGTTCGCTTGGGAGGTGGGTTTGAATGAGGAGGTGTTTGTGGGGCGCCGGGACGTTGAGTCCAACTTGCCAAGAGGACATCCCGATCGCGACCTATACCGGGGCGATATTATCACCTATGAGCGCTATGCTTGTGCAGATGGGTGGTTCGCTATCCGGGTACGCCATCACCCTCAGAGCCAGTGACTTTAAAACTTGAACTTCATCAATGACTCTGTTCCCGTTAATCATTGACTGTGTGATCTCGCGGCTACAGCCTGGACTCTAGTTAAAGTACAGCCGACCGCCCGCCGGGTCCGCACAAAGTGATTACCTGTTTCTTTGCTTATATCACCAAAGCATATTTTTACCTGTTTTTCTATTTTAATAAAAGTGTGTCATATATGTATAAAAATGTAAAAACCTCTGTAATGTGAGTAGTTTGACGCTTGGGGACAAGCTGATTTAACCAAGGGGGAGTGTGGCGCCCCGCAACGAGTGCGTCACAAGGGAGTATTGCAGCCGCAATATTCTCTAGACAAAGCAGTGAAATAGTTAACTCAGAGATCCAACCCAACATACAACACCTAGAACAGAGGACCAATCCTAGGTCCTGGTGGTGGAGTGTTAGGGTAGTGAAGTAGAACACACAATAGTCTAGAATAGTCTAGTCTGGAATCTAGAGCCTAGAACACAGAGCTTGGAGAGGAGCGGGGGCTCCGCACCCCGTGCGGGCCCCTGGGCCGTCACCGGTCGGGTGTCAGCACCTGAGGCCTTAACTACCGGGAATGGGCATTTCTGCACGGGTTCCCAAAAGACTCCCGTGCCCACAACTCACAGCCGGTTCACTGGTACCGAAGCTGGCAGCAGTTCACCTCTGCCACGCGAACCAGCCCCGTGGAGGAGCAGCTTTATAGGAGCACCCCACCACCAGCCAGTTTCCAGTCGTCTAACCAGCGGTGTACCCACCGAGGGACCCAAGGCTCCCCAAAGAATCCAGAACGTACATCATGGATAGGGCATTGAAGCAGCCTCCCCGTACCCGATCTGGTATTCCTGGGCGACGCTGGCAAGAGAAGCTAAGGAGGTAGAAAGGAGGTACACTGCGGATCTCTGAGGAGCACTATCACTGCTAAGTCCACCCGGTCTTCTACTCAACCACTGTAAGCCATGTACTGCCTGCTGGTTACAGTAAAGAACCGTTGCAGAGACTATCTGTGTCCGTGTCTCCTTATGAACTGTCCGTCATGAACTTAAGGTAACCGCAGCTGCCGCACAACATCTTGAGCAGCTCCAGCCCCCGGGGATCACCGCTCAGCCTGTGGGGAGCGTAACATCTTGCTGCTGTCCATCACCCCGGAGGTCCCGCAGCGTCGGTAGCCCTTACCGAATCTACTCATAGGTGGCGTCACGAAGAAAACAAATTAAAACCCCTTTTTAATCTGTTCCCGTAAGACGACCTCAATTTTGATCTGCACTACACCGGGCCCCACTACCGGCAGGCGCGGTCCACCCGTGACAAGGAAGGAGAAGAATCGCCTGTCTAAACCGGGAGTAACCCTGGCCCCTGGTGTGCGTCATTATCAAATGTATTACCGGGTTGTGCGGGGACAGCACAACCCGATAAGGTGAGTGGCCACCTATTAGTACGCCACGCTAAAAAAAGCCCTCTGGTAACCGCACTATTGCGCCCCTTTCTCTTTCTTTTCTCTTGCATGCAGCCTCAATGGCCAGGAGTCTCAATCATGGCCGCAGCAGGGGTTGCCTGCTTAACATCAGGCACAGGAGGTGGGGGCCACAGGGGGCATTTCATTATCACAAGGGGCTCCTGGTCCTGTTTCAGGACCTGTAAGCCCCTCTCCAATTCTGCACGACCGGCACATTTCCTTTTTACAGGCAGAGAGAGGACCCGCACTGCAGCCACTCTCTGCCCAGCACATACGGCCGGCACCCTCACTTTCAGTAAGCTGAGGACACTGCTGCCGCGCCAGGCAGAGAGGGGCTACTCACAGCATCTGCCCTCTGCCTGGTACAGCTCCGGATCTGAGACTCCGCGCCACAGGCCTCCCGATCCGGGCTGCTGCCATAAATTTAGCCCCAGGCCTTATTGCGGCCTCCATGGCGCTTCCGACCTCCCACGGACAGCCCCCGACCAATCACGAGCGTCCGTGGGCGGGCTTCTCGGATTGGCACTGTCCCCGAACTCGGCTTTGGCTCCGCCTCCGCTCCAGCAAGTCAGAAGAAGGGGCCGACCGTCACCATGAGCTAACCACGCCCCCAGCTATCTTGGGCGGCGGTTTCCCTTCAGCTCCAGTCCGGCTCCTCCCCCTGACCAATGGGGATCGAGCATGGGCTCTCTGTACGCAAATTTAGGCCCCGCCTGGCTCCGCCCACCACCTCCCTGCAGAAGCCCGCGCTTTCACCAGCCCAGGCAGCACACAATCCATTACAGGCAGCACAGGACCCTGCAACAGCCTTTGTACTCCACTGCAAGGATCCTGCAAGGGGGACACCAGAAGCCTGGGCCATAGTATGCAAACCTTCCCCAGGCCCGCAGCTGCTGGCACTCACCACTAGTCCCAGTAGTTGCCTCACACAAGGAGCCCCCGGGCAGGCACCACTGCCACCGCACAGTACTATGCCTGCTCAGGGTGCGATAAGAAGCTACCCTTGGCTCAGAATTCGCCACTGGCCCTTTCCTTATCGCAATCTACCTCTAATCTGCTTAAAGTCTCGGAAACCCTGATGGCAGCTCTACAACAACTGCCCACGCAGATTGCCTCCGCAATTAAGCCCATCCCACCGGAACACTCGAGTCCTATCCAGCCAGGCCAATCTTCTCCTAGACCGCCCTCAGAACCTGAGAGATTAGATCATTCACAGAGGAAGCGGGTTTACCTCTCCTCCTTTTTCCCGATCCCCCCTCTCCCATGGACTTCCACTCAAGATCCCCTTCTCCAGCAAGGTCAGCACTATCGGATTGCGATACGTGCTCGGACGCTGATCCGGATCTAGACTCTGATCAGATCGCAGGAATCAGGGACACAGTTGACACACTGATTCTAGCAGTCAATGAGACACTTAAGGTCCATTTGGACGACAAGCCACCTACACGAAAGGTGTCTGTCAAGCGCTCGAAACCAGCTCCTAGGGTCTTCTCTTGCCTAGAAGACTTCGACGACATCTTCGCCAAAGAATGGCTACTCCCGGAGAAGTGTTTTCAATCCAGAAAGCGTCTGGAAGCTCTCTATCCCTTCTCTAAGGAGGTTCGCCAGATATGGACCACCTCACCAACAGTGGACCCCTTTTTCACATCCATTCTACCCTTAGCAGATGGTGATTCCCTCAAGGAAGGCCCAGAAAGACACATAAAGGCTATGCCAAAATCGGCCTTCGAAGCCTCCGGCGCTTCCCTTTACCCTTCTTTCGCAGCCACCTGGTTCTCTCTAGCCGTGCCCTCCTGGGCCAAGAATCTCCAAAGGGGTATTCTGTCCCACGCACCTCCTACAGAACTTGGCGGATCAGATCACTCATGCAGGGAAATACCGCCGCTTGCCTCGATGCCGCCTCTTGTGGGACAAAGGCTTCTGGCAACATAATCTCCATTCGCAGAGCCCTATAGCGGAAGTCATGGAATGCCGACTCGGCATCTAAAAAAATCCCTTGCCAATCTCTCCTTCCAGGGTTCTCGCCTATTCAGCGACAAGCAGGATAAAATTACATCAGATGCCACAGGTGGGAAAAGTACTTCCCTTCCACATGCAAAGCTTAGGCGTTCAGCCCCTAAAAAGCGAAATTTCCAATTTCGTTCCTTTCGGGCCTCAGCTCCCAAACTCGCCAATCGATGTGACCACTACCCCATCTGTCAGGATAGAAAGAGGCTCTCCTACAAGTTCTCCCCATCCTGGCGTCCATGCAACGCCCACTCTCGGCTCTTTAGCTCCCGATCCAACCGCTCATGACGCCAACCCCATTCTAGGGGGCTGTCTGAGGGCTTTCAGTTCAGTTTGGCTATCCGTAACGACGATGCCTGGGTCCGAGACATCATCTCAGTAGAGTACAAGATCGAAATTGCTTCTTTTACCCAAAACCATTTCTTTCTATCCCAGCCACCAAAAGACCCAGAGCTCATTTTCGGCTTCCACCAAGCCGTTTCTTCCCTCACAGAGGCAGGCAT
This sequence comes from Allobates femoralis, assembly GCA_033576535.1. Taxonomy (NCBI): domain Eukaryota; kingdom Metazoa; phylum Chordata; class Amphibia; order Anura; family Aromobatidae; genus Allobates; species Allobates femoralis. The sequence continues at coordinate 134,996,007 of JARQOC010000010.1, forward strand.
TATCATTCCTGTTTCAGAGCACCAACACTTTACGGGATTTATGGGAGGTTCCGTTCGTCCCATTTTGGACCTGAAGCTTCTCAACACCAAGCTCCGATTGAGAGAGTTCAGGATGGAGTCCCTTCGTTCAGTAATAGCATCTATGGAGCCAGAAGAATTCATTGTCTCCATAGGCATCCAAGACACCTACCTACACGTCCCTATCCTTGCGTCTCACCAACGCTTCCTGTGCTTCACCGTGGGGTCCCAACATTACCAGTTTGCCGCCCTACCATTCGGCCTTGCCACGGCTCCCCGGATCTTTACGAAAATCATGGCAACGATGGTAGCCATCCTTCGGTCCAAGGGAATTTTAACAATACCCTACTTATACGACATCCTGATAAAGGTCCCCTGTTGCTCAGGGTGTCTCAAGAGCCTGCAAATATCTCTGGATTCCCTCCATTGTCTGGGCTGGATTATCAATGTCAAGAAGTCATGCCGACTCAGCGGATCACCTTTCTGGGCATGATATTCGACACAGCCTAGTCCCCGCATTTTCCACCCCCCAGACAAGTGGACCGCCCTGCTGTCTGGGATTCACCGTCTCAGGCAGCCCTCTCCTCCATCACCTCCGACTCCATGAGAGTTCTGGCCAGAATGGAGGCCTCCATCGAAGCTGTCCCATTCGCCCAATTTCATACCAGGCCCCTCCAGCACTTCCTGCTAGTAAGATCAGATCGCTCCATCAGCAGTCTCGATCGCCCAGTTCACCTCTCCAGATCAGCGAGACAGTCACTCCTCTGGTGGATCAAGTCCTCCCTCTCTCTCTCGCGGCAGATTGTTTCTCTCCAGTCAGGTGGATGATCATTTCCACTGACGCCAGTCTCTCCGGTTGAGGCGCGACCTTCCTCGGCCACACAGCCCAGGGCACGTGGAACTCCCAGGAATCCTCCCTGCCCATAAACATCCTAGAACTCAGGGCGATCTTCCAAGTCCGCCATGTCCCAATTCAGACAGACAACGCGACGGCGGTGGTGTACGTAAATCACCAGGGAGGGACTTGGAGCCGCCCAGCCATGGCGGAAGTGACCCAGATCCTTCAATGGGCTGAGCTACACATTCCGGCAATTTCAGCACTCCACATTACCGGAGTGGACAACTAGGCGGCCGACTATCTCAGTCGCGGGGGGTTGGACCAAGGACAGTGGTCCCTGAACCCAGAGGTATTCCTTCAGATTTGGCTCAGATGGGGGTTCCCAGATGTAGATCTGATGGCCTCCAGGGACAATTACAAGCCCCGCCCCTTCATCACCACCCCCTGGCCCTCGACACGGAGGCTCTCGCAATTCCATTGGCCCAGTTCTCCCTTCCTTATCTCTTTCCCCCCCATCCCTCTCATTCCCAGGATTCTCAAGAAAATCTGAGCAGAAGGAGTAATCGTAATCCTCTTGGCTCCAGATTGGCCCAGATGGTTCTGGTACGCAGAGGTAGTCAACCTCCTTGCGGACTTTCCATGGCCACGCCCCAATCTCCCGGACCTCTTGACTCGGGGTCCTCTTCAACACCCGAATTCTCAGTCGCTCAATTTAACGGCGTGGCTATTGAAACCGTGGTACTGAGATCGTTGGGTCTTTCTGAACAAGTCATCCAGGCTATGTTGAAAGCCAGGAAATCATCCTCAATCCGGGACCAAGTGTCTTTCGATCCGCGCCGCTGCTCCAAAATGTACCAGAAACACTGGAATGTTTTGAACCAAGAAATCTTCAGTTTTATTTTCCGACGCGTTTCGGAGGTAACACCCAGCTCCTTCCTCAGGGAATGACATGAGCATACTGTGAACAAACTCTTATAAACCTAAAAGAGCGCCAAAGAACTAAAAAAGCGCCAAAAACTAAGTCATGTCCATTGGAAAATACGTCACATTATGGGGAGGATACACACTGTGACAGACTACGGGTTATTTGTAAACAATGTGATGTTTATGATTGTGATGCACAATCGTTCTTCAATGGTCTATTCTCTTCCATCCCTCCTAGCTTTTCTCCAGTCTGGCTTTGATGCATGTCTATCCCTAAGCTCCCTGAAAGGCCAAGTGTCCGCCCTTTCGGTGCACTTCCAGAGGCCGCTCGCCTCACATCCACAGGTCGAGAAGTTCCTCCAAGGAGTGGCTCACGTCGCCCCTCCGTGGAAGCTGTATTTGGTACTAGATGTACTTCAAGGTCATTCCTTCGAGCCCCTACAAGAAGTCAGTTTACCTCTCCTAACGTGGAAGGTCCATTCGGAGGGTGTCTAAACTTGCGGCTCTCTCATGCCGTTCTCCTTTCTTGATCTTCCATTAGGACAAAGTAGTCCTTCATCCAATGGAAAAGTTCCTACCAAAGGTGGTCTCTTCTTTCCACATTAATGAGGACATTCTCCTACCCTCCCTTTGCCCAGCCCCATCTCATTCACGAGGGAAGAGATTTTACGCAATTTGGATTTAGTGAGGGCTCTCCGTACCTACCTTTCGCGAACAGCTTCCTTTCGATGAGTGGACTCTCTCTTTGTGGTCCATCACCGTCCTTGCAAAGGATTGGCAGCCTCTAAGGCTACAATTTCTCGGTGGATTCACTCCGCTATCTCGGAGGCATACCGCATTAAACAGGTTCCTTGTCCATCCAGAATAAGGGCACACTCCAGTAGAGCTTCCTGGGCTGTCAGACATCCACCTTCGGCAGCTCAGCTTCGTAAAGCGGCCACTTTGTCGTCAGTTCACACATTTGTTAAATTTTATATCTGCATATGTCATTCTGGGGTGCAAGACGCCCGAACAATTCTTCTGCTATTGTACCCACCCTACGGGACTGCTATTGTATGTCCCAAGGTCTTCCTGTGTCCCCCAATGAAGCGATTAAGAAAAGGGGATTTTTGGTACTCACTGTAAAATCCTTTTCTTGGAGCTTCAGTTGGGGGACACAGCTCCCTCCCTTTGTATATAGTCGAGCAAATTGGTGAGTTTATAATTGCTCCTATTGCTATTCTCATTAACTGAATTGAGTTTGTGCCAGTAGGTGGGTGTATACTGCTGGGGAGGAGTTGCTTTTCTGTTGTTTTTCATAGTGTCAGCCTCCTGGTGGCAGCAAGCATACACCCAGGGTCTTCCTATGTCCCCCAATTGAAGCTCCAAGAAAAGGATTTTACGGTGAGTACCAAAAATCCCCCTTTTTTCCAACCTCCAAAAATGCAAATATAGCAAAAAAACGCCACCAACCAGATCCGGAAGGATTCAGCATATACTGAAATGAAAGTGAATGGGCACTGGATCCAGTTTTGCCTACTGAACATGCGGTCTCACTAGAAGGTAGATAGATAGATAGATAGACAGACAGACAGATAGACTGTAGATAGAGCTCTCCAGATTTCCACTCTCCTGCTGCTGCTTCTGTGGTGCCCCAGGTTACAGTTGCCACAATACTGTTATATTTTGAATGAACAAAAAGTGTTTCCTCAGTCCAGGAGTCCTGAATTTAACCAAGGGGGAATGTGGCGCCTCAGGGTCCAGTTGCCACAATACTGTGCTTGGAAGAAAGGAAAGGTACACACACCAGGTGAAACACACACAAAACACCTTCCCAACTCCAGGCCAGAAGGGGGAGCTCTACAGGGAGCTCTACACCCGAGTTCAGGGCAGGTCCCCTATAAATTCTTGTCTGGGGGCAGAGTTAGGCAGTTCAGTTCCTAGGAGGACAGTAGAGGACATCCTATGGTCGGAAGCCATGACAGGCCCGTCCGAGGATACTGACTAGCCAGTCTGAGGGACCCGTAGGTGAGGGTCTGAGGGAAGTGGAGGAGTAGGTCTGGGGAGTGGAGTAGAGCCAGCTCGCCCCAACACAGAGCGCAGGATGGACTCCGGAAGGTGGATGATTTCAAGTTGCTCGCCCACCACAAGGCCAGGAGACACAGCCACATCACAGAGCTCCGAGAGACGCAGTCACAGGAGAGTAATGTAAAAAGAGCTCAAGTTGCCTGTCATACGGGCCAGTGACGGAACGAGAGAGGAGAGAGGGTCACAGCACAGCTTCAAGCAGCCAGGGCCCACCGAGAGCAGCGCAGTAGGGAGGCCTCAGAACTCGCCAGTTGTGGAGAACCTCGACTTGCCTCCAGGCTCCGGACCCCTAACCACGCTTGTGGACAGTGCCCTGGACGAACCTGCTACTTTCTCCAGTAAAGGTAAAGGAGACTGTCATCCCTGTGTTTGTCGGTTATTTCGTACACTAACTCCTGCACCCGCCAACGAACGATCACCTCCATAGACTGTACGGTTGCCCTAGGGACCGGCTCTTCCCGTGGAGAGCTGAATCATCTACGCTGCTACTCCAATCATGCCCAGAGGTCCCAACTGCAGCAGCAGCTATTCTGTGGCGTCACAACGCAAACTCTTTTATTTTACATTTTATTTTTATTTTAATTCCTTTTTCAAATTCCCCTTTTTAACTGATCGCCCGACGAGGGGAACACGGCCACCGTGACATCACACAACCCCGACAACATCGGGAGGGCCCGGTTCCGAGTACCCCATGGTCCCTGCTGGGGCGAGTCAGCTTTCTGGCATCACGAACAGGATCTACTGACCCGGTATCACCGAGTCTTGTGTGCCTTACACTGTATTGAACTGTGAACAATCGCCATTTTTCTTTTCACCCCCGCGTGGTGCGCAGGAAATCCAGGGGGCGAGGACACCGGAAACCCTACCCCAGAGGCCCTGGCAGAGAGGCCCCCGCCAAAAACCAGAGACTTGTGTCAAACTCTGTACCAGCCGAAAGCCGAGGCAGAGCTGCAGTTCACCAAGGGAGAGAGCGATGTCCGCCCCAGTTGAGGAGCAGCCTGCGAGGGAGCGACCTGCAGCACCCAGTGATGCCACCGTCGGGGAGGAGGCCGCTGCACCTCTGGCCGTTGCCATCTTGCCATTCACATGCCGTACCTTCCGGGCGTGGCGTGCCTCCCGAAGTACTTAGGAGAGCTCTACACTCTTAGTGACTTCCGAGAGTGGGTGAAAAGTGTATTCGGGGTGTACCCTATGACAGAAGAACAGCGCGTGACTATATTAATGGGACAGCTGCCCGGTGAGGCCCAGCACGAGGCAAAGGCCTGGCAACTACTGACAAAAAGACTGTGAAACAAATTTTTGCTAAACTGAAAGAGGCCTTCGAGACACGGACGGCTGCTGAGCTAAAGGTCCGGTTCTTTGGGTGTAAGCAAGGGGTACAGTACAGTGTACGCAGCTATGCTTTGACTTTGCAAGAGGTGCTGAAGGCCATGAAGCAGGCCGATCCTGAGAGTGCGCTGAACAAGAGCAAACTGTTGACCGACCAATTCATCGAGGGCCTTATGGACCTGGCCAATAAGGTCCAGCTGCGGGCCCTGGCCATGCAGTACACAGGGATAGACTTTACAGACTTCAAAGATTGGGCCCTACAACTGCTGAGAGATACCACCGTCAGCGGCCCTGCACTCTCACAGCGGCTGTCCCTAACCTACCATACGGAGGCAATGCCCTCTTCCCTGACCTCTGCGGGCACCAGCGCACAGACTTTAGAGCCCCTCACTCCTGAGTCCACAGCTGCAACAGCTGACCCAAGGGATGGCCGACCTGGCCAAAACCGTGAAAGCTATCCAAGGAGCCGGACTGCCAGAGGGAATCAGCCTAGCCTCTGTCCCGGATGACGTCCTGTGGATGCACAAGAGGAGATACCCCACCAACCGAAGACAACCCACTGACCGCTACGACGCTGCGGGACAACCCATCTTTCGCCACTGCAATGAGGTGGCACACCTAGCAAGGTCCTGCCCTTTAAACGAAAAATCCCTGGGGCAGAGTGCTAACACCCAGGAATAGATGCGCCCGGCCCCCCGAACTGGCACAACAGGTACGTGGAAGGACGACTAGTCCTGCCTGTTGCACTGGACGGGATCCCCATGAACGCTCTGCTGGACACTGGGTCACAAGTGACAATGATACCCTATATCCTTTATAAGCGCTATTGTGCGGACTCCGATATCGCCAGCCGCCCAGATGACTGTTTCACCATATTTGCAAGCAACTGGCAGCCCATACAACAAGTAGGGTTTAAAGAAGTGTCTATTAAAGTGGGGCGGGTGGAGCTACGTAAACAGGGTATGGTGATAGTAGATGTTGACCGGCGAGCCAGCACACCAATGTTGACAATAGGTACAAATGTGATTGAAAAATGTTTGGCAGAGGTTATTGTGTTGTTACAACAGATTACCAAGACTGCCAATTCCAGGCAGCAGAGGACCCTGCAGAGAGAGATACGTTCCCTGATGCAGAGACAGCAGGTGGAGCTGTCTGGAGGTGAAATTGGCAGTATAAGAGTAAGTGACCAGATCCCCATTATAATACCACCACGGAGTGACATGTTGATTTGGTGCAGGGCGGCCTAAGGTCTCAGAGGGCAGGATTACCAGGCGCTGGTGGAGCCGTGTGTTCAGACAGGCGGCCCACCGTTCTGACAGCCAGATGCGTAGTTGATGTCTGCCAGGGGAGGGTACCGGTACGCATCCTAAATTGTTGGGAGAAGAAGGCCAAACTGCCACTTTATGCTACCATTGCCAAGCTGTACAATGCCATCACGGCCGCAGAGCCTTTGGACTCACCAAAACAGTCGGAGGACAATGGCCCTGAGGGGCAGCTGGAAGACTGGTGCCAGAAGCTATGTAGGTACCAGCTCCACCCCCTCACCAGAAGCTTGGAGTGTACCGGGTAGTCCGGGAATATGAGTAGGTCTTCAGCAAACACCCTTTAGACTTTGGGCAGGCAAGAAGAGTGCAGCACCCCATACCAACAGGGGACCATCCACCCATCAAAGAGAGGTACAGACCTATATCACCAGCCCACTACCAATGTGCCAGGGAGATGTTGCGAGAGATGACGGAGGCTGGGGTGATCAGAGGTAGTTGTAGCCCCTGAACAGTTCCTCTAGCCCTGGTAAAGAAGAAGGATGGTACAATGAAGATGTGTGCTGACTACAAGCAGATTAATCGCATTACACATAAAGATGCTTATCCATTACCCAGGATAGAGGAGTCATTAGCTGCACTGAGAACTGCTAACTATTTCTCCACTCTAGATCTCACCAGTGGGACTGGCAGGTTCTCGTGGCAGAGGCTGACAGGGAGAAGACTGCCTTCACAACCCTGATGGGCCTCTGCGAGTTCAATTGTATGCCATTCGGGATCGGCAATGCACCAGGAACGCTCCAGAGGTTGATGGAGTGTTGCCTTCGAGACTGTTTTGCTGTACCTTGAGGACATATGAAGACCACCTGAAGCATCTAGAGGAAGTCTTCGAGATGCTATCCAGGTTTGACATGAAGGTTAAGCCATCCAAGTGCCACCTCCTCAAACCAAAGGTGCACTACCTAGGCCATGTCGTGAGTGCGGGAGGCGTGGCCCCAGACCCAGATAAGGTCACCGCAATCCAGAGTTGGCCAAGACCCAGCACTCTCAAAGAAGTGTGGCAGTTCCTGTGACTGATAGGCTACTACAGGAGGTTCATCAAAGGTTTTACAAAGATGGCCGCGCCCCTGCAAGTCCTCCTAGTAGGCCAGTTCAAGAAGGCCAGAGGCTTGATTTCTCCAGTGAAATGGGAGACCAGAGAGGAAGACTCCTTCAAGCAGCTGAAGAGGGCCATTTGTATTGTACACCGAAGCCAGCAATGTGGGAGTGGGAGCCGTGTTGTCCCAAGGGCAGAGAGGCAAGGAGAGAGTGATTGCCTACGCCAGCAGGAAGCTCCGGCCTGCAGATAGGAACCCCAACAACCTTCAAGCTAGAGTTCCTGGCCGTGGTGTGGGCAGTGACAGAATGCTTCAAGCAATACCTGGCCACCGCAAAGTTCACCATCTACACGGGTAACAACCCTCTGACCCACCTGGAAACTGCCAAGCTGGGCGCGCTTGAACAACACTGGATTGCCCGGCTGTCTAATTACAACTTCACCATCAAATACCGGGCAGGGCACAAGAATGCTGACGCCCTGTCCAGGATGCCCCATCTGCCCAATGAGGGGGAAGATCCATAAGAGTTGGAGGAAGTAGAGCTACCAGCTTTCCACTGTAAAAATGTGTCCCAGTGTTCCCATGAAGTGAAAGACAAGTGACCAGAGGGACAGGAAGTCACCATAGACCCGTTGCCCCATCACAGCTGGGCAGAGACGCAGGACAGTGACCCCGCCGTAAGCCTGGTCAAGGAACTACTGCAAAAAGCGGAACGCGCACCCAGGCTCAGACGCCCCGGCGGAGGCACTGCAATTGTGGAAGGAGAGAGGCAGACTGTCCATCTATGCCAGTAACTGTGCAGGCATAGCATCAACCATAGGACCCACGAGCTAGTGTGGTAGATAGGGGTCTTCAAGAGAGACGCCTATATGGTCCTCGAAGCCTACCATGACGGGCCTGACACTTCGGGTGGCAGAAGCTGGAAGTATTACTTTGTGGGAGATTCCACTGGGTTGGTACGAAGGCAACCATCGAAGCATGGAGCAGGGGCTGCGGCCTCTGCAGCCTCCGCAGGAACAACCATGACAGCTAGCGGGCCCCGTTGCAACCCATTGTCACCAAACAGCCCCTTGAGTTAGGGCATTGGACTACGTGAAGTTGATCCCAAGCCGGTCCGGCTACATATACGCCCTCACAATAGTGGACCACTACTCCCGATTCCTGGTGATGGTACCCATGAAGGACCTGACAGCGAAGACCGCAGCCCGACCCTTCCAGATGCACTTCTGCAGGCCCCACGGCTAATCTGAATGGGTACTGACAGACCAAGGTCCGGCCTTTGAGACTAAAGTGTTCCAGGAGTTCTGCAGTCTGTATGGGTGCAAAAAGATCAGAACCATGCCATACCATCCCCAGACAGACAGCCTGTGCGAGAAAATGAACCAAGTAGTGATGGATCTGCTGAAAACACTCCCATTAAAAGAGAGGAACATGTGGCCAGAGAAGCTGCCAGATCTAGTGAACTTGTACAACCACATCGCAGTGAACTCCACCAACTTCAGCCCCGCCCACTTGATGAGAGCAAGACCCGACAACCTGCCTATTGACCTATAAATGGCGGTGCTGACTCCTGAAGACAACCTCCCAAAGACAGACTACGATGCAGAGCGCCAACAGAGGTAACGCCAGGTGCAAGAATGCGTTGAGAGAAACCTGACTCAGGCTAGAGAGAAACAGGAAAGGACATACAACTAGAATGTACCAGGAGAACAGGTCCTAAAGAGAAATGCGGCACCCCACCGGGTGAGCTGCCACAAGAGGTACTGCATTCCCGCAGTGAGGGAGTGTAGAGCCCCTGTTCTCCAGGTGCTGGAATGGTGCAGTTGAGCCCGAAAAAAAACATACAAGCAGTAAGAGGCCCCTGGGATGGTGGGTGGACCCTAAGGGAGGACCCAGGTTCCTACAAGGGGACAGGGAAGTGTCAGAGTAGGAGAGTCAGAGAAAGGAGACTGGAGGAGTAACACCAGCTGAAGAGAAGTGGTAGTTGGGAGTGTAGAGGCGGTGTGGTGCCAACTTCTGTGGGTTAGAGCAGGACCACGCTTGCCCACGGGAGGGAGAGACTGACCGGCAGAGAAAGAGAAGAGCCCTAGGGGTGCAGAAGAGACAGTGATCACCCAAATCTGACGAGACAGAGGGGTTGTGGATGACACAGCGACCTGGCCCTGAACACGGTGCGGATACTTCATGCCTGAGCCGAAGGCCCCAGACTTCTAACAGGAGCTGTGGCTGGACACCCAACACATCTTGGGGAAGGTGGCCAGACTAGGGAGTAGTGCCCGGGAGAGGAACCTAATGGTGATCGGGACACAAATAAGCACCAGTGTCCACCGGTATTTGAGCTCTGTGCTACGGAGAGTGTTGAGAGCCTGGGGAGCAGAGCGACGACCCGCTCGCCTCAGAAGAGAACTACTCCTTATAGCGCTGAGAGAGAGGAAAACCACCAGAGACTGAGACACCTGGAGCGAACACGAAGGGCACCAACCGTGCCTTGACTGCACTAACCCAGCTCTGGAGAAAGAGCTTTACCGGAGACTGGCAGGAGTCGTACCCGGTGGCCATGTTTAACACTTGAGTAAAAATAACGGAACTGCAGCTGTGGTGTGAGAGACTTTTATTTGTGGCGACCATCGGCCACAGAGGCCATCCGGAACATCGAGGGTACTGTTAACCAAGTGAACATCCGCGAAGGTACGAGCCGGGAGAACCACTCCACTGCCCTGGGGACTACGATCCACCTGCCACCTGCAGGGAGCGACGCCATCCAAGCTGCCGGTCCTGTCCCCAGAGGTTCTGAAGCAGCAGCGGCCACCCTGGCTGCATACCGCAGGTGGCGTCACGAATACCCCTATTCCCTCAGACTTTCCCTGTCATCATCCCCCTTTTATTTAAAATGACACCGCAGGGTCACGGGTCCGGGTCTCGGCCCCCGTCTGTTCCCGTGAAAAGAACCAAAGAGAGGTGAAGCACAACAATAAGCAACCGCCCGATTCCGAGTCTTCCCTGACCCTGGAGTGGGCGTGTCAGAAAGTGATGGGTTCACAAATTGGATGACCAGTGGGAGGCAGAGCCCTACACTGTGATGCCTTCTCACTTTGACCCTCAGAAGGTCTGCCTGATCAGCAAAGACGGGGAGAAACCTCAGCCACCAACTCTTGAGATCACCTCAAACCATGCCCAGAGCAGCTGAGAAGCCAAGAAAAGCCCTTGACAATATCTAAACCCAAACCAGCAAAAGAAGAGATGATCTGCACTGTTCTGGGGAACTTCCAAGACTTGAACCCAGATTAATGGACCTATTGTGGTCCCTGTACTGACCTTTCCCCTAGTGTCAGCAAAACTGCCTGTAAGGACTCTAAAGGTACCGTCACACGTAGCAATATCGCCGCCATATGGCTGGCAATTTGACGTGTGCGCGCACGTTCCGGGCACTTTTTTGCACATCACCGTCGCCCTGTCACACAGAGATCTCGCGTGCGATGTTCGGCGATCCTGCATTCCGGAAATTGCCTGGCAAAGACCGGAAGCAATTTGACATTCCCACATCGCTGCCAAATCGCCGCATCACACACCAGCATTGCATCAGCGATGTGGGCATAGAGTGTGAGCGCGGCGAGGAGACAGGCGTGCCAGAGTGTTGTACACCGCGCCTCTACCACTCCGATTGGCTGACACAACTGCGTCGCCATTGGTCAGCCTTGTCAGGAAGTCTGCCCACTACATGACACATGTGTCCTTTCTACTATATCGCGATTCAAATATGGCGCCTTAGCCATGGCCAGCCAATGGGAACGCAGGAGCGACCACCAATCGCGGCAGACAATGCGCGCCAAACAGAACGCTCAGGCACGCCTCTGGAATTGCTTCCAGATGGTCTGAGCTCACTTTCTACATCGCTATCGCCCAGTCACACGCCATGATACGCTGAAATCGCCTGGTGGAAATCGCCTGATTTCTCAGCAGAGCAGGCGATCAGGCGACGCTCCACCGGCGATTACTCGCTGTAAAATCGCCCTGTCTCACGCCACTACGCACAGGTGATGTGGTTTCCACATCGCCGAAATACACAAATTTACGGCGACATGGAAGCCATATTGCCGCGTGTGACCGTACCTTAAGAGCTGAAGAGCCAGCACGAAGACCAGAACCAGAGAATCAGCCCCTTGTTATTGGTGAGCCTGTTAGTCCCATGGTGAGCCAGAGTCAACCTGCTGCCATAACAGAACCACTAACATCAGCTAGTACACACACTCCGCCAGTGGTAGACACTATAGACCAGATTAACCAAACAGAGGCACCAGTGTTACGTTGGTCTACACGTAGCAACATAGGCCAGGCTCCAGCTTGTTACAGGGATAGTTAGCCAAAGAAATGGATAAATGCACCAAGTTTTACAATGTAAATATATTTAGTTTTCTATTATATACTGTGTAAATATGTGTTTCCAAGTAACTAATGCTACCACCAAGCGTACTGTGCCTACAGAGACTTTACTGTATGAACTTTTGCAAATTCTTTAACTTTTAATTAAATTTGGACCATTAGCCACAGGACTCGTTGCGGCAAAGAAAGTTTAGTAAATAACTTTTCTTCAGCCTCGGTGGAAGGACTAATCACCAAAGTGACTGTTTTCCTTAAACTTTTTTGTTTTTTGTACTTTTTACTTTTGAGACTCTGTTATTTACTGTGTTGTCAATGTTATATTTTGAATGTACAAAAAGTGTTTCCTCAGTCCAGGAATACTGAATTTAACCAAGGGGGAATGTGGCGCCCCAAGGTCCAGTTGCCACAATACTGTGCTTGGAAGCAAGGAAAGGTACCCACACCAGGTGAAACACACACACCGTCCCAACTCCAGGCCAGAAGGGGGAGCTCTACACCTGAAGTCAGGGCAGGTCCACTATAAATTCTGGTCTGGTCTGGGGTCAGGCAGTTCAGTCCCTAGGAGGACTGTAGAAGACATCCTGCGGACGGTAGCTGTGTCAGGCTCATCCGAGGATACTGACTAACCAGTGTGAGTGACGCGTGGTGAGAGTCTGAGGGAAGTGGAGGAAAGGTGTGAGGAGTGGAGCAGAGCCAGCTCGCCCCAACGCCGAGCGCAGGACGGACACCAGAGTCAGAGGTTTTGATAAGGGCACACTAGAATAATGTACAGATGAGTTATACAGATAACAAAGTCAATTATGCAAAAAAAAAGATAAATGGGGTACACACAGATATACAGACAAATGTTGTTTAGTTACCAATTTCCTTGCTGTTGGTGGCCACATGGAGGCAGTGTCTAGCCATCGGATTTTCTTGGGTTTACTCTGACACGTGATGTAATGGGGTCTTCCTCAAAGTAACACAAAGAGGAAGGGGTCGGGCCGTGGGGTTATACCCTAGGCGGCCACTCCCAAGTTGCTTTGTTCTGCCTCTGGGTGGTCTTGGACTCTCCTACCCTGTATCTTTGCACTAAAATATTATGAAAATCTATGAAAGGCCATAACTTTACCTGGTGGGTCTGAGAGGAGCCGTTCTGGTCTCATTGGATTCTGCAGATTCTCTTCTATGCTTTAGGACTAGAAAGGGAAGGGGAGGGGAGCGCACATAGAGTGGCCACCAGAGTACAACAGAGGGGAGCTTTCATGGACCCACTCACCTCTTATTGTTGCGACACCCACAACTGGTAGAAAAGGCCTGGTCGCTGCAGATCCCATGAGGGATGAAATTAGAAGTTTGTTGCAGAATCCGGGATTATACACCGCGCTGACCAGAGGAAAGGATAACAAAACTTTATTTGGCACACAGCACACAGGATCCACCGACGCGTTTCGTGGTCCACTGACCACTTCTTCAGGGCATGTATTACAGGTCTAAAATACAACATACATTTATATCAATACATTTGTGACCTCACATTAGGGAGGGGAGGAGCGTCCGTTCCGGCAGAAACGCCCCTATACTTGATACATTGCATATATTGATATAGATATTAACACATAGTGAATAATAAAACAGTAAACACATAGTGCTAGAGCGAAATGGCTAGTATGTGGGCATGCAGAAGGGCCTCACGAGTCTAGTCATATGCTCGGTACACGTGTGGGACGTTAATATTTTATTTTGTTTCAACTTTGTTTTTATTGAAAAATTTTGGATTTATAACATGGGTAAATAGCCAAAATCAAGCAAATAGACAATCTCCATTCGTACATTACGGAAAGAAAAAATACAGAAACAAAAACAAAACACTAATAATATATTCAGCGCGTCCAGACTCATTTCCCGCCAGCTAGATTTTCAAATTATTAAGCTCCTGTATAGAGGCCCTGAACCCAGGCAGTGCACCTTAACCCCTTTTTTCTCAAAGATGTGTAATCATGGTCCACCCTGGGTAACCATTCACTTCCCCATATTAAGTCAAGTCGTTCCCCCACTACCCCAGTGGGTCTCCTCTAAATAATGTCCACGGTGCCCACACCTTGTCAAACTTATCCATATTGTCATCTTCTCCATAACATATACATCCTGGATTCTAGCATAAAGATCCAGCGATGTAGGGGCCGCTGTTTTTTTCCAGTATAATGGGATGAGGCATTTGGCAGCAGTCAAAAGGTGGGTCAGTAACTTCGTGCGGGGTCTGTCCCATCCCGTAGGTGTAAGATTTAACAAGAACATATGGGGGTCAACCGGCACTTCAACTTCAAAAACCGTGCTTAACAATCTCCCCACCTCCCTCCAAAAACCTTCTAAGGTCGGGCAGTCCCAGAAAATGTGGAAGAGAGATGCCCCATCAGCACCGCATCTCCAGCATACATCTGGTATGGACCTATTCATCTTATGGAGAACCTCGGGAACACAATACCAGTTCATCAGGAGTTTAATCTGGTTCTCCTTGTGAAGGGTATTGATAGAGGTCTTGTGAGCTCTCGACCAGACCACCTGCCACTGCTTCAGGGTCAGTGGGTGTCCCAACCATGACTCCCATTTCGTCATATATGTGTGACAGCTGGATGTCTGGGAGCTGGGGCAGTGAAGTATGGTGTATATATCAGAAATGAGCCCCTTAGTTGATGCATTATTTACACATATCCTCTCAAAATCGGTCGGTACAAGGGATTCCGGGGAGCCCATCTTCGTTCTAAAATAGTGTAATATTTGTTGGTATGAGTAGGATAAAGTCCTCTGTAGGTTATGCTTCTGGGATGGCTCAGGAAAGGTTCTAAACCTCCTAGTCAGGGGGTCTACCAGGTCCCTGTATGTAAAGAGGCCCGCTGAAGCCCAACTGGATCCGGCCCCCGAATCCATAATGTCCTCCAAGTGTGGGTTATAAAGGAATGGAGTAAGGAACGATGCATGAGTAGCTAACTGGTATTTGATTCTCAGAGTGGTCCAGATGTCCCTGGTAAATGCCAAAGGACCCAGGAGGGCAGTCCGAGAAATCTCGTTAGGCGGACCCCATATCAGGGCTGCCGGGTGGTAGGGAGCCAGCCACAATTTTTCGATTTCCATCCATTTGCTGAATGCGGGAGAGTCGACCAGGAGGGGATAAGTCTTAGATGTGCGGCATAGTAATATTTAGTTATATCTGGGCAGGCCAAACCTCCTTGAGATTTGGGGGCGCACATGACTGAATACGATGTCTCCCCGAATGCCAAACAAAGTTCAGGAAAATCCGTCTGTGGGACTTTTGATGAGATTGTTTCGAACAGGTGTAGGTATTTGGGGAGAATCGACATTTTTATGATTGCTATTTTACCCAAAAGGGAGACCGGCAATGAGGACCACTTCTGTAATCGTATCTCAGTATCTCGGATCAGAGGGGGAAGTTTGCCCCATACATCTCGCCATATCGTGGAGTAATATGTACCCCCAGATATTTAATGGAAGAAGTTCTCCAGGTGTATTTATGGGACTTCTGCAAATACCCAAGTTTAGGTTCCGGTATATTAAGTGGTAGTGCTTCAGTTTTACTCGGATTCACTTTGTACCCAGATAAGCGTGAATATGACTTCAAAATTTTACTCAGATTGGGAAGGGTTACTACGGGGTTAGTCAGTGTGAGCATGACATCGTCGGCGAATAAAGAAACCTTAAATTCCTTTGACCTAATCCGGATTCCAGCTACGTCGGGACTTCTGCGTAGGTGAGCTGTGAGAGGCTCAATGCTAAGAACATATAGCAACGGGAAAGAGGGCATCCCTGGCGTGTGCCATTACGAACTTCCAGTTGCCTAGAATGCGCATGGGACAAGCGGACTGTAGCCTTCGGGACAGAATACAAGCCCCGTAGCGCGGTGATGAAGGACCCAGACAGGCCAAAGTGATGTAACACAGAGAACATAATGTCCCAGTTCAGCCTGTCGAAGGCCTTCTCCGCATCTAGACTCAACAGGATGGCCTCGTCTCCCCTCTTATTCACCACGTCTATCAAGTCCAGTAAGCGGCGAGTGTTGTCGCCTGCCTGGCGAAACTGAACGAAGCCGACCTGGTCTTTATGGATTAATCGAGGCAACCAGTTGTTCAATCTCTCCGCCAAAGATTTTTAAGTCCGAATTTAAAAGGCTTATAGGCCTATAACTTGCGCAGTCTACGGGGTCCTTACCATCTTTCAAAATAACTGTTATATAGGAGTGAAGCATAGAGGCGGGAATTTCCCCTCCGATCATAAAGCTATTAAACAAGGAGACCATATGCTGCGAAAGCAAGGGCAAATATGTCTTGTAGTCGAGATATGGTAGACCATCAGGGCCAGGGGCTTTAGTAGAGGGCAATTTTTTCACAATTTCTTCAATTTCCTCAGTAGTGATCTTATCATTTAGGTCGTCGAGAGCAGACCGAGGTAGTTTAGGTAGTTGACAGCCACTGAGGTAATCGTTCAGTACCATATCTCTAGTCTGGTGGTCATTTGGCAGTGGGGAGGGCAACGAGTACAGAGAAGAATAATTGTGGAAGGCCGTAGCCATCCCTTCAGGATCATAACTAATTGTGCCGTCAGCCCCTCTAATCCCGGAGGGGTTTCCATTTGTAGCTTTATTCTGCAATTGCCTCACAAGCATCGTGTGGGGTTTATTACCATATTCATAGTATTTTTGGCGGTAGAACCGGATGAGTTTCTCTACTTTTCCCAGAGCCAAGTCCCTTAGCTTCACTCGTAGATCAATCACCTCCCTCAGGCCGCGCCGCGTGGGTCCCGCAAGGAGCTTTGATTCGGCGGCCCTCAGTTTCCCCTCATAGATGGAATATTGTAGTTTACTATCTTTTTTTAATCTAGAGGAAAGCGCCATACATTCGCCTCTGAAGACCGCCTTATGCGCCTCCCATAGGGATCCGAGCGAGGGGGCCGACGGGGTATTCTCAGCGAAGTAATGTGTCAATGAGGTCTGTAGGGTCTGTCTCGTCACGTTGTTTGTCAGTAAGGACTCATTAAGTCTCCAGTGAGTCGGTCTTGGGGCGTGGGGGGTAATTTCAAGGGTCACTAGTAGGGGAGCATGGTCTGACCAGGTAATGTGTCCTGTTTCAGCTTTTTTCAATGTTCGGAGGGTCAGAATATTTCCAAAGAAATAGTCTATTCTGCTATGAGATTTGTGAGTATGGGAATAGAACGTGTACTGTCTGGTATTCGGATTATCTATTCTCCATAAATCGTAAAGACCGTGAATGTGGATTAATTTACGAAAGTTCACAGAGTCACGCCCCTCCCCCCGATGGACGCCCGCGGGAGGTTGCAAATGGAGTCTATCGACGCAGCTGGAAAAGGCCAAATTGAAGTCTCCTCCAATGATATGGAGTGTATCTCGCTCAGAGTGTAGTCGTTTTAAAATAGAGGATAAAAATGTCGTTTGTGCTGTATTTGGGGCATATAGATTACATAGGGGTATTGGCCTACCCTCTAGATCTCCCTTAAGAACAATGAATCGGCCATGTGGGTTGAGTTCGGTCGTTCGCACGTGTACTCTACATGAGCGGGATAACAGGACCGCTACCCCTGCCTTTTTTGTTTTAGCTGTAGCCGAATAGGCCCTGGGGAAATAGTGCTGGGCAAATTTAAGTGATCCGCTAGGTGTGAGGTGCGTTTCCTGTAGAGATATAATATCCGCCCCAGAATCTCTAATTTCTCTCAGAGCCAGTCTCCTCTTGACAGGTGTGTTAAGTCCCTTGCCATTAAGTGAAAATCATTTTACCATGATGGGGATGGGTATAGGTCTGCAAATAAATCTCTACAGAGATCTGAGGGGTCTCCTCCTTCTCCACTACCAGATCCAATGAGCTCAAAACCTCCCTGCGGAGGAAAGTCATAGACACGCTGCAAACATTGAGATCTAAAATATTGCAAAACATCTGTAAAAACTAAAATAAGTAAGTAATAAACAGTAAAACTTGAATGTGTTAGGATCCGACTCTTTGGGATCCCTGGGCAAGAGTCAACTCATAAAGATAAGTCTCCAAATTGGAGATCAGAATATCCAAATAAACCACTCCACTCCTCAAAGTGGGTGCGATATCTTTGGTATGTACTCTTGCCGGGGGTCGTGGCCTTCAGTCTGTTGAGGGAGAAAAGACTTATATTTTCTTTATATACTTTTATATTTTTTCTAATACTCTAGGTGAGAAACAATAAGTTTTTCCCTTAACCTAGTATCCAATAGATATATCTGTCTGCTGAAAAGAAGATGCTGTTGTGTTGAGATGGATGAGAACTGAGAAGATGAGCTGTCCTCTGGATGCCTGTGCCAAGGAGTATCAGGAGAAACCTGAGATGTCCTACATACCAGGAGCCCAGAGATGGCACCGTGTCAAGAAGAAGGATGGACTCAGCAGAGAAGACAAAGGACTAATTATTACTAACAGAGATAGATATATTAGCCTAACCCCACCTAACCCCCATCTAATCCCACCTTGTCCTGGCCATTTCACGCCTATTCCCTAGAGTATAAAATGTAGTGTACCCGGAAATAAAAGGCAGTTGCTGTGACCGTTGCTGAGCATGCACTGAGATTGAACCAGATACCTTGTCTGACTCATTCTTACTTGGGTACCCCATGCTCTTAGTTTAATTTGGAGTGACTGGTGAAGGAGTGTATTGTCGCAACGTCCCCGACAATTCCACAAGGTAAAGAACAAAACATCAGCTACTACCTCCATCCCCGGGGACAGTGCGCAAACCAGAATCCCCTATAGGACATAGGGGTGGGTAAAAGGGTTTGGGAGGGGGGAAACAGCAGTGAAGACTTCGCATCGGGGCCAAATAAAGTTCAGTTAAGCCCCCGGAGGTTCTTGCTCGCCGCTTCCTTGAGGTCGCTGTTTGCCAGGTCCGCTGAAGGGTCGAGGGCAGCAATGGCGAGGTCCAATCCGGCAGAGCAGGTGCCTCAAAGCCGAAGGTCTTACAGAAAGCTGGGACCTCATCCGGGTATCTCAGGGTGGCGGTTGTATTACCTCGACGAGCTGATAGACTGAATGGGTACCCCCATTTATACAGGACCTCCCTGTCCACCAGGCATTTAAGGAGAGGTCTCAGGGCCCGTCTACGCTGCAACGTGATCCAAGAGAGATCCTGGTAGAGAGCTATTTTGGCTCCCTTGAAAGATGGTGGTTTGGTTGGTGAGATCTTAGCCATAATGTCCCCCTTTAGGCGAAAGTCTGTGACGTGGCATATTATATCCCTGGGGGCTCCATCCATATTTTTGGCCTTTAATGCTCTGTGTGCTCTATCCATGGGGATTGGGTGGTCCAGGGGGCGTTTTAGTATTGTATTGAATATTGTGTTGAGAGTAGTTCCTATATCCTCTTTCTCCTTCACCTTCGGTACCCCCCGGACCCGGATGTTGTGCCTACGGCCTCTGTTGTCTAAGTCCTCAACGTGGCGTTGCATGTCATCTATCATCCTAGCCTGGGAGGACACAAGCGACTGTAACTGCGTAATAGCTTGCCTAGCTTCCGTGTGTTCCTCCTCTAGCTGATGGAGTCGTTGGGTCAACCCCGCCACCTCCTGGCGGACCAATGCTATTTCTTGGCGACATGTAGACTTCACCTCCTGAATGAGAGCCTGGAAGTCCTGTTTAGTAGGAAGGTGTTGTATTAAAGCCCACCACTCCTGGGAAGGCTGCATGGGAGGCTGGGAGTTGTTAGGTCGCAACAAGGTCGTGGGGTCTGTCACAAAAGGAAAGTCCAGCAAAGAGTCCTGACAGGTACCAGGAATAACAGCAGAGGGGTCCCCCACCCCACCTCCGTATCCAGAGTGTTGCAAACGTGGCATCTTGGGCGATCTCTGGGGTCTAGGTGGACTCACACAGGAAGCCCCTCGACTGGGTGCAGGGTCCTCCCCAGTGACATGCCGGGGAGGCCCCGGGGGGAGACCGGGAGAGCTAATCCCCAAATGGGTCACATCTGTCAGGTCCTGCAGGGATGAGGGAAGACCCAGCAGATCCCCCAGGGCCTCCTCTGTAGGGCTAGCAGCCAGGGAGGGGGACACAGAATCCTCCCACCTGTGCCCCCTCTCCGCAGTCAGTGAGCTCTCCCACATATGATTCTCCTGGATGTCCCTCCAGAAGCCCCTGCACAGGGATATAAGAAGTGTGTCACCAACCTCTGTTGCTTCGCTCCCCTCAGAAGCCACCAGCGACAGCCCCCCGCTCGGCGCCCAGGACGTAGGGGAAAAGGAAGAACGGCTCCCCCGCTGTGTGGAGGAGAAATCCGAGGTCGCGTGCTACAGTGGGGAGCTGGAGAAGGAGGGGGGCGGGACCTCCCCCACCGGCGCCATCTTGTGGGGCTGTGATAATGGAGACGCCTGAGTCCCGGCTCCTGTATCTCCCGGTGGCGAGGATATGGTCCCCGGCTGTATGCGTTGGGCTGGCGTTTGTTGCGGGCTGAGCCCACCAGGGCAGGTAATCCCCGATGTCCTCACAGGGGGTCCGCCATCCACGTGTGCGCCTTCAGCCCGCTGCTCCCGCAGTCCCTTGGAGAGGAATACATCCAGGGTACCCGGTACCGATGCCTCCGGGTCCCTGGCTGTCTTAGCTGGCCGTTTACGGCCCATGAGAGGGGCTTAAGCTTAAGCTGTGTGCTAATTAGGGTCCCCAGGTTGGGAGCTCTCACTCCGCGCGTCCTCACATTCAGGCCTCCGGGCACGCCCCAATATTTTATTTTAATAAGTCGGCTCCTCTGCCTGGTTTAGCTGTCAGGGTTTTCCACCCCCATTTACGCTAATTCTGGGCTGGACAACAGCCGTCCTGTCTTGGATGGCTATTCACAGCAGTGTATTCCTGACCCCTTTGTCAGGAGACCATTTGGCTAGGAAGAGGATATTGTGGTTCACGAAGCTAATACACCCTTTGACCCAGGAAAATCAATTAGCCCTCAGGGCAAAAGGAGTGGGCTTTTTCCTTGGAGAGGGGACGAGAATGACATCCTGAACCAAAAAATGACAGCTATAGGAATATTGGGATTTTGGCTTAATGCGCCAGAATGTATTCTCTTATTCCTTACAGTAATTGCATCAGCTGACTGCAGACAGGGCCGAAGCACTGGGTGCCATCATTGTGTCCTCGGTGATTGTGCTAATATAATGCTTCGTCCTTCAGCGTGACTTCTGATGCAGCAGAGTGCATTTCGTGGGACCTTGTGGATTATCGTAAGTTTTTGGGACTTTTAATATATGAGGGTTGTCAGTGTTTTATTTCTAATAAAGGAATTTTCTCTGTGTTTATTAACTATTCACTTATTGGACGCCAGACATTACCAATCCAGTGCTTAATGATAAACTGTCAATCATCAGCTGTCATTGACCCCTTCCATCACCCCGATGCCACCGCACTAGGGCATCGGGAAGAGCTCGGTATAGCGCCAGGAGTTGGCGCTTCTAAATTTCTAGGGCAGCTGGTGGTTGCTATTCTATAGTGTGTGTGGGGGGGTGCAATAACTATGGGCCCCACCATGTTGAAAATAAAAGCCCCCAGCTGCCTAGTTTTACCTTGGCTGGCAAATAAAATTAGGGTGAAGCCCACACATTTTTTTAAAATTTATTTAAATAATTTAAAAAATAAAATGGGCTTCTCAGAATTTTTCATTGACAACCAAGGGAAAACTAGGCAGCTGAGGGTGGCAGCCCACAGCTGTCTGCTTTATCTGTGCTGAGACTGAAAAATACAGCGAAGCCCCACGCGTTTTTTTTAACTATTTATTTTGCACACTATGACGGCAGGTTGGTTGCCTTACACTAATGTATATGGCAACTAAGCACAGACATCGGTGTAGATTGTGGGAGTGCAA
This sequence comes from Allobates femoralis, assembly GCA_033576535.1. Taxonomy (NCBI): domain Eukaryota; kingdom Metazoa; phylum Chordata; class Amphibia; order Anura; family Aromobatidae; genus Allobates; species Allobates femoralis. The sequence continues at coordinate 135,017,788 of JARQOC010000010.1, forward strand.
CAGCCAGACATAGGTACTCTCTCCTTCAGCTGAAGGACACTTGGATCCGGAATAATACCGGTGCGGTATTCAATTGTATCCGATGTCACAAAAAAACCTGGATCTGGTTGGACACGTTTTCTCCTGGATCACCATTGGATGGAAATCAACACAAGTCTGAAACTAACCTTACACAGGGGGCGCCTCTTGTTTTTTATTTTGGGTTGTGTTGCGGGATCTGTGTCTGTTACCCTCTATGTGACTGTAATAAGGGACAACTGAACGCTTAGGATCGGTCATTTTCTTTATTCTTTGGTAAATCAGAATAACAAGCAAAAACCAAGACAGAAGTTAGAATCCCAGATCCACTCTGCGGAAAACCAAAATATAGGGCGAGCGCCTGAAGCGCGGGCAGTGGGCAACGCAGTGAGATCAGCCAGGGTAAGACGGACAAGACATAGGGACGCCGGAGAGAAGGCCCCAGTGCAGGGGCTCTTGGGGACAGTGTGGCCCTCACTCTGCTGGCTCTTTGTGTCGTGGGGTCTCACATCCAGTCTACCCGGTCTCTCACTGGTGGGGGGTGGGGGGGCAGAAGACAGGAGCGTAGTGCGGTGATTGTGAGTGGGGGGGGGCCACAGTTACTTCATCGAGGGTGAATCACTGCAGAGTACAAGCTCCAGCTCCTTGCGGTACAGGCGGCCGCCGTCACACAGCGACATGATGCTCTGCCGATAGCCGGTCAGACTCTGGATATTCACATCCTGCAAAAAGACAAAACCCCGCATCATGTCAGGACAACAACTCTCAGAATCTCGAGAGGGTTGTTGACCCTCCTCCCTCCAAACTCCTTTGTCCTCCCTCTTCCTCTAGTCTCCTATGTCCTCACTCCATACTCCTTTGTCCTCCCTCCTCCTCCAAACTCCTCTGTCTTCCTATCTCCTCCAGACTCCTCTGTTCTCCTTCCTCTTTCAGACTCCTGTGTCCTCCCTCCAGACTCCTCTGTCCTTCCTCCTCTTCCTCCAGACTCCCCTGTCCTCCCTCCTACTCCTCCATACTCCCCTGTCCTCCCTCCTCCTCCTGCATACTCCCCTGTCCTCCCTCCTCCTCCTCCTTACTCCCCTGTCTTCCCTCCTCCTCCCTCCAGACTCCTCTGTCCTCCCTCCTCTGTCCTCCAGACTCCACTGTCCTCCTCCTCATCCAGACTCCTCTGTTCTCCCTCCTCCAGACTCCACTGTCCTCCCTCCTCCTCCTCCAGACTTCTCTGTCCTCCCTCCTCCTCCTCCTTTAAACTCCTCTGTCCTCCTTCAGACTCCTCTATACTCCCTCATCCTCCTCCACTAAACTCCTCTGTCCTCTTCCTCCTCCAGACTCCTCTGTCCTCCCCTCCTCCTCCCTACAGGCTCATCTGTCCTCCCTTCCTCCTTCTCCAGAATCCCCTGTCCTCCCTCTTCCTTCAGACTCTTCTGTCTTCCTTTCTTCTCCAGACTCATGTTCTCCTTCCTCTTTCAGACTCCTCTGTCCTCCCTCCTCCTCCAGACTCCTCGGTCTTCTCTCATCCTCCCTCCAGACTCCTCTGTCCTCCCTCCAGACTCCTCTGTTCTCCCTCCAGACTCCCCTGTCCTCCTCTATCCAAACTCCTCTGTCCTGCCTCCTCCAGACTCCGCTGTTCTCCTCCTCCTCCACACTCCCCTGTCCTACTTCTCCAGGCTCCTCTGTACTCCCTCCTCCCTCCTCTGTCCTCCTTCCAGACTCCTCTGTCCTCCCTCCTCCTCTGTCTTCCCTCCTCCTCCAGACTCCACTGTCCTCCCTCCTCCTCCTCAAGACTCCTCTGTCCTCCCTCCTCTTCCAGACTCCCCTGTTCTCCCTCCTCCTCCAGACTCCTCTGTCCTCCCTCCCTCCTCCAGACTCCACTGTCCTCCCTCCTTCTCCTCCAGACTCCTCTGTCCTCCCTCCTCCTCCAGACTCCTCTGTCCTCCCTCCTCCTCCAGTCTCCTCTGCCCTCCCTCCTCCTCCTCCAGACTCCTCTGTCCTCCCTCCTCCTCCAGACTCCACTGTCCTCCCTCCTCTTTCCTCCTTCTCCAGACTCCTCTGTCCTCCCTCCTCCACACTCCTCTCTCCTCCTCCTCCTCTCTCCTCATCCTCCTCCAGACTCCTCTCTCCTCCTCCAGACTCCTCTCTCCTCATCCTCCTCCAGACTCCTCTCTCCTCCTCCTCCTCCAGACTCCTCTCTCCTCCAGACCTCTCTCCTCATCCTCCTCCAGACTCTTCTGTCCTCCTCTGGGGTAAGTACTCTCATATCTGCTTCTTTCGGGTAAAACATCCTGGATTTGCCTCTAATAGCTTCCTTTTCATCACCCTCAGTCTATAATTTGTCCTCTCTATAATTTACCTTTTTGTTCTTTTCAAAAAAGTCCTTCAGTAAGGCGTCCAGCTCGTGCTCGTCGATGTATCCGTTCCCATCCTGAAATATGATTTGGAGGTAAGAGGTCATCTAACGCTGACTCCACCCATGCTTACTCCGCCTCTGTTGGCCCACCCACAGCTGGCCCCGCCCCCAACATTACCTTGTCGTAGAAGTTGAATATTGCGTTGAATTCCTCACAGCTCAGCTTCATCCCCTGAGAGACGACAAGAAGGATTCAGTCCAAGTGACAAACTCAGCAAATCCCCGAAAATAGGGGAGACTCCGAGCCTGAAAATCTGCTGACACCTGACAGAGAGCCCGGCCTAAGGCCCTTTGTGCGCAAGACCAGGACGCACGGCTGCCAGACGCACGACAGCCAGACGCACGACAGCCAGACGCACGACAGCCAGACGCACGGTCACCAGACGCATGACTGCCAGACGCACGACCGCCAGACGCACCAACACCAGACACACGACCGCCAGATGCATGACCGCCAGACGCACCAACACCAGACACACGACCGCCAGATGCATGACTGCCAGTCATATGGCCGCCAGACGCACATTCACCAGATACACAACCACCAGATGCACCAACACCAGACACACAACCGCCAAACACACTGTTACCAGATGCACATCCACCAGATACATGAACACCAGACACATGATCGCCAGACACACGACCACCAGACACACTACCAGACGCACGACCGCCAGACGCACCAACACCAGACACACGACCGCCAGATGCATGACCGCCAGACACACCAACACCAGACACACAACCGCCAGATGCATGACTGCCAGTGATATGGCCGCCAGACGCACATTCACCAGACACACAACCACCAGATGCACCAACACCAGAACACACAACCGCCAAACACACTGTCACCAGATCCACATCCACCAGATACATGAACACCAGACACATGACCGCCAGACACACAACCACCAGACACACTACCAGACGAACGACGGCCAGAGTATGACCGCCAGACACATGGCCGCCAGACGCACATCCACCAGACACACGACCACCAGACGCACCAACACCAAACACACGACTGCCAGACACACAGTCACCAAACGCACAGCCACCAGACACACGACCATCAGACGCACCAATACCAGACACACGACTGCCAGACACACAGCAACCAGACGCACGGACTCCAGACGCACGACCGCCAGACACAGACTCCAGAAGCATGCCCACCAGACGCATGATTGCCAGATGCATGACCGCCAGACGCACGGCCGCCAGACGCACAGCCGCCAGACACACGACCACCAGATGCACCAACACCAGGCACACGACCGCCTGATGCACTGCCGCCAGACGCAAGGCCACCAGATGCACGACCACCAGAAACACTAACTCCATAGGCACGGCCGCCAGATGCACGACCGCCAGACGCACGACTGCCAGATGCACGAACACCAGACACACAACCGCCAGACTCACGAACACCAGACACACGACCACCAGACGCACGGCCACCAGACGCACGACCACCAGAAACACTAACTCCATACGCACGGCCGTCAGATGCACAACCACCAGACGGACAACTGCCAGATACATGACCATCAGACGCACGAACACCAAACACATGACCATCAGATGCACGGACATCAGACACATGACCGCCAGATGCACCAACACCAGACACACGACCGCCAAACACACTGTTACCAGATGCACATCCACCAGACACACGACCAACAGACACACGACCGCCAGACACATGGCCGCTAGACATACTGTCACCAGACGCACATCCACCAGATACATGAACACCAGACACACGACCGCCAGATGCATGACCGCTAGACACACGACAGCCAGACACATGACCACCAGACACACTACCACCACATACACGCCCACCACACACATGCCCACCACACACACCCACCACACGCACGACTGCCAGACGTATGACCACCAGACACATGGCCGCCAGACGCACATCCACCAGACGCACCAACACCAGACACACGACTGCCAGACGCACAACAACCAGACGCACGGACTCCAGACACACAACCGCCAGACACAGACTTCAGATACATGCCTGCCAGACGCACGATTGCCAGATGCATGACCGCCAGACGCACGGCCACCAGACGCAAAGCCGCCGGACACACGACCACCAGATGCACCAACACCAGACACACGACCGCCTGATACACTGCCGCCAGACGCACGGCCACCAGACACAAGTCCGCCAGACGCTCGACCGCCAGACACACTAACTCCAGACGCACGGCCGCCAGATGCACGACTGCCTGATGCACGAACACCAGACACACAACTGTCAGACGCACAAACACCAGACACGACCACCAGATGCACAACCACCAGACGGACAACTGCCAGACACATGACCATCAGACGCACGAACACCAGACACATGACCACCAGATGCACGGACATCAGACACATGACCACCAGACGAACGGCCACCAGACACACGACCACCAGACACACAAACACCAGACACACAAACACCAGACACAAGACCTCCAGACGTACAAACACCAGACACACAGCCACACAACCACTAGACACACAAACCACCAGATGCACAGCCGCCAGATGCACCCAGACGCACGGCCACTAGACGCACATGCACCAGACGCACATCCACCAGACGCACGGCCGCCAGACGCACGACCACCAGATGAACGTCTGCCAGAGTCACGGCTGTCAGACACATGGCCGCCAGATGCACATCCACCAGACGCACGACCGCCAGACGCACAGGCGCCAAAAACACAGCCGCCAGACGCATGAATGCCAGACGCACGATCGCCTGACGCACAACCACCAGATGGATGGTCAGCAGACACACAGCCACAAGACACACAGCCTTGTAAAAGAAGCAGCCACATTCAGACATCACCATGGCTCTCTACTGCCCCCATCATTGCTCGCCCGGAGGTCAGGGCTCGTCTACCCCAGCAACTGTCCTCATGAATCATGAGCGGATCAGCCATACCTGAAATTTCAGTAGGAAATTTTCCTGCACAGGAAGCAACCTATAATACAGAGTAATGGTCAGCGAACTGCAACAACCGTCTTATTAGCACTGTCACTTTAAAAGGGGTGGAGCAAGACAAGAATCCTTGTCTTCTTCATGGCCTTTTCAGTTACAGCCCTAATCTGTAGAGGGCGATTCATAAGAAGGAGATGTACAATGAGGACATGTGATCTGGCAACCTGTTACCTGGACATCTCTGACAAGCAAAGCTTCCCGTCTCCATTCAGATCAAACATGCGGAGCTACAAAAGACATCAATAGAGTTATCAATATTTGCTATAGTCTGGGTGCACTCGCTATAGTCTGGGTGCACTCGCTATAGTATGGGTGTACTCACTATGGTTTGGGTGTACTCACTATGGTTTGGGTGTACTCACACTCACTGTGGTCTGGGTGTACTCACTATGGTCTGGGTGCACTCACTATGGTCTGGGTGCACTCACTATGGCTTGTGTGCACTCACTATGGTTTATGTGCACTCACTATGGTTTAGGTGTACTCACTATGGTTTAGGTGTACTCACTGGTTTGGGTGTACTCACTATAGTCTGGGTGTACTCACTATGGTTTAGGTGTACTCACTATGGTTTGGGTGCACTCACTATGGTTTGGGTGTACTCACTATGGTTTGGGTATACTCACTATGGTTTAGGTGCACTCACTATGGTTTGGGTGTACTCACTATGGTCTGGGTGTACTCACTATGGTCTGGGTGTACTCACTATGGTCTGGGTGTACTCACTATGGCCTGGGTGTACTCACTATGGTTTATGCGCACTCACTATGGTTTAGGTGTACTCACTATGGTTAAGGTGTACTCACTATGGTTTGGGTGTACTCACTATGGTTTGGGTGTACTCACTATGGTTTTGGGTGTACTCACTATGGTTTATGTGCACTCACTATGGTTTAGGTGTACTCACTATGGTTTAGGTGTACTCACTGGTTTGGGTGTACTCACTATAGTCTGGGTGTACTCACTATGGTTTGGGTGTACTCACTATGGTTTGGGTGCACTCACTATGGTTTGGGTGTACTCACTATGGTTTGGGTGTACTCACTATGGTTTAGGTGCACTCACTATGGTTTGGGTGTACTCACTATGGTCTGGGTGTACTCACTATGGTCTGGGTGTACTCACTATGGTCTGGGTGTACTCACTATGGTTTATGCGCACTCACTATGGTATATGCGCACTCACTATGGTTTAGGTGTACTCACTATGGTTAAGGTGTACTCACTATGGTTTGGGTGTACTCACTATGGTTTGGGTGTACTCACTATGGTTTGGGTGTACTCACTATGGTTTGGGTGTACTCACTATGGTCTGGGTGTACTCACTATGGTTAAGGTGTACTCACTATGGTTTGGGTGTACTCACTATGGTTTGGGTGTACTCACTATGGTCTGGGTGTACTCACTATGGTTTGGGTGTACTCACTATGGTTTGGGTGTACTCACTATGGTTTGGGTGTACTCACTATGGTTTGGGTGTACTCACTATGGTTTGGGTGTACTCATGGAGCTTCTTTTCATCGAAGGGGCGGTTTGCCTTTTTCAGCAGATCAGAGAGGAATCCCTGAAGGAGTCAGAGCAAAAACATCAGATGAAAAAAATAAGTAAGTGGGGGTGGGGGGGGGAACAAGGGCAGTTATCACATGGAGGGATGGGGCACTTGGCACATAGGGGGAATGGGGGAGTTAGCACACAGGGGGGATGGGGCAGTTAGCACATAGGGGGGATGGGGCAGTTAGCACATAGGGGGGATGGGACAGTTAGCACATAGGGGGGGAAGGGGCAGTTAGCACATGGGGGATGGTGCAGTTAGCACATGGGGGGAAGGGGCAGTTAGCACATGGGGGATGGGGCAGTTATCACATAAGGTTGATGGGGCAGTTATCACATATGGGGGATGGGACTGTTATCACATAAGGGGATGTGGCAGTTAGCACATAGGGGAGATGGGGCCGTTATCACATGGGGGGATGGGGCAGTTATCACATAGGGAGAAGGGGTTGTTATCACATATGGGGGGGATGGGGCAGTTATCACATGGAGGAATGGGGCAGTTATCACATATGGGGGGATGGGGCAGTTACTTCGTTTCCCTGAAAATAAGACCTAGTGGGGTTTTGTTCGGCTGCTAAATATAAGCCTTCCCTGAAAATAAGGCCTAGCAAAGTTTTATTTTTCTTAATCGTGCTGGTCTCACTGATCAGGACATGCAGCTGTGTCTATGTATTCCTGTACCATAGCCCGCCGCACTTGTTCTGGTACCGCCGCTGCATGCATTACGGCGTCTCTCTGAGCTCTCTGCCTCAGATGGGTAGATGAACGGAAAACCGCCGGCCAATCAGAGCCCAACAACCGCCGGCCAATCAGAGCCCAACAACCGCCAGCCAATCAGAGCCCATCAGTCGCCATCCAATCAGAGCCCAACAGCCGCCAGCCAATTAGAGCGCAGCAGTCGCCCGCCAATCAAAGCCCAGCAGCGGGGCTCTGATTGGCCGTCAGTTTCCCGTTCTTCTATGCAGCTGAGGCAGCAGGCTCAGAGCAGCGCCATAATACCTGCAGCGGTGGACCGATGAGAAAGGTGTGTGTCTGCCCCATATAGGTAATTATCCCTATTACGACACAAAGGCGCAAATCGGGCCTTATCCGAGAATAAGTAGGTACAATAACAGTGGTAATTATCACTGCTCTCCATGTTGGGTTGTGCCACTCACAACCAGTATAAGCGCCTGTACAGCCGCCGCTGGACCCACAATAATGGTGGAGATACAAAGATCAGGTAGGACGGTGTGCTGAGATCCGCGCTGCTGCATCACATAGAAACCAAGGAATGGGATTCCGATTGAATCTTCTAAAATGTGAGATTATGCCCCTCACAGAGGATGGCAAGAGAATCTTACACGATGGGCGGCGACGGGACACATTCTTGGGGGTCAAAGTAAACACGAGGGAGGTTAAATATTTAGGCATATTAATGAGCAGAGACGCCAGAGACTTGTATAGGCTAAACTATGGTCCGATTATAAAGAAGATAGAACAGGAACTAACTAAATGGAAAGATTTGCCGCTGTCCTTGATAGGGAGAATTCAACTTGTTAAAATGGTTTCATTTGCCCGCTTGCTGTATCCTATGCAGACAGTTCCGCTACTACTTCGTCACATGGATGTCAATAAACTAAACAGAGCCATTGCCAAATTCCTTTGGAGGGGAAAGAGGCATAGGATAAAGTTGAGAACATTAATGTTTCCTAAGGAGGAAGGAGGCTTGAGTCTTCCCAATATACGGGGATACAATTTGGCATGTGTGTGGCGGCATGTGGTGGACTGGCTGCGGGAGACGAGCAATCACTCAGACTTCGAGTTAGAGTCAAAATGGTGTGTGCCATGGAGTCTAGGGGCAGTGTTACATGCGCAAAGTGGAGTGCTGGAAGAACACATCAAACAATCAGTATTGATTAGGGACACGAGGGCGGCATGGAAGGCGGTCAGGTATAAAATGGGTTTGTCTTGGCGTGTATCAAAATATATACCGTTATGGGACAACCCAGACTTCCCCCAGGGGAGAGACAACGCTTTATTCCAAACTTGGAGGGAAAAAGGGATCAAGACGCTAGGTGACTTAATGAATAAGGCAGAAAGAAGATGGATGTCAGCAGAGGAGACAATAGAAAAATGGAGGCTGGGTTCTACTCATCTATTGCAATTTGCACAAATAAGAGGTCACCTGATGTCAAAGTTAACTGAAATTGGGAGGGAATGTCAGAGATCGACTACAGATGACTTATTGCTTAATCAAGCTACAGGGGTGACGATTTCTTCATTATATGCGGCATTGAGAACTGGATTGCTACCAAAGGGACCTACACGACTTCTCACAGGATGGGATACTAGACTAGGGACTGAAGGAGCGGGGGAGGGAGTGATTGCGGGATGGAACATTATGTGCAAACATGTGACTGACAACAGATGGCGAGACACCCAATTTAGGATGATACATAGAGCAATAATGGGTTTTAATATCCCAAAGTCACCCAACAACCCTGATAGGATGACGAAATGTCCGAAATGTGGGGAAAATAAAACGGACATGTTTCATGGAGTTTGGGAGTGTCCGAAAGTGCAAATGGAATGGGAAAGGGTTGGAAGATGGATGGGGGTAATGTTGGAATTGGAGATACCAATGAATGCAATGATAATGATATTTCACGACTTGGAGGGGTTTGTTGTCCCTAAAAGAAAACAAACATGCTTACATCTCATTCTAATAACATTTCTACGTCTCATTCTGCGACAGTGGTTGGACTCACAGGTTCCTGGGGTAGCGAGCTTATGCCAGGAAATGAAACGTATTATGAGAATGGAAAAATTAGTCACAGTAATGGATAAGGAAAATAGGACTGCCAAATTTATGTCTGTATGGCGCGATTTCATAGTATGCTGTTTAACTAGAGAGGAAATTGTCACATTGATGGAAGTTTTCTGTAATACCAGATGGTATTGTCTTGAAGACTTAGGTAACACTCTGGGAAAGTTAAGGATTGACGTTGGGGAATGACTTTTAATGATGCTACTTGGTCTCCTATCAAGGAGAAAAATGGGTGCCACAGCTAGTCGAGGTCGGATAACATGGGGGGAGGGGGAGGGAAAGGGAAAATTCATATTTATGCAATTGATGATTGATTTGTATCAATGTAGTATATGTCATGTATTTGCATTTTATGCAAAAAAAAACTTCTAATAAAAATGATTTGTCAAAAAAAGAAAAGAAACCAAGGAATGATAAAGACGGTGTTAATTTCTTACTCGACGCGTTTCGAAGCCGTCCCTGCTCCTTCCCCAATAATATACACCATGTCATGAGGAAGGAGCAGGGACGACTCCGAAACGCGTCGAGTAAGAAATAAACAATGTCTTTATCATTCCTTGGTTTCTATGTGATGCAGCAGCGTGGATCTCAGCACACCGTCCTACCTGATCTTTGTAATGGGGATATTGGGGGCTGCAAGGGGGTGATGGAGATGACTGGAATTTTGGGGGCTGCAAGGAATGATGGCGATATTGGGGGCTGCATGGGGACTGCAAAGGGATATTGGGGACTGCAAGGGGTTGATAGGAGCTGCCAGGGGATGATGGTGATATTGGGGGCTGCAAGGGGATGATGGGAATATTGGGGGCTGCAAGGGGATGATGGGAATATTGGGGGCTGCAAGGGGATGATGGGAATATTGGGGGCTGCAAGGGGATGATGGGAATATTGGGGGCTGCAAGGGGATGATGGGAATATTGGGGGCTGCAAGGGGATGATGGGAATATTGAGGGCTGCAAGGGGATGATGGGAATATTAGGGGCTGCAAGGGGATGGTGGGGATATTGGGGGCTACTTGGGGATATGGGTATATTGGAGGCTGCAAGGCGATATTGGGGGCTACATGGGGATGATGAGAATATTGGGGGCTGCGTGGGAGCTGCAAGGGGACAATAGAAATATTGTGGGCTGCAAGGGGATGATGGGGATATTGAGAGGTGCAAGGGGATGATGGGGATCATGGAAAAATAAGACATCCCCTGAAAATCAGACATGGTCCATCTTTAGAAGCAAAAATTAATATACAGTTATCACACAGAGGGATGGGGCAGTTATCACATGGGAGGATGGGGCAGTTATCACATTGGTGGGGAATGGGGCAGCTCTCTTACATCCCTCCATATTGGGCCCCCCCAGTGCCCCGCCCCACCTCCACACAATCTCACCTTTAGTTCATTGGCTTCGATGTACCCGCTTCTGTCCGTGTCATATTTCCTCCAGGCCTGAGAAATGATCAAGACATCAACTACAAAAGCATGTACAGGTGGGTGTATGTGGTGTATAGAGGGAGTGTGTACAGGTGGGTGTATGTGGTGCAGCAGGGGGGAGTGTGTACAGGTGGGTGTATGTGGTGTATAGAGGGAGTGTGTACAGGTGGGTGTATGTGGTGCAGCAGAGGGGAATGTGTACAGGTGAGTGTATGTGGTGCAGCGGGGGGAGCATGTACTGGTGGGATGTATGTGGTGCAGCAGGGGGGAGCATGTACCGATGCGGTGTATGTAGTGCAGCAGGGGGAAGCATGTTCCGGTGGGGTGTATGTGGTGCAGCAGGGGCAAGCGTGCATCGGTGGGGTGTATGTGGTGCAGCAGGGGGGAGCATGTACCGGTGGGGTGTATGTGGTGCAGCAGGGGGGAGCATGTACTGGTGGGATGTATGTGGTGCAGCAGGGGGGAGCATGTACTGGTGGGATGTATGTGGTGCAGCAGGGGGAGCATGTACCGGTGCGGTGTATGTAGTGCAGCAGGGGGAAGCATGTTCCGGTGGGGTGTATGTGGTGCAGCAGGGGCAAGCGTGCATCGGTGGGGTGTATGTGGTGCAGCAGGGGGGAGCATGTACCGGTGGGGTGTATGTGGTGCAGCAGGGGGGAGCATGTACCGGTGGGGTGTATGTGGTGCAGCAGGGTGGAGCATGTACCGGAGGGGTGTATGTGGTGCAGCAGGGGGGAGCATGTACCAGTGGGGTGTATGTGGTGCAGCAGGGGGGAGCATGTACCGGTGGGGTGTATGTGGTGCAGCAGGGGGGAGCATGTACCGGTGGGGTGTATGTGGTGCAGCAGGGGGGAGCATGTACCGGTGGGGTGTATGTGGTGCAGCAGGGGGGAGCATGTACCGGTGGGGTGTATGTGGTGCAGCAGGGGGGAGCATGTACCGGTGGGGTGTATGTGGTGCAGCAGGGGGGAGCATGTACCGGTGTAGTGTGTCATCACGCACCTCCATGAACTCGGTGCTGGATCCGGCGTGTTGTCTGAAGCAGAGCAGGAAATTCTCTTCTGTCGGGAGAATTTGAGCCAACTGAGGAGACAGAACGACACACTGTGACGGATCTTCTGCAGTATGTGACTTATGACATTTTCCATACTGAGGTCTCTGATGTTACGGGTCCAGACTGGGCAGCCATAGTAACAGCAGCGCCCCCAACGGCCCCAGCGAGCACTCACCTCCGCCATCTCGATGCGGCCATCCGCGTTCTTGTCATACTTCTGCATGAATTCTTTCAGCTTCTCTCCGATGTTGATGCTGGATCCTTCCTAATCACAAAGCAGGAGAGGATGTCAAATACCCAGCAGGGGGCAGCCTCTACCATCAGATGCCTAGCAGGGGCAGCCTCTACCATCAGATGCCTAGCAGCGGGCAGCTTCCACAATAAGAAGCCCAGCAGGGGGCAGCTTCCACAATGAGAAGCCCAGCAGGGGGCAGCTTCCACAATGAGAAGCCCAGCAGGGGGCAGCTTCCACCATAAGAGGCCCAAAAGGGGACAGCCTCCACCAGCAGAGGCCCAACAGGGGACAGCCTCCACCAGCAGAGGCCCAACAGGGGACAGCCTCCACCAGCAGAGGCCCAATAGGGGACAGCCTCCACCATCAGAGACCCAACAGGGGACAGTATCCACCATCAGAGGCCCAGCAGGGGGCAGCCTCCATCATCAGAGGCCCAGCAGGGGCAGCCTCCACCATCAGAGGCCCAGCAGGGGGCAGCCTTTACCACCAGAGGCCCAGCAGGGGGCAGCCTCCATCATCAGAGGCCCAGCAGGGGCAGCCTCCACCATCAGAGGCCCAGCAGGGGGCAGCCTTTACCACCAGAGGCCCAGCAGGGGACAGCCTCCACCAGCAGAGGCCCAGCAGGGGCAGCCTCCACCATCAGAGGCCCAGCAGGGGGCAGCCTCCACCATATGAGGCCCAGCAGGGGGCAGCCTCCACCATAAGAGGCCCAGCAGGGGGCAGCCTCCACCATATGAGGCCCAGCAGGGGGCAGCCTCCACCATAAGAGGCCCAGCAGGGGGCAGCATCCACCATAAGAGCCCAGCAGGGGGCAGCCTCCATCATCAGATGCCCAGCAGGGGGCAGCTTCCACCACCAGAGGCCCAGCAGGGGGCAGTTTTTACCACCAGAGGCCCAGCAGGGGGCAGCATCCACCATAAGAGGCCCAGCAGGGGGCAGCCTCCATCATGAGATGCCCAGCAGGGGGCAGCTTCCACCACCAGAGGCCCAGCAGGGGGCAGTCTATACCACCAGAGGCCCAGCAGGGGGCAGCCTCCATCATCAGATGCCCAGCAGGGGGCAGCTTCCACCACCAGAGGCCCAGCAGGGGGCAGCCTTTACCACCAGAGGCCCAGCAGGGGGCATACTCCACCACCAGAGGCCCAGCAGGGGGCAGCCTCTATGCTCAGGTGCCCAGCAGGGAGCAGCCTCCATCATGCGATGCCCAGCAGGGGGCAGCTTCCACCACCAGAGGCCCAGCAGGGGGCAGTCTATACCACCAGAGGCCCAGCAGGGGGCAGCCTCCATCATCAGATGCCCAGCAGGGGGCAGCTTCCACCACCAGAGGCCCAGCAGGGGGCAGCCTTTACCACCAGAGGCCCAGCAGGGGGCATACTCCACCACCAGAGGCCCAGCAGGGGGCAGCCTCTATGCTCAGGTGCCAAGCTGGGAGCAGCCTCCATCACAAGAGGCCCAGCAGGGGGCAGGCTCTATGCTCAGGTGCCCAGCAGGGAGCAGCCTCCATCATAAGAGGCCGAGCAGGGGGCAGGCTCTATGCTCAGGTGCCAAGCTGGGAGCAGCCTCCACCATAAGAGGCCCAGCAGGAGGCAGCCTCCACCATAAGAGGCTCACCAGGGAACAGTCCCCACCCTCTGTGCTCAGCAGGGGGCAGTCTCCACCCTCAGGTGTTCTTACCACTCCAGCTCCTCTCCTCGCAGCTTCCAGTTCCTGGAAAAAGCTCTCCAACTCCTTCCCTTCAATGTAGCCATTACCTGGAGAGAAGAACCACAATGTCACCAGCAGGTCTGCTCCTCCAGAATGTCACCAGCAGGTCTGCTCCACTACAATGTCACCAGCAGGTCTGCTCCTCCAGAATGTCACCAGCAGGTCTGCTCCTCCAGAATGTCACCAGCAGGTCTGCTCCTCCAGAATGTCACCAGCAGGTCTGCTCCTCCAGAATGTCACCAGCAGGTCTGCTCCTCCAGAATGTCACCACCAGGTCTGCTCCACCAGAATGTCACCCCCAGGTCTGCTCCTCCAGAATGTCACCACCAGGTCTGCTCCTCCAGAATGTCACCACCAGGTCTGCTCCTCCAGAATGTCACCACCAGGTCTGCTCCACCAGAATGTCACCCCCAGGTCTGCTCCTCCAGAATGTCACCACCAGGTCTGCTCCACCAGAATGTCACCACCAGGTCTGCTCCTCCAGAATGTCACCACCAGGTCTGCTCCACTACAATGTCACCAGCAGGTCTGCTCCTCCAGAATGTCACCAGCAGGTCTGCTCCACCACAATATCACCCCCAGGTCTGCTCCACCACAATGTCACCACCAGGTCTGCTCCACCACAATGTCACCACCAGGTCTGCTCCACCACAATGTCACCACCAGGTCTGCCCCTCCACAATGTCACCCCTATGTCTGCTCCACTACAATGTCACCCCCAGGTCTGCTCCACTACAATGTCACCACCAGGTCTGCTCCTCCAGAATGTCACCACCAGGTCTGCTCCTCCACAATGTCACCACCAGGTCTGCTCCTCCACAATGTCACCAGCAGGTCTGCTCCTCCACAATGTCACCACCAGGTATGCTCCTCCAGAATGTCACCCCCAGGTCTGCTCCACTACAATGTCACCAGCAGGTCTGCTCCACTACAATGTCACCAGCAGGTCTGCTCCACTACAATGTCACCACCAGGTCTGCTCCACTACAATGTCACCAGCAGGTCTGCTCCACTACAATGTCACCAGCAGGTCTGCTCCTCCAGAATGTCACCCCCAGCTCTGCTCCACTACAATGTCACCAGCAGGTCTGCTCCACTACAATGTCACCAGCAGGTCTGCTCCTCCAGAATGTCACCCCCAGGTCTCCTCCACTACAATGTCACCACCAGGTCTGCTCCACCACAATGTCACCAGCAGGTCTGCTCCACTACAATGTCACCAGAAGGTCTACTCCACTACAATGTCACCACCATGTCTGCTCCACTACAATGTCACCACCAGGTCTGCTCCACTACAATGTCACCACCAGGTCTGCTCCACTACAATGTCACCAGAAGGTCTACTCCACTACAATGTCACCATGTCTGCTCCACCACAATGTCACCACCAGGTCTGCTCCACTACAATGTCACCACCAGGTCTGCCCCTCCACAATGTCACCACCAGGTCTGCTCCACTCACAATGTCACCACCAGGTCTGCCCCCACACATGTCACCACCAGTCTGCCCTCCACAATGTCACCACCAGGTCTGCTCCACCACAATGTCACCACCAGGCTCTCCTCACCACAATGTCACCACCAGGTCTGCTCCTCCTACAATGTCACCACCAGGTCTCTCCACTCACATGTCACCACCAGGTCTGCCCTCACAATGTCACCAGGTCTCCCAATGTCACCCCCAGGTCTACTCCACTACAATGTCACCACCAGGTCTGCTCCACCACATGTCACCACCAGGTCTGCTCCACCACAATGTCACCACCAGGTCTGCTCCACCACAATGTCACCACCAGGTCTGCCCCTCCACAATGTCACCCCAGGTCTGCTCCACCACAATGTCACCACCAGGTCTGCCCCTCCACAATGTCACCACCAGGTCTGCTCCACTCAATGTCACCACCAGGTCTGCTCTCTCCACAATGTCACCACCAGGTCTGCTCCCTCACAATGTCACCACCAGGTCTGCTCCACACAATGTCACCACCAGGTCTGCCCCCCACAATGTCACCAACAGGTCTGCTCCACCACAATGTCACCACCAGGTCTGCTCTCACTACAATGTCACCACCAGGTCTGCTCCACCACAATGTCACCACCAGGTCTGCTCCTCCACAATGTCACCACCCATGTCTGCTCCACTCACAATGTCACCACCAGGTCTGCCCCTCCACAATGTCACCACCAGGTCTGCTCCCTACAATGTCACCACCAGGTCTGCTCCCCACAATGTCACCACCAGGTCTGCTCCCTCCACAATGTCACCACCAGGTCTGCTCCACTACACAATGTCACCACCAGGTCTGCTCCACCACAATGTCACCACCATGTCTGCTCCACCACAATGTCACCACCAGGTCTGCTCCACACAATGTCACCACTAGGTCTGCCCCTCCACAATGTCACCACCAGGTCTGCTCCTCCACAATGTCACCACCAGGTCTGCTCTCCACAATGTCACCCCTATGTCTGCTCCACCACAATGCACCACCAGGTCTGTCCTCCCCACAATGTCACCACCAGGTCTGCTCCTCCTCCACAATGTCACCACCAGGTCTGCTCCTCCACAATGTCACCACCAGGTCTGCTCCACCACAATGTCACCACCAGGTCAGCTCCTCCACAATGTCACCACCAGGTCTGCTCCACACAATGTCACCACCAGGTCTGCACCCTCCACAATGTCACCCACCAGTGTCTGCTACAACAATGTCACCACCGGTCTGCCCCTCCACAATGTCACCACCAGGTCTGCTCCACCACAATGTCACCACCAGTCTGCCCCCCACAATGTCACCACAGGTCTGCTCCCTACAATGTCACCACCAGGTCTGCCCTCCACAATGTCACCACCAGGTCTGCCCTACCACAATGTCCACCAAGGTCTGCTCCCACTACAATGTCACCCCAGGTCTGCCCCTCCACAATGTCACCACCAGGTCTGCTCCACCACAATGTCACCACCAGGTCTGCTCCTCCTCCACAATGTCACCACAGGTCTGCTCCACCACAATGTCACCACCAGGTCTGCTCCCTCCACAATGTCACCACCAGTCTGCCCTCCACAATGCCACCACCACGTCTGCTCCCACGCAATGTCACAACAGGTCTGCTCCCCACAATGTCACCACCAGGTCTGCTCCTCCTCCACAATGTCACCACCAGGTCTGCTCCTCCACAATGTCCACCACCAGGTCTGCTCCACCACAATGTCACACCAGGTCTGCTCCACCACAATGTCACCACCAGGTCTGCTCCCTCCCAATGTCACCGCCAGTCTGCTCCACACAATGTCACCACCAGGTCTGCCCCTCCACAATGTCACCACCTAGGTCTGCTCCCCCACAATGTCACCACCAGTCTGCACTCCTCCACAATGTCACCACCAGGTCTGCTCCACTACAATGTCACCACCAGGTCTGCCCCCCACAATGTCACCACCAGGTCTGCTCCCCCACAATGTCCACCACCAGGTCTGCTCCACTACAATGTCACCACCAGGTCTGCTCCACCAATGTCACCACCAGGTCTGCTCCACTACAATGCACCACCAGGTCTGCCCCTCCACAATGTCACCCCCATGTCTGCTCCACCACAATGCACCACCAGGTCTGCTCTCCTCCACAATGTCACCACCAGGTCTGCTCCTCCACAATGCCTCACCAGGTCTGCTCCTCCACAATGCCACACCAGGTCTCCCTCCACACAATGTCACCACCAGTCTGCTCCACTACAATGTCACCACCAGGTCTGCTCCACACAATGTCACCACCAGGTCTGCTCCTCCTCCACAATGTCACCACCAGGTCTGCTCCTCCACAATGTCACCACCAGGTCTGCTCCCCACAATGTCACCACCAGGTCTGCTCCCACCACAATGTCACCACCAGGTCTGCTCCTCCACAATGTCACCGCCAGGTCTGCTCCACTATAATGTCACCACCAGGTCTGCTCCACTACAATGTCACCACCAGGTCTGCTCCACTCACAATGTCACCACCAGGTCTGCCCTTTCCACAATGTCACCACCAGGTCTGCTCCACTACAATGTCACCACCAGGCCTGCTCTACTACAATGTCACCACCAGGTCTGCTCCTCCAGAATGTCACCACAGGTCTGCTCCCACCACAATGTCACCACCAGGTCTGCTCCCCACAATGTCACCACCAGGTCTGCTCCACCACAATGTCACCACCATGGTCTGCTCCACCACAATGTCACCACCAGGTCTGCTCCTATAATGTCACCACCAGGTCTGCCCTCCACAATGCCACCACCAGGTCTGCTCCACCACAATGTCACCACCAGGTCTGCTCCACCACAATGTCACCACCAGGTCTGCTCCACCACAATGTCACCACCAGGTCTGCTCCACCACAATGTCACCACCAGGTCTGCTCCACCACAATGTCACCACCAGGTCTGCCCTCCACAATGTCACCACCAGGTCTGCTCCACTACAATGTCACCACCAGGTCTGCCCTCCACAATGTCACCACCAGGTCTGCCCACCACAATGTCACCACCAGGTCTGCTCCACCACAATGTCACCACCAGGTCTACTCCTCACAATGTCACCACCAGGTCTGCCCCTCCACAATCTACAGAGCCTCTCCATACAAAAGTCAGACACAGCTTCAGGTGCTCAGATTTGAGGAGCTGTTTCAGGGGATACTCTGGATCCTCTGGCCCCAACTCTGACATATGTCAGCCGTTGGCATGTAATGTGTATTGTGCAGGCAGATTCCCCTGTATCTGTAGTCCAGGTTGCAGAGTCCAGAGGACTCCTGGTGTCATGTGTTGCATGGTGCAATTACCCAAACATATGGTATCCGTGGTACTTGTGATATGTCCTGTATTCTCCCTAGTAACATTGGTACTTGTGGCACAGACCAGTGTCCAGAGGACTCCTGGTATCAGTAGCCCCGGTTGCACAGTCTAGAGTCCGGAGGACTCCTGGAGTCAGTGGTCCGAGTGGCATGGTCCAGTCTCCGGTGTCTCCTAGTATCATTAGTCTGAGTGGCACAGTCCAGTGTCTGGAAGACTCCTGGTGCCAGTGGCCTAGGTGGCACGGTCCAGTGGAGGGCCCCTGGTGTCAGTGGTCCAGGTGCACAGTGCAGTGTCCGGAGGACTCCTGTGTCATAGTCGGGTGGCACAGTCCAGTGTCTGGAGACTCCTGGTGTCAGTAGTCCAGTGGCAGGTCGTGGAGGACTCCTGGTGTCAGTAGTCAGGTGGCGCATAGAAGTGAATTACATGAAAGCTGGAGATATTCATGGGTGCACAGCAGAGTCATGGGGCGGCACGGAGGCCTGAGCAAAAGGAATTCTGGGTTGAAACTGCAGACATTGGGACAGAGGGGCAAGTCAGGGTACAGGTCACACCTTGGGCACACACTGGGGCAGAAGTCAGGAGCAGGGCAGCCATTAGGAATTTCAGGGTCCCCCACTGACAAAATTTTGGGCCACCCTGAGACTCTGCCCAGCCTCCACCCCAGGCCGCATTCACCCAGGCCCTGCCTCCATATATATATATATATATATATATATATATATATAACACATATACATACAGTGGGCACGGAAAGTATTCAGACCCCCTTAAATGTTTCACTCTTTGCTTCCTGCAGCCACTTGGTATATTATATATTCTCTATTGTCTACAGCCAGTAGCAATCTCTATTGCGTATTCTCTTTTGTGTGTACAGCCAGCAGTAGTCTCTATTGTGTATACAGCCAGCAGCAGTCTCTATGTGTATGGTCTATTGTGTATTCAGCCACAGCAGTCTCTATTGTGTATTATCTATTGTGTGTACAGCTATTGTGTATTCAGCCCAAAGCAGTCTCTATTTGTGTGTGTATGTATTATATATAACACACACATACATACATACACACAGTGGGTACGAAAAGTATTTAGGCCCCTTTACATTTTCACTCTTTGTTTCACTGCAGCCATTTGATAAATTTAGTAAACTTCATTTTTTTTCTCATTAATTTACACTCTGCACCCCGTCTTCATTGAAAAAAAACTGAAATGTAGAAATTTTTGCAAATTTATTAAAAAACAAAAACTGTATACATGTTAGAGACTGCTGGCTGTATGCAGAGACTGCCATCTGTATGCACATTAGCGATTGCCGGCTGTATGCACATTAGAGACTGCTTACCGTAGGTAGGTACATTAGAGACTGCTTGCCATAGGTACATTAGAGACTGCTTGCCGTAGGTACATAGAGACTGCTTGTCGTAGGTACATTAGAGACTGCTTGCCGTAGGTACATTAGAGAATGCTTGCCTCTATATCTTGTATACACAGCACTATATTGTACACACATGTCCATACTATATACATACAGCATATACAGACACACATGTAATACAGGATGTATTATGGACCTGTATATACAGTATAGCACTGTGTAGACAGACAGATACACAGATAGACATCATACTCACCAGCAGCAGCTCCAACGTTCAAATCTCCGCCAGCATTCACACTCTGATGTGACTTCCGGACTGTACTGTACATGTTAGCCTATTAGGTGCATGCGCTGTACAAACCTGGCCGAGCCGGACGATACACCTCAGATACACACCGGGGTAGGAGTCAGGGTAATGGGTGACACCTCGGGTACACACCGGGGCAGGAGTCAGGGTAACGGGTGACACCTCGGGTACACACCGGGGCAGAAGTTGGATCACACCTTGGGCACACGCCGGGTTAGGAGTTGGGTCACACTTTGGATACATGCCAGGGCAGGAATCAGGGTAACAGATCACACTTGGGTACACGCCAGGGCAGGAGTCGGGTCACATCTCGGCAGGCGTCAGGGTAACGGATCACACCTTGGGTACACACCTGGTCAGGAGTCGGGATAACAGCTCACACCTTGGGTACATGCCAGGCAGCCGGAGGAGTTGGGTCACACCCGAGTACACGCCAGGGCAGGAGTTGGAATAATAGGTCACACCAGGGTACAACGCCGGGGCAAGAGTCAGCCAATATACTGTGGCCCCGGCAGATGCTAGCTGGGCACCAGCTGCTCCTGTTTTCGGTGTACCTCCCCGCGGACCCTTCACTCTGGTGTCTCCTCTTCTCGCTCGGGACTCGACGTCTTTTCACTAATCAGTGAATTCGTAAACAAAGCGAAGAGAAGACGATAATCTACAGGGAGGATCAGATGTGGTACAGAAGGTGGCCCCCCGGGACAGAAGCTCAGGGGCCCCTCTTATCTCCAACCTCATTATATCTCTGCACAGGATCATCACACCCATCATCCTGCCAGACAACTTCTACATTGTACAATGTATGTCTAGTGCTGCTCTCCTCCACATATGTCCTCATAGAGGAAAAACACACAATCTAATATCTGAGGAATCCATGTGTTAAATAGAGTGAAGCTGGTCATCCGGGTGGCACAGTCTGGAGGAACTCTTGCTGTTAGTGGTCCGGGGGGCACAGTCTGGAGGGCTCTTGCTGTTAGTGGTCCAGGTGGACAGTTGGAGGACTCTTGCTGTAGTGGTCCAGGGGGCAAGTCTGGAGGGCTCTTGCTGTTAGTGGTCCAGGTGGCACAGTCTGGAGGGCTCTTGCTGTTAGTGGTCCAGGTGGCACAGTCTGGAGGGCTCTTGCTGTTAGTGGTCCAGGTGGCACAGTCTGGAGGGCTCTTGCTGTTAGTGGTCCAGGTGGCACAGTCTGGAGGGCTCTTGCTGATAGTGGTCCAGGTGGCACAGTCTGGAGGACTCTTGCTGTTAGTGGTCCAGGTGGCACAGTCTGGAGGGCTCTTGCTGATAGTGGTCCAGTGGCACAGTCTGGAGAGCTCTTGCTGTTAGTGGTCCAGGTGGACAGTTTGGAGGACTCTTGCTGTTAGTGGTCCAGTGGCATAGTCTGGAGACTCTTGCTGTTAGTGGTCCAGGTGGCACAGTCTGGAGGGCTCTTGCTGTTAGTGGTCCAGGTGGCACAGTCTGGAGGACTCTTGCCGTCAGTGGTCCAGGTGGCACAGTCTGGAGGGCTCTTGCTGTTAGTGGTCCAGGTGGCACAGTCTGGAGGGCTCTTGCTGTTAGTGGTCCAGGTGGCACAGTCTGGAGGGCTCTTGCTGTTAGTGGTCCAGGTGGCACAGTCTGGAGGACTCTTGCTGTTAGTGGTCCAGGTGGCACAGTCTGGAGGGCTCTTGCTGTTAGTGGTCCAGGTGGCACAGTCTGGAGGGCTCTTGCTGTTAGTGGTCCAGGTGGACAGTTTGGAGACTCTTGCTGTAAGTGGTCCAGTGGCACAGTCTGGAGGACTCATGCTGTTAGTGGTCCAGGTGCACAGTCTGGAGGGCTCTTGCTGTTAGTGGTCCAGTGCACAGTCTGGAGGACTCTTGCTGTTAGTGGTCCAGGTGGCACAGTCTGGAGGGCTCTTGCTGTTAGTGGTCCAGGTGGACAGTTTGGAGGACTCTTGCTGTTAGTGGTCCAGGTGGCACAGTCTGGAGGGCTCTTGCTGTAAGTGGTCCAGGTGGCACAGTCTGGAGGACTCATGCTGTTAGTGGCCAGGTGGCACAGTCTGGAGGCTCTTGCTGTTAGTGGTCCAGGTGTGCACAGTCTTGAGGACTCTTGCTGTTAGTGGTCCAGGTGGCACAGTCTGGAGGACTCATGCTGTTAGTGGTCCAGGTGGCACAGTCTGGAGGACTCTTGCTGTTAGTGGTCCAGGTGGCACAGTCTGGAGGACTCTTGCTGTAAGTGGTCCAGGTGGCACAGTCTGGAGGACTCATGCTGTTAGTGGACCAGGTGGCACAGTCTGGAGGGCTCTTGCTGTTAGTGGTCCAGGTGGCACAGTCTTGAGGACTCTTGCTGTTAGTGGTCCAGGTGGCACAGTCTGGAGGGCTCTTGCTGTTAGTGGTCCAGGTGGACAGTTTGGAGGACTCTTGCTGTTAGTGTCAGGTGCACATGGAGCTCTGCCGTCAGTGCGTGGCACAGTCTGGAGGACTCTTGCTGTTAGTGGTCCAGGTGGACAGTTTGGAGGACTCTTGCTGTTAGTGGTCCAGGTGGCACAGTCTGGAGGACTCTTGCTGTTAGTGGTCCAGGTGGACAGTTTGGAGGACTCTTGCTGTTAGTGGTCCAGGTGGCACAGTGTGGAGGACTCTTGCTGTAGTGGTCCAGGTGGACAGTTTGGAGGACTCTTGCTGTAAGTGGTCCAGGTGGCAGAGTCTGGAGGGCTCTTGCTGTTAGTGGTCCAGGTGGCACAGTCTGGAGGACTCTTGCTGTTAGTGGTCCAGGTGGCACAGTCTGGAGGGCTCTTGCTGTTAGTGGTCCAGGTGGCACAGTCTGGAGGGCTCTTGCTGTTAGTGGTCCAGGTGGCACAGTCTGGAGGCTCTTGCTGTTAGTGGTCCAGGTGGCACATTCTGGAGGGCTGTTGCTGTTAGTGGTCCAGGTGGCACAGTCTGGAGGGCTCTTGCTGTTAGTGGTCCAGGTGGCACAGTCTGGAGGACTCTTGCCGTCAGTGGTCCAGGAGGCACAGTCTGGAGGACTCTTGCTGTTAGTGGTCCAGGTGGCACAGTCTGGAGAACTCTTGCTGTTAGTGGTCCAGGTGACACAGTCTGGAGGACTCTTGCTGTCAGTGGTCCAGGTGGCACAGTCTGGAGGACTCTTGCTGTTAGTGGTCCAGGTGGACTGTTTGGAGGACTCTTGCTGTTAGTGGTCCAGGTGGCACAGTCTGGAGGACTCTTGCTGTTAGTGGTCCAGGTGGCACAGTCTGGAGGGCTCTTGCTGTTAGTGGTCCAGGTGGACAGTTTGGAGGACTCTTGCTGTTAGTGGTCCAGGTGGCACAGTCTGGAGGACTCTTGCTGTTAGTGGTCCAGGTGGCACAGTCTTGAGGACTCATGCTGTTAGTGGTCCAGGTGGCACAGTCTGGAGGACTCTTGCTGTTAGTGGTCCAGTGAGCACAGTCTGGAGGACTCTTGCCGTCGAGTTGGTTACCAGGTAGCACAGTCTGGAGGACTCTTGCCGTTAGTGGTCCAGGTGGCACAGTCTGGAGGACTCTTGGTATCAGTGGTCCAAGTGGCACAGTCTGGAGGAATCTTGTATCAGTGGTCCAGGTGGCACAGTCTGGAGGACTCTTGGTATCAGTGGTCCGAGTGGCACAGTCTTGAGGACTCTTGCCATTAGTGGTCCAGGTGGCACAGTCTGGAGGACTCTTGGTATCAGTGGTCCAAGTGACACAGTCTGGAGGACTCTTGGTATCAGTGGTCCAGATGGCACAGTCTGGAGGACTCGTGTATCAGTGGTCCAAGTGACACAGTCTGGAGGACTCTTGGTATCAGTGGTCCAAGTGGCACAGTCTGGAGGGCTCTTGCTGTTAGTGGTCCAGGTGGCACAGTCTTGGAGGACTCTTGCTGTTAGTGGTCCAGGTGGCACAGTCTGGAGGGCTCTTGCTGTTAGTGGTCCAGGTGGCACAGTCTGGAGGGCTCTTGCTGTTAGTGGTCCAGGTGGACAGTTTGGAGGACTCTTGCTGTAAGTGGTCCAGGTGGCACAGTCTGGAGGGACTCTTGCTGTTAGTGGTCCAGGTGGCACAGTCTGGAGGGCTCTTGCTGTTAGTGGTCCAGGTGGCACAGTCTGGAGGGCTCTTGCTGTTAGTGGTCCAGGTGGCACAGTCTGGAGGGCTCTTGCTGTTAGTGGTCCAGGTGGCACATTCTGGAGGGCTGTTGCTGTTAGTGGTCCAGGTGGCACAGTCTGGAGGGCTCTTGCTGTTAGTGGTCCAGGTGGCACAGTCTGGAGGACTCTTGCCGTCAGTGGTCCAGGAGGCACAGTCTGGAGGACTCTTGCTGTTAGTGGTCCAGGTGGCACAGTCTGGAGAACTCTTGCTGTTAGTGGTCCAGGTGACACAGTCTGGAGGACTCTTGCTGTCAGTGGTCCAGGTGGCACAGTCTGGAGGACTCTTGCTGTTAGTGGTCCAGGTGGACTGTTTGGAGGACTCTTGCTGTTAGTGGTCCAGGTGGCACAGTCTGGAGGACTCTTGCTGTTAGTGGTCCAGGTGGCACAGTCTGGAGGGCTCTTGCTGTTAGTGGTCCAGGTGGACAGTTTGGAGGACTCTTGCTGTTAGTGGTCCAGGTGGCACAGTCTTGAGGACTCTTGGTATCAGTGGTCCAAGTGACACAGTCTGGAGGACTCTTGCTGTTAGTTGTCCAGGTGGCACAGTCTTGAGGACTCATGCTGTTAGTGGTCCAGGTGGCACAGTCTGGAGGACTCTTGCCGTCAGTGGTCCAGGTAGCACAGTCTGGAGGACTCTTGCCGTCAGTGGTCCAGGTAGCACAGTCTGGAGGACTCTTGCCGTTAGTGGTCCAGGTGGCACAGTCTGGAGGACTCTTGGTATCAGTGGTCCAAGTGGCACAGTCTGGAGGAATCTTGGTATCAGTGGTCCAGGTGGCACAGTCTGGAGGACTCTTGGTATCAGTGGTCCGAGTGGCACAGTCTTGAGGACTCTTGCCATTAGTGGTCCAGGTGGCACAGTCTGGAGGACTCTTGGTATCAGTGGTCCAAGTGACACAGTCTGGAGGACTCTTGGTATCAGTGGTCCAGATGGCACAGTCTGGAGGACTCTTGGTATCAGTGGTCCAAGTGACACAGTCTGGAGGACTCTTGGTATCAGTGGTCCGAGTGGCACAGTCTGGAGGACTCTTGGTATCAGTGGTCCGAGTGGCACAGTCTGGAGGACTCTTGGTATCAGTGGTATGCCTGGCACAGTCTGGAGGACTCTTGGTGTCAGTGGTATGCCTGGCACAGTCTGGAGGACTCTTGGTGTCAGTGGTCCAAGTGGCACAGTCTGGAGGACTCCTGGTGTCAGTGGTCCAGGTGGCACAGTTTGGAGGACTCCTGGTTTAGTGGTCCGCGTGGCATAGTCCAAGGACTCTTGGTATTAGTGGTCTGTTTGGCACAGTCTGGAGGACTCTTGGTGTCAGTAGTCCAGATAGCACAGTCTGGAGGAGTCCTGGTTTAGTGGTCTGTTTGGCACAGTCTGGAGGACTATTGGTGTCAGTAGTCCAGATAGCACAGTCTGGAGGAGTCCTGGTTTAGTGGTCTGTTTGGCACAGTCTGGAGGACTCTTGGTGTCAGTAGTCCAGATAGCACAGTCTGGAGGAGTCCTGGTTTAGTGGTCTGTTTGGCACAGTCTGGAAGACTCTTGGTGTCAGTAGTCCAGATAGCACAGTCTGGAGGACTCTTGGTGTCAGTGGTCCAAGTGACACAGTCTGGAGGACTCTTGGTGTCAGTGGTCCAAGTGGCACAGTCTGGAGGACTCCTGGTGTCAGTGGTCCAGGTGGCACAGTCTGGAGGACTCCTGGTTTAGTGGTCCGCGTGGCATAGTCCAAGGACTCTTGGTATTAGTGGTCTGTTTGGCACAGTCTGGAGGACTCTTGGTGTCAGTAGTCCAGATAGCACAGTCTGGAGGAGTCCTGGTATCAGTAGTCTGGGTGGCATAATCCAGAGAATTTCTGGTGTCAGTGATCCGGGTGGCACAGTTCAGTGTCCAGAGGACTTCTGGTGTCAGTAGTTCTGGTGACACAGTCCAGCGACCGGACGACTCCTGTCGTCAGTGGTCTGGGCGGCACAGTTCAGTGTCTGGAACTGGAAGACTCCAGGTGTCGGTGATCCAGGTGACACAGTCCAATGTCTGAAGGACTCTTGGTGTCAGTAGTCCAGGTGGCACAGTCCAGTGTCCGGCGGGCTCCTGGTGTCAGTAGTCCAGGAGGCACAGTCCAGTGTACAGAGGACTCCTGTGTCCAGTGGACTCGAGGTGTTAGTAGTCCGGGTGGCACAGTCCAGTGTCCAGAGACTCGGGGTGTCAGTAGTCCGGGTGGCACAGTCCAGTGTCCAGTGGACTCGAGGTGTCAGTAGTCCAGGTGGCACAGTCCAGTGTCCAGAGAACTGTATCAGTAGTCCAGGTGGGCACAGTCCAGTGTGTCCAGAGGACTCGAGGTGTCAGTAGTCCGGGTGGCAACAGTCCAGTGACTCGGGTGTCAGTAGTCTGGGCGGCACAGTCCAGTGTCCAGTGGACTCGAGGTGTCAGTAGTCCGGTGGCATAGTCTAGTGGACTCGAGTGTGTCAGTAGTCCAGGTGGCACAGTCCAGTGTCCAGAGGACTCCGAGTGTCAGTAGTCCGGTGGTACAGTCCAGTGTCCAGAGGACTCGAGGTGTCAGTAGTCCGAGTGGCATAGTCCAGTGGACTCGAGGTGTCAGTAGTCCGGGTGGCACAGTCCAGTGTCCAGAGTACTCGAGGTGTCAGTGGTTCGGGTGGCATAGTCCAGTGTCCAGTGGACTCGAGGTGTCAGTAGTCCGTGTGGCCAAGTCCAGTGTCCAGTGGACTCGAGGTGTCAGTAGTGTCCGGGTGGCACAGTCCAGTGTCCAGTGGACTCGAGGTGTCAGTAGTCCGGGTGGCACAGTCCAGTGTCCAGAGGACTCGAAGTGTCAGTAGTCCGGGTGGCACAGTCCAGTGGACTTGAAGTGTCAGTAGTCCGGGCGGCACAGTCCAGTATCCAGAGGACTCCAGGTGTCAGTAGTCCGGTGGCACAGTCCAGTGTCCAGAGGATTCCTGGTGTCAGAGTCCAGGTGGCACTGTCCAGTTATTGGAGGGCTCCTGGTGTCAGTAGTCGGGTGGCACAGTCCAGTGTCCGAAGGACTCCAGGTGTCAGTAGTCCGGGGCACAGTCCAGTTATTGGAGGGCTCCTGGTGTCAGTGAACCGAGTGGCACAGTCCAGTGTCCGGAGGACTTCTGGTGTCAGTAGTGGTACGTCCAGTGTTCCCCCCACCCCAATATTTATGTTACTTGTGGTGCGTACCCATGGAACGTCCAGTATCCCCCCCTGGACATGTGGTACATCCAGTGTCCCCCCCTGGACCTGTGGTACATCCAATGTCCCCCTGGACCTATGGTACATCCAGTGTCCCCCTTGCATGTGGGGTACGCCTGTGGTACGTTGTGCTCCCCCCTTGTATGTGGGGTATGCTTGTGGTACGTCGTGCTCCCCCCTTGTATGTGGGGTACGCCTGTGGTACGTCGTGCTCCCCCTTGTATGTGGGGTAGCCTGCTGGGTACGTCGTGCTCCCCCCTTGTATGTGGGGTACGCCTGTGGTACGTCGTGCTCCCCCCTTGTATGTGGGGTACGCCTGTGGTATGTCGTGCTCCCCCCTTGTATGTGGGTACGCCTGTGGTACGTCGTGCTCCCCCCTTGTATGTGGGGTATGCTTGTGGTAGTCGTGCTCCCCCCTTGTATGTGGGTACGCCTGTGGTACGTCGTGCTCCCCCCTTGTATGTGGGGTATGCTTGTGGTACGTCGTGCTCCCCCCTTGTATGTGGGGTAGCCTGTGGTATGTCGTGCTCCCCCCTTGTATGTGGGGTACGTCTGTGGTACGTCGTGCTCCCCCCTTGTATGTGGGGTACGCCTGTGGTACGTCGTGCTCCCCCCTTGTATGTGGGGTACGCCTGTGGTACGTCGTGCTCCCCCCTTGTATGTGGGGTACGTCTGTGGTACGTCGTGCTCCCCCCTTGTATGTGGGTACGCCTGTGGTACGTCGTGCTCCCCCCTTGTATGTGGGGTACGCCTGTGGTACGTCGTGCTCCCCCCTTGTATGTGGGGTACGCTGTGGTACGTCTGCTCCCCCTTAGTATTGTGGTGCATGCAGTACATACTGTCTCCCCATTTATTGTGTACATGTGGTCCCTGTGGAGCGGCGTTCATGTGCAGGACCCTAGGGGCAGGTAAACGACTGGGGTCGTGCAGGTAGAGGACATTGTACAATCCCTCCTCACAAGTAGCTGGTGCATGCAGTAACTCCCCTTTGTATCTTGTCCAGTTCCTGTGGACTGGGGGAGTTTCCATTCCAGTACCTGCTCATGGGGCAGTGAATTTCATCTGGGGCATGTGCTGGAGGGCAGTAACCCTTTCCTCTCCAGTAGCCTGGTGCTGGGGGCAGTAACCCTTTCCTCTCCAGTAGCCTGGTGCTGGGGCAGTAACCCTTTCCTCTCCAGTAGCTTGGTGCTGGGGGCAGTAACCCTTTCCTCTCCAGTAGCCTGGTGCTGGGGCAGTAACCCTTTCCTCTCCAGTAGCCTGGTGCTGGGGCAGTAACCCTTTCCTCTCCAGTAGCCTGGTGCTGGGGGCAGTAACCCTTTCCTCTCCAGTAGCCTGGTGCTGGGGGCAGTAACCCTTTCCTCTCCAGTAGCCTGGTGCTGGGGGCAGTAACCCTTTCCTCTCCAGTAGCCTGGTGCTGGGGGCAGTAACCCTTTCCTCTCCAGTAGCCTGGTGCTGGGGGCAGTAACCCTTTCCTCTCCAGTAGCCTGTGTTGCTGGGGGCAGTAACCCTTTCCTCTCCAGTAGCCTGGTGCTGGGGGCAGTAACCCTTTCCTCTCCAGTAGCCTGGTGCTGGGGCAGTAACCCTTTCCTCTCCAGTAGCGGTGCTGGGGCAGTAACCCTTTCCTCTCCAGTAGCCTGGTGCTGGGGGTCAGTAACCCTTTCCTCTCCAGTAGCCTGGTGCTGGGGGCAGTAACCCTTTCCTCTCCAGTAGCCTGGTGCTGGGGGCAGTAACCCTTTCCTCTCCAGTAGCCTGGTGCTGGGGGCAGTAACCCTTTCCTCTCCAGTAGCCTGGTGCTGGGGGCAGTAACCCTTTCCTCTCCAGCAGCCTGGTGCTGGGGGCAGTAACCCTTTCCTCTCCAGTAGCCTGGTTGCTGGGGGCAGTAACCCTTTCCTCTCCAGTAGCCTGGTGCTGGGGGCAGTAACCCTTTCCTCTCCAGTAGCCGGGTGCTGGGGCAGTAACCCTTTCCTCTCCAGTAGCCTGGTTGCTGGGGGCAGTAACCCTTTCCTCTCCAGTAGCCTGGTGCTGGGGGCAGTAACCCTTTCCTCTCCAGTAGCCTGGTTGCTGGGGGCAGTAACCCTTTCCTCTCCAGTAGCCTGGTGCTGAGGGCAGTAACCCTTTCCTCTCCAGTAGCCTGGTGCTGGGGGCAGTAACCCTTTCCTCTCCAGTAGCCTGGTGCTGGGGGCAGTAACCCTTTCCTCTCCAGTAGCCTGGTGCTGGGGGCAGTAACCCTTTCCTCTCCAGTAGCCTGGTTGCTGGGGGCAGTAACCCTTTCCTCTCCAGTAGCCTGGTGCTGGGGGCAGTAACCCTTTCCTCTCCAGTAGCCTGGTTGCTGGGGGCAGTAACCCTTTCCTCTCCAGTAGCCTGGTGCTGGGGGCAGTAACCCTTTCCTCTCCAGTAGCCTGGTTGCTGGGGGCAGTAACCCTTTCCTCTCCAGTAGCCTGGTTGCTGGGGGCAGTAACCCTTTCCTCTCCAGTAGCCTGGTGCTGGGGGCAGTAACCCTTTCCTCTCCAGTAGCCTGGTGCTGGGGGCAGTAACCCTTTCCTCTCCAGTAGCCTGGTGCTGGGGGCAGTAACCCTTTCCTCTCCAGTAGCCTGGTGCTGGGGGCAGTAACCCTTTCCTCTCCAGCAGCCTGGTGCTGGGGGCAGTAACCCTTTCCTCTCCAGTAGCCTGGTTGCTGGGGGCAGTAACCCTTTCCTCTCCAGTAGCCTGGTGCTGGGGGCAGTAACCCTTTCCTCTCCAGTAGCCGGGTGCTGGGGGCAGTAACCCTTTCCTCTCCAGTAGCCTGGTTGCTGGGGGCAGTAACCCTTTCCTCTCCAGTAGCCTGGTGCTGGGGGCAGTAACCCTTTCCTCTCCAGTAGCCTGGTTGCTGGGGGCAGTAACCCTTTCCTCTCCAGTAGCCGGGTGCTGGGGGCAGTAACCCTTTCCTCTCCAGTAGCCTGGTTGCTGGGGGCAGTAACCCTTTCCTCTCCAGTAGCCTGGTGCTGGGGGCAGTAACCCTTTCCTCTCCAGTAGCCTGGTGCTGGGGGCAGTAACCCTTTCCTCTCCAGTAGCCTGGTTGCTGGGGGCAGTAACCCTTTCCTCTCCAGTAGCCTGGTGCTGGGGGCAGTAACCCTTTCCTCTCCAGTAGCTGGTGCTGGGGGCAGTAACCCTTTCCTCTCCAGTAGCCTGGTTGCTGGGGGCAGTAACCCTTTCCTCTCCAGTAGCCTGGTGCTGGGGGCAGTAACCCTTTCCTCTCCAGTAGCCGGGTGCTGGGGGCAGTAACCCTTTCCTCTCCAGTAGCCTGGTGCTGGGGGCAGTAACCCTTTCCTCTCCAGTAGCCTGGTGCTGGGGGCAGTAACCCTTTCCTCTCCAGTAGCCTGGTGCTGGGGGCAGTAACCCTTTCCTCTCCAGTAGCCTGGTTGCTGGGG
Source organism: Allobates femoralis (assembly GCA_033576535.1). Taxonomy (NCBI): domain Eukaryota; kingdom Metazoa; phylum Chordata; class Amphibia; order Anura; family Aromobatidae; genus Allobates; species Allobates femoralis. The sequence goes on from JARQOC010000010.1 coordinate 135,049,246, forward strand.
GCAGTAACCCTTTCCTCTCCAGTAGCCTGGTGCTGAGGGCAGTAACCCTTTCCTCTCCAGTAGCCTGGTGCTGGGGGCAGTAACCCTTTCCTCTCCAGTAGCCTGATGCTGGGGGCAGTAACCCTTTCCTCTCCAGTAGCCTGGTGCTGGGGCAGTAACCCTTTCCTCTCCAGTAGCCGGGTGCTGGGGGCAGTAACCCTTTCCTCTCCAGTAGCCTGGTGCTGGGGGCAGTGACCCTTTCCTCTCCAGTAGCCTGATGCTGGGGGCAGTAACCCTTTCCTCTCCAGTAGCCTGGTTGCTGGGGGCAGTGCAGGTACAGGACGTGTTCCCTTTGCACTCCTGGTGTCTCCAGTGAAGTTTCGGGGTGGGGGGGGGCTCTTACCATCAGAGTCGTAGTGTTTCCATATATCCAGGAATTGTGAGGCAGTGAGCTCGGCCAGGTGCAGGTACAGAGGCTGCTGCTTGTGAGCCATGATCCCAGGAGATCGCAGAGGGTCGGAGCTTCTCTCTGTACTGATCTCCGCTCCGCGCTGCGCTCCGCTTATATAGACGCATCTCTAGGCTGCAGTACACACTGCCTCCACCAGAGGGCAGCACTGAGCCGCTCACCCGGGGCTGCTGAACACTGAGATCTCCGCTGCCTGCAGTCAGTGGCCACAATGTGTCTAATCATGTGTCAGAGACAAGCCACAGGTGACTAGTGACAACTGTGAACATGAGGGGGCAGGAGGCGGACTAGGGTGGGGCAGGTGAGTACAGTGCAGTGTGTAGGGTGGAGCAGGTGAGTACAGTGCAGTGTGTAGGGTGGGGCAGGTGAGTACAGTGCAGTGTGTAGGGTGGAGCAGGTGAGTACAGTGCAGTGTGTAGGGTGGGGCAGGTGAGTACAGTGCAGTCTGTAGGGTGGGGCAGGTGAGTACAGAGCAGTCTGTAGAGTGGGGCAGGTGAGTACAGTGCAGTCTGTAGGGTGGGGCAGGTGAGTACAGTGCAGTCTGTAGGGTGGGGTAGGTGAGTACAGTGCAGTCTGTAGGGTGGGGCAGGTGAGTACAGTGCAGTCTGTAGGGTGGGGCAGGTGAGTACAGTGCAGTCTGTAGGGTGGGGCAGGTGAGTACAGTGCAGCCTGTAGGGTGGAGCAGGTGAGTACAGTGCAGTCTGTAGGGTGGAGCAGGTGAGTACAATGCAGTGTGTAGGGTGGGCAGGTGAGTACAGTGCAGTGTGTAGAGTGGGGCAGGTGAGTACAGTGCAGCCTGTAGGGTGGAGCCGGTGAGTACAGTGCAGTCTGTAGGGTGGAGCAGGTGAGTACAGTGCAGCCTGTAGGGTGGAGCAGGCAAGTACAGTGCTGTCTGTAGGATGGAGCAGGTGAGTACAGTGCAGCCTGTAGGGTGGAGCAGGTGAGTACAGTGCAGTCTGTAGGGTGGAGCAAGTGAATACAGTGCAGCCTGTAGGGTGGAGCAGGTGAGTACAATGCAGCCTGTAGGGTGGAGCCGGTGAGTACAGTGCAGTCTGTAGGGTGGAGCAGGTGAGTACAGTGCAGTCTGTAGAGTGGGGCAGGTGAGTACAGTGCAGCCTGTAGGGTGGAGCCGGTGAGTACAGTGCAGTCTGTAGGGTGGAGCAGGTGAGTACAGTGCAGCCTGTAGGGTGGAGCAGGTGAGTACAGTGCAGTGTGTAGGGTGGAGCAGGTGAGTACAGTGCAGCCTGTAGGGTAGAGCAGGTGAGTTCAGTACAGCCTGTAGGGTGGGGCAGGTGAGTACAGTGCAGCCTGTAGGGTGGAGCCGGTGAGTACAGTGCAGTCTGTAGGGTGGAGCAGGTGAGTAAAGTGCAGTCTGTAGGGTGGAGCAAGTGAATACAGTGCAGCCTGTAGGGGGGGCAGGTGAGTACAGTGCAGTCTGTAGGGTGGGGCAGGTGAGTACAGTGCAGTCTGTAGGGTGGGGCAGGTGAGTACAGTGCAGTCTGTAGGGTGGAGCAGGTGAGTACAGTGCAGTCTGTAGGGTGGAGCAGGTGAGTACAGTGCAGTCTGTAGGGTGGAGCAAGTGAATACAGTGCAGCCTGTAGGGTGGGGCAGGTGAGTACAGTGCAGTCTGTATGGTGGAGCTGGTGAGTACAGGGCAGTCTGTAGGGTGGAGCAAGTGAATACAGTGCAGCCTGTAGGGTGGGGCAGGTGAGTACAGTGCAGTCTGTATGGTGGAGCAGGTGAGTACAGTGCAGTCTGTAGGGTGGAGCCGGTGAGTACAGTGCAGTCTGTAGGGTGGAGCAGGTGAGTACAGTGCATTCTGTAGGGTGGAGCAGGTGAGTACAGTGCAGCCTGTAGGGTGGAGCCGTGAGTACAGTGCAGTCTGTAGGGTGGAGCAGGTGAGTACAGTGCAGCCTGTAGGGTGGAGCAGGTGAGTTCAGTGCAGTGTGTAGGGTGGAGCAGGTGAGTACAGTGCAGCCTGTAGGGTAGAGCAGGTGAGTTCAGTACAGCCTGTAGGGTGGAGCAGGTGAGTACAGTGCAGTCTGTAGGGTGGATCAGGCAAGTACAGTGCAGTCTGTAGGATGGAGCAGGTGAGTACAGTGCAGCCTGTAGGGTGGAGCAGGTGAGTACAGTGCAGTCTGTAGGGTGGAGCAAGTGAATACAGTGCAGCCTGTAGGGTGGGGCAGGTGAGTACAGTGCAGTGTGTAGGGTGGGGCAGGTGAGTACAGTGCAGTCTGTAGGGTGGGGCAGGTGAGTACAGTGCAGTCTGTAGGGTGGAGCCGGTGAGTACAGTGCAGTCTGTAGGGTGGAGCAGGTGAGTACAGTGCAGTCTGTAGGGTGGAGCAAGTGAATACAGTGCAGCCTGTAGGGTGGGGCAGGTGAGTACAGTGCAGTCTGTATGGTGGAGCAGGTGAGTACAGTGCAGTCTGTATGGTGGAGCAGGTGAGTACAGGGCAGTCTGTAGGGTGGAGCAGGTGAGTACAGTGCAGTCTGTAGGGTGGAGCCGGTGAGTACAGTGCAGTCTGTAGGGTGGAGCAGGTGAGTACAGTGCATTCTGTAGGGTGGAGCAGGTGAGTACAGTGCAGCCTGTAGGGTGGATCAGGTGAGTACAGTGCAGCCTGTAGGGTGGAGCCGGTGAGTACAGTGCAGTCTGTAGGGTGGAGCCGGTGAGTACAGTGCAGTCTGTAGGGTGGAGCCGGTGAGTACAGTGCAGTCTGTAGGGTGGAGCAGGTGAGTACAGTGCAGTCTGTATGGTGGAGCAGGTGAGTACAGTGCAGTCTGTAGGGTGGAGCCGGTGAGTACAGTGCAGTCTGTAGGGTGGGGCAGGTGAGTACAGTGCAGTCTGTAGGGTGGAGCCGGTGAGTACAGTGCAGTCTGTAGGGTGGAGCAGGTGAGTCCAGTGCAGCCTGTAGGGTGGAGCCGGTGAGTACAGTGCAGCCTGTAGGGTGGAGCCGGTGAGTACAGTGCTGTACATGGTTCAGTGTGACGCCTTCATACATGGTTCAGTGTGACGCCTTCATACATCGTTCAGTGTGACTCCTTCAGACATCGTTTAGTGTGACGCTTCAGACATCATTCAGTGTGACGCCTTCATACATCGTTCAGTGTGACGCCTTCATTCATGGTTCAGTGTGAAGCCTTCATACATCGGTCAGTGTGAAACCTTCATACATCGTTCAGTGTGACGCCTTCATACATCGTTCAGTGTGATGCCTTCATACATCGTTCAGTGTGACTCCTTCAGACATCGTTCAGTGTGACACCATCATACGGTACATCGTTCAGTGTGACGCCTTCATACATCGTTCAGTATGACGCCTTCATGCATCGGTCAGTGTGAAACCTTCATACATCGTTCAGTGTGACGCCTTCATACATCGTTCAGTGTGACACCTCCATACATCGTTCAGTGTGACGCCCTCATACATGGTTCAGTGTGACGCCTTCATACATGGTTCAGTGTGACACCTTTATACATGGTTCAGTGTGACGCCTTCATACATCGTTCAGTGTGACACCTTCATGCATCGTTCAGTGTGACGCCTTCATACATGGTTCAGTGTGACGCCTTCATACATCGTTCAGTGTGACGCCTTCATACATGGTTCAGTGGGACGCCTTCATACATCGTTCAGTGTGACGCCTTCATACATCGTTCAGTGTGACGCCTTCATACATCGTTCAGTGTGACGCCTTCATACACGGTTCAGTGTGACGCCTTCATACATGGTTCAGTGTGATGCCTTCATACATGGTTCAGTGTGATGCCTTCATACATGGTTCAGTGTGACGCCTTCATACATGGTTCAGTGTGACGCCTTCATACATGGTTCAGTGTGACGCCTTCATACATCGTTCAGTGTGACGCCTTCATACATGGTTCAGTGTGACGCCTTCATACATGGTTCAGTGTGACACCTTCATACATGGTTCAGTGTGACGCCTTCATACATGGTTCAGTGTGACGCCTTCATACATGGTTCAGTCTGACGCCTTCATACATCGTTCAGTGTGACGCCTTCATACATGGTTCAGTGTGACGCCTTCTTACATCGTTCAGTGTGACGCCTTCATACATGGTTCAGTGTGATGCCTTCATACATGGTTCAGTGTGACGCCTTCATACATGGTTCAGTTTCACGCCTTCATACATCGTTCAGTGTGACGCCTTCATACATCGTTCAGTGTGACACCTTCAAACATGGTTCAGTGTGACGCCTTCATACATCATTCAGTGTGACGCCTTCATACATCGTTCAGTGTGACGCCTTCATATATGGTTCAGTGTGACGCCTTCATACATGGTTCAGTGTGACGCCTTCATACATCGTTCAGTGTGACACCTTCATATATGGTTCAGTGTGACACCTTCATACATCGTTCAGTGTGACACCTTCATACATGGTTCAGTGTGACGCCTTCATACATGGTTCAGTGTGACGCCTTCATACATCATTCAGTGTGACGCCTTCATACATGGTTCAGTGTGACACCTTCATACATGGTTCAGTGTGACACCTTTGTGAACGATGTCTTTCATAATTCTCCTATTCCTGCCGCTGTTTTACATCGTTCACTCGTTCTTCTCCAAGTAGCTGGAGCGTTGCCAAATTTCAGATCGTTAACGATCTCGTTCACCTATATTTTAGCATGTGACAGTACCTTAAAAGATCCCTAGTTGCACACTTGAAAGCCGCAATGCGAGCCTGGCACCCTGAAAGGCCATCGAGCAGTTTCTTGTTCCTCATAGTGTAATGGTTTTAGTGGATACACATGGAATCTGGTGGCTTGGAACTGGGCAAAAGACTGAGGCAAAGGTTCAGAGTTCAAATGAGTATTTTCACATGTGCAGTGAAGTAAAACAAGGTGCAGGTAACAGTGGAAGCAAACAGTATTGTGGACAACGTTTAGAAAGTCTTGCCAAGCACAGTTCATACACAGCTACGCAACCAGAACTGGAATAGTCACTTGAGCAAACAGTCCCGACAGAGCACAGTGCAGCTCGGTTTAATACCCAAGTCCAGATAGTCCAGAGAACCGCTCTGCAATATAAGTCACTAGCCAAACACCAATAGCAAATGGCGGCAGCTCACATAGAGCAGAGCAGAATGAGGCAAACTGGTTCAGTCCTTTACAGGACAAGAGCTTGATGCTGGAGGACACCTGGAGTACAAGCAAGGTTCAGCAGAGCAGGTTATTAGCTGCAGGTGGATGAAGAGCTGATCTGGAGAAGCTGGAACTTCAGCAAGTCTAATGGTGGGTTTACACGTCGCAATATCGGCGTCCAACTCCGACCCATCTCCGACCAAAAGTCACGTGGTTCGGGAGTTGGAGCCGATATCGTTCGCGCATTGTACGGTTTGAACATCCAATATGATGCAGGAATGATGGCAAAACGATATCGGAGTTGAATGAGCGTGGTATTCAACTGCCCGATATCACATGGCCGTTGTAGCCGCATCGTCCCGTGTGACAGCCCAACTATGATGTGTACGGCCACGTCACCCATTCACTACCATGTTAACTGGTCGTTCCTGGGTTGGGGGGCGTACACATCGTCGGAACGTTGTATCCCGATATCGGGCTGTGTAAAACGGCAATGCGATGGCGGCAAAAGCGCGCTCAAAAAGCGCGCTCCCGCGTCATTGGCTACGATATCAGGCCGATATCGCGACATCTAAACCCACCATCAGGTGTAACACTGAAGAAGCCAGGGAAGATACAAAATACTCAGACGGGATGTGAATGTGGACCTAGAGCTTAAATAGGCAGGACAGGCATAGTCATGATGAGGCAGCAGACACCATCTTGAATCAGAGCAAGGAAACACAGAAGGTCACATAGAAAAGCCGGAAAATGCCACTAAAGAAGCAGAGGAGCGCTGGCTGCACACAACTAACCAAAAGAGGGAAAGTGTGCAGAGGTAGACGGGACCCTCGCAAAGAGCGTACACAAGGGGGGAAAAAAGGGGAATAATAAAGTAAAGCAATACAAACCTCCCACCAACTTAACTGAGGAAAGAGAAAAGGTAAATAAGAAAAAACAGAGAAGTAAAGCAACTGGTCTCCTCCAAGCAGACGAAATCCCATAGTTTACAGGGCTGGAACTCCAATCCACCTAAAAATATATCCAGCAAAAAAGGATGGTATTAGGTTTGTGTAAATAACCCCACCCAAGCTGTGATAGAACAGAGACAAAATAAGAAAGTGAGAAACACCTGCCTAACAGCAAAGCAAGGAAAGAAAAGCAAAGATAAGAGAACCATCAGCAGCTGGACAGAGACTGACCAGGCCATGCATGGAAGGAAACAGAATATGCAGCAAGGGTTGACTGGATTGAATCCCCAAACTGAGGCATAACACTCATTATTCTGCTGGTGCAGTCACTGTGTACATACATTACATTACTGATCCTGAGTTACCTCCTGTATTATACTGCAGAGCTGCACTCACTATTCTGCTGGTGCAGTCACTGTGTACATACATTACATTACTGATCCTGAGTTACTCCTGTATTATACTCCAGAGCTGCACTCACTCTTCTGCTGGTGCAGTCACTGTGTACATACATTACATTACTGATCCTGAGTTACCTCCTGTATTATACTCCAGCGCTGCACTACATATTCTATGGTGCAGTCACTGTGTACATACATTACATTACTGATCCTGAGTTACCTCCTGTATTATACTCCAGAGCTGCACTCACTATTCTGCTGGTGCAGTCACTGTGTACATACATTACATGATCCTGAGTTACCTCCTGTATTATCCTCCAGAGCTGCACTCACTATTCTGCTGGTGCAGTCACTGTGTACATACATTACATTACTGATCCTGAGTTATCTCCTGTATTATACTCCAGAGCTGCACTCACTATTCTGCTGGTGCAGTCACTGTGTACATACATTACATTACTGATCCTGAGTTATCTCCTGTATTATACTCCAGCGCTGCACTCACTATTCTGCTGGGGAAGTCACTGTGTACATACATTACATTACTGATCCTGAGTAACCTCCTGTATTATACTCCAGAGCTGTACTGACTATTCTGCTGGTGCAGTCACTGTGTACATACATTACATTACTGATCCTGAGTTACCTCCTGTATTATACTCCAGAGCTGCACTCACTATTCTGCTGGTGCAGTCACTGTGTACATACATTACATTACTGATCCTGAGTTACCTCCTGTATTATACTCCAGAGCTGCACTCACTATTCTGCTGGTGCAGTCACTGTGTACATACATTACATTACTGATCCTGAGTTACCTCCTGTATTATACTCCAGAGCTGCACTCACTATTCTGCTGGGGAAGTCACTGTGAACATACATTACATTACTGATCCTGAGTAACCTCCTGTATTATTCTCCAGAGCTGTACTGACTATTCTGCTGGTGCAGTCACTGTGTACATACATTACATTACTGATCCTGAGTTACCTCCTGTATTATACTCCAGAGCTGCACTCACTATTCTGCTGGTGCAGTCACTGTGTACATACATTACATTACTGATCCGGAGTTACCTCCTGTATTATACTCCAGAGCTGCACTCACTATTCTGCTGGTGCAGTCACTGTGTACATACATTACATTACTGATCCTGAGTTACCTCCTGTATTATACTCCAGAGCTGCACTCACTATTCTGCTGGTGCAGTCACTGTGTACATACATTACATTACTGATCCTGAGTTACCTCCTGTATTATACTCCAGAGCTGCACTCACTATTCTGCTGGTGCAGTCACTGTGTGCATACATTACATTACTGATCCTGAGTTACCTCCTGTATTATACTCCAGAGCTGCACTCACTATTCTGCTGGTTGCAGTCACTGTGTACATTACATTACTGATCTGATTTACCTCTGTATTATGCTCCAGAGCTGCACTCACTATTCTGTGTGCAGTCACTGTGTACATAATTAATTACTGATCCTGAGTTACCTCCTGTATTATACTCCAGAGCTGCGCTCACTATTCTGCTGTGCACAGATTGGCACAGTCAGTAATTTGGGCTGTACAGACTGTCCTCCTTAGTACTGATCTGCTTCGTCTTGTAGTGTCGGATGCCTGTTCTGTGTATCTGGATGCTCATCTGTGTGTCTGCTGTCATGTATAATGCATCTGCTGTCGGTTCTCCGGTGTCTCAGATCCATCTTCTCCCTTTTCTTGCTCTGCTCCATGATATGTTACCTATATGATTTCTCCATACCTGGGTGGTATCAAAGTGGAGCCATGTGGACCTCTTCATCAGACACAGCACGTTGTCTATGGTGCTGAACATGCTGCAGGATCTGTGTGCCTCCTTGTATATCCTGATGGGGATCACACACAGTATCAGTGCCATGACTGTCCCCTGACGTCTCAGCGCTCCACACCCTTACCTATATACATAAGACAGGCCATGTTCTCTGACTGCCAGGCACATCTGCATCATATACACATATTCCTCCTTCTCCTCGTCACACTACTTATTCACCAACACCTCGCAGCAATATCTGCTACAGAAGAGGACAACAGTGATGTGTGATCTGCCCACACAGGACCCTATATAAGAGCAGGGCGGTGGTGATGTGTGATCTGCCCACACAGGACCCTATAAAGAGCAGGGCGGTGGTGATGTGTGATCTGCCCACACAGGACTCTATATAAGAGCAGGGCAGTGGTGATGTGTGATCTGCCCCCACAGGACCCTATATAAGAGCAGGGCGTGGTGATGTGTGATCTGCCCACACAGGACCCTATATAAGAGCAGGGCGGTGGTGATGTGTGATCTGCCAACACAGGACCCTATATAAGAGCAGGGCGGTGGTGATGTGTGATCTGCCCACACAGGACCCTATATAAGAGCAGGGCGGTGGTGATGTGTGATCTGCCAACACAGGACTCTATATAAGAGCAGGGCAGTGGTGATGTGTGATCTGCCCACACAGGACCCTATATAAGAGCAGGGCGGTGGTGATGTGTGATCTGCCCACACAGGACCCTATATAAGAGCAGGGCGGTGGTGATGTGTGATCTGCCCACACAGGACCCTATATAAGAGCAGGGCGGTGGTGATGTGTGATCTGCCCACACAGGACCCTATATAAGAGCAGGGCGGTGGTGATGTGTGATCTGCCCACACAGGACCCTATATAAGAGCAGGGCGGTGGTGATGTGTGATCTGCCCACACAGGACCCTATATAAGAGCAGGGCGGTGGTGATGTGTGATCTGCCCACACAGGACCCTATATAAGAGCAGGGCGGTGGTGAAGTGTGATCTGCCCACACAGGACCCTATATAAGAGCAGGGCGGTGGTGATGTGTGATCTGCCCACACAGGACCCTATATAAGAGCAGGGCGGTGGTGATGTGTGATCTGCCCACACAGGACCCTATATAAGAGCAGGGCGGTGGTGATGTGTGATCTGCCCACACAGGACCCTATAGAAGCAGTGTGGTGGTGATGTGTGATCTGCCCACACAGGACCCTATATAAGAGCAGGGCGGTGGTGATGTGTGATCTGCCCACACAGGACCCTATATAAGAGCAGGGCAGTGGTGATGTGTGATCTGCCCACACAGGACCCTATATAAGAGCAGGGCGGTGGTGATGTGTGATCTGCCCACACAGGACTCTATATAAGAGCAGGGCAGTGGTGATGTGTGATCTGCCCACACAGGACCCTATATAAGAGCAGGGCGGTGGTGATGTGTGATCTGCCCACACAGGACCCTATATAAGAGCAGGGCGTGGTGATGTGTGATCTGCCAACACAGGACCCTATATAAGAGCAGGGCGGTGGTGATGTGTGATCTGCCCACACAGGACCCTATATAAGAGCAGGGCGGTGGTGATGTGTGATCTGCCAACACAGGACTCTATATAAGAGCAGGGCAGTGGTGATGTGTGATCTGCCCACACAGGACCCTATATAAGAGCAGGGCGGTGGTGATGTGTGATCTGCCCAAAACAGGACCCTATATAAGAGCAGGGCGGTGGTGATGTGTGATCTGCCCACACAGGACCCTATATAAGAGCAGGGCGGTGGTGATGTGTGATCTGCCCACACAGGACCCTATATAAGAGCAGGGCGGTGGTGATGTGTGATCTGCCCACACAGGACCCTATATAAGAGCAGGGCGGGAGGCGGATGGTGATGTGTGATCTGCCCACACAGGACCCTATATAAGAGCAGGGCGGTGGTGATGTGTGATCTGCCCACACAGGACCCTATATAAGAGCAGGGCGGTGGTGAAGTGTGATCTGCCCACACAGGACCCTATATAAGAGCAGGGCGGTGGTGATGTGTGATCTGCCCACACAGGACCCTATATAAGAGCAGGGCGGGTGGTTGATGTGTGATCTGCCCACACAGGACCCTATATAAGAGCAGGGCGGTGGTGATGTGTGATCTGCCCACACAGGACCCTATAGAAGCAGTGTGGTGGTGATGTGTGATCTGCCCACACAGGACCCTATATAAGAGCAGGGCGGTGGTGATGTGTGATCTGCCCACACAGGACCCTATATAAGAGCAGGGCGGTGGTGATGTGTGATCTGCCCACACAGGACCCTATATAAGAGCAGGGCGGTGGTGATGTGTGATCTGCCAACACAGGACCCTATATAAAGACAGGGCGGTGGTGATGTGTGATCTGCCCACACAGGACCCTATATAAGAGCAGGGCGGTGGTGATGTGTGATCTGCCAACACAGGACTCTATATAAGAGCAGGGCGGTGGTGATGTGTGATCTGCCCACACAGGACCCTATATAAGAGCAGGGCGGTGGTGATGTGTGATCTGCCCACACAGGACCCTATATAAGAGCAGGGCGGTGGTGATGTGTGATCTGCCCACACAGGACCCTATATAAGAGCAGGGCGGTGGTGATGTGTGATCTGCCCACACAGGACCCTATATAAGAGCAGGGCGGTGGTGATGTGTGATCTGCCCACACAGGACCCTATATAAGAGCAGGGCGGTGGTGATGTGTGATCTGCCCACACAGGACCCTATATAAGAGCAGGGCGGTGGTGATGTGTGATCTGCCCACACAGGACCCTATATAAGAGCAGGGCGGTGGTGAAGTGTGATCTGCCCACACAGGACCCTATATAAGAGCAGGGCGGTGGTGATGTGTGATCTGCCCACACAGGACCCTATATAAGAGCAGGGCGGTGGTGATGTGTGATCTGCCCACACAGGACCCTATATAAGAGCAGGGCGGTGGTGATGTGTGATCTGCCCACACAGGACCCTATAGAAGCAGTGTGGTGGTGATGTGTGATCTGCCCACACAGGACCCTATATAAGAGCAGGGCGGTGGTGATGTGTGATCTGCCCACACAGGACCCAAAGAAGAGCATGATGTCAACCATAACACAGCACATAGGGCTAATTTTTGGAAACACAATGCACATTGTGTAGTATACAAACCAGGACAGTATTCCTACTCCAACCTAACCACTATGTGTCATTGGAGGCCCTTGTCACGGGTTGTCCCATATTGTGACCGAGATAGGAAATACATATTCGATAGAAATCTACTGTCAGTCACCATTGCAGAATAACACACCTGGGTTGTGCCATATTGTGACTGAGATAGGGGATACATATTCAATAGCAGTTTACACTGTTGATGACCAAAAGATGGCCCTCTGAAAACTTGAATTGAGGGCCACAACTACCACAGTAGTCATCATCTATTATATAAAACCCGAAGGCCACTTCCGGAGGAGGCCACGCCCACTTCCGTGATGGTCGTCGCCCAGGCTCATCCAGTGCACTGTAGCCAGGCTGCCCCCCGGCTACAGTCACCGACACACGGAACGTTCCGATCTCGGAAGTTCCGTGTGCCCTCCTGCCACTCCCCTCCACCCTCTGCCCTCCAGCCAGTACCTACATACCGGGGGGGGGGCAGGGGGGCCCATTGCCCGCCACCTCGGAGGGCCACACACACCCTGGGGGTACCCGTGCTCCCTGCCGTGTGCCTGGAGAGGAGGGAGGGCGGGACTTCCTCTCCTGCAGCTCTGCCCGCCCCTCCTCTCCTCCTACACCCGACATCCGGCCACCGGTAAGTCTGCAGCCATACAGGCTGCTCTGCCCTCCAACCTGTGTGCCCCCTCTGCCCTCTGTCCTCTGCCCCCTGTCCTCTGTGTCCTCTGCCCCCTATCCTCTGCCCCCTGTCCTCTGTGTCCTCTGCCCCCTGTCCTCTGTGTCCTCTGCCCCCTGTCCTCTGTGTCCTCTGCCCCCTGTCCTCTGTGTCCTCTGCCCCCTGTCCTCTGTGTCCTCTGCCCCCTGTCCTCTGTGTCCTCTGCCCCCTGTCCTCTGTATCCTCTGCCCCCTGTCCTCTGTCCTCTGCCCCCTGTCCTCTGTGTCCTCTGCCCCCTGTCCTCTGTGTCCTCTGCCCCCTGTCCTCTGTGTCCTCTGCCCCCTGTCCTCTGTGTACTCTGCCTCCTCTGCCCCCTCTGTGTCCTCTGCCCCCTGTCCTCTGTGTCCTCTGCCCCCTGTCCTCTGTGTCCTCTGCCCCCTGTCCTCTGTGTCCTCTGCCTCCTCTGCCCCCTCTGTGTCCTCTGCCCCCTGTCCTCTGTTTCCTCTGCCCCCTGTCCTCTGCCCCCTGTCCTCTGTGTCCTCTGCCCCCTGTCCTCTGTGTCCTCTGCCCCCTGTCCTCTGTGTCCTCTGCCCCCTGTCCTCTGCCCCCTGTCCTCTGTGTCCTCTGCCCCCTGTCCTCTGTGTCCTCTGCCCCCTGTCCTCTGTGTCCTCTGCCTCCTCTGCCCCCTCTGTGTCCTCTGCCCCCTGTCCTCTGTGTCCTCTGCCCCCTGTCCTCTGTGTCCTCTGCCCCCTGTCCTCTGTGTCCTCTGCCCCCTGTCCTCTGCGTCCTCTGCCCCTGTCCTCTGCGTCCTCTGCCCCCTGTCCTCTGCGTCCTCTGCCCCTGTCCTCTGCGTCCTCTGCCCCCTGTCCTCTGCGTCCTCTGCCCCCTCTGCGTCCTCTGCCCCCTCTGCCCCCTCTGCGTCCTCTGCCCCCTCTGCGTCCTCTGCCCCCTCTGCGTCCTCTGCCCCCTCTGCGTCCTCTGCCCCCTCTGTGTCCTCTGCCCCCTCTGTGTCCTCTGCCCCCTCTGTGTCCTCTGCCCCCTCTGTGTCCTCTGCCCCCTCTGTGTCCTCTGCCCCCTCTGTGTCCTCTGCCCCCTCTGCGTCCTCTGCCCCCTGTCCTCTGCGTCCTCTGCCCCCTGTCCTCTGCGTCCTCTGCCCCCTCTGCGTCCTCTGCCCCCTCTGCGTCCTCTGCGTCCTCTGCCCCCTCTGCGTCCTCTGCCCCCTCTGCGTCCTCTGCCCCCTCTGCGTCCTCTGCCCCCTCTGCGTCCTCTGCCCCCTCTGCGTCCTCTGCCCCCTCTGTGTCCTCTGCCCCCTCTGTGTCCTCTGCGTCCTCTGTGTCCTCTGCGTCCTCTGTGTCCTCTGCGTCCTCTGTGTCCTCTGCGTCCTCTGTGTCCTCTGCGTCCTCTGCCCCCTGTCCTCTGCGTCCTCTGCCCCCTGTCCTCTGCGTCCTCTGCCCCCTGTCCTCTGCGTCCTCTGCCCCCTGTCCTCTGCGTCCTCTGCCCCCTGTCCTCTGCGTCCTCTGCCCCCTGTCCTCTGCGTCCTCTGCCCCCTGTCCTCTGCCCCCTGTCCTCTGCGTCCTCTGCCCCCTCTGCGTCCTCTGCCCCCTCTGCGTCCTCTGCCCCCTCTGCGTCCTCTGCCCCCTGTCCTCTGCCCCCTCTGTGTCCTCTGCCCCCTGTCCTCTGCGTCCTCTGCCCCCTCTGTTTCCTCTGCCCCCTGTCCTCTGTGTCCTCTGCCCCCTCTGTGTCCTCTGCCCCCTGTCCTCTGCGTCCTCTGCCCCCTGTCCTCTGCGTCCTCTGCCCCCTGTCCTCTGCGTCCTCTGCCCCCTGTCCTCTGCGTCCTCTGCACCCTGTCCTCTGCGTCCTCTGCCCCCTGTCCTCTGCGTCCTCTGCCCCCTCTGCGTCCTCTGCCCCCTCTGCGTCCTCTGCCCCCTCTGCGTCCTCTTCCCCCTCTGCGTCCTCTGCGTCCTCTGCCCCCTCTGCGTCCTCTGCCCCCTCTGCCCCCTCTGCGTCCTCTGCCCCCTCTGCGTCCTCTGCCCCCTCTGCGTCCTCTGCCCCCTCTGCGTCCTCTGCCCCCTCTGCGTCCTCTGCCCCCTCTGCGTCCTCTGCCCCCTCTGCGTCCTCTGCCCCCTCTGCGTCCTCTGCCCCCTCTGTGTCCTCTGCCCCCTCTGTGTCCTCTGCCCCCTGTCCTCTGCGTCCTCTGTGTCCTCTTCAACCTGTCCTCTGCCCCCTCTGTGTCCTCTGCCCCCTGTCCTCTGCCCCCTCTGTGTCCTCTGCCCCCTGTCCTCTGCCCCCTGTCCTCTGCCCCCTGTCCTCTGCGTCCTCTGCCCCCTCTGTTTCCTCTGCCCCCTGTCCTCTGCGTCCTCTGCCCCCTCTGTGTCCTCTGCCCCCTGTCCTCTGCGTCCTCTGCCCCCTGTCCTCTGCCCCCTGTCCTCTGCGTCCTCTGCCCCCTGTCCTCTGCGTCCTCTGCCCCCTGTCCTCTGCGTCCTCTGCCCCCTGTCCTCTGCCCAGCCGCCTCTGCCCCCTGTCCTCTGCGCTGACCACTCTGCCCACGTCGCTGCGCTGACCAATCTCACCGCACTCACTGCTAACCACTGAGCCACCGCACTCACTGCTAACCACTGAGCCACCGCACTCACTGCTAACCACTGAGCCACCGCACTCACTGCTAACCACTGAGCCACCGCACTCACTGCTAACCACTGAGCCACCGCACTCACTGCTAACCACTGAGCCACCGCACTCACTGCTAACCACTGAGCCACCGCACTCACTGCTAACCACTGAGCCACCGCACTCACTGCTAACCACTGAGCCACCGTATACTCTGCTACCCACTGAGCCACCGCACTCACTGCTAACCACTGAGCCACCGCACTCACTGCTAACCACTGAGCCACCGCACTCACTGCTAACCACTGAGCCACCGCACTCACTGCTAACCACTGAGCCACCGTATACTCTGCTACCCACTGAGCCGCCTGTATACACACAATTCATTTCACCGCACTCCCGTAACTATTAGTAAATAAACTATATATGGATTCTACACTACCCGATTCTTTAGAATCGGGCCGCCATCTAGTAGATAATATTTGTCATGGTGTCTTCCTGCGTCTATGACTCAGCCCCCAGGGATGCTTTTTGGAAACCCAATGAACATTTTGCACTGGACCAAGTATTAGAGTATCAAGAAGCCTTCTCTTCCTATATAATCTGGGGGATATTGCCAATGAAATCTCTGAGCCATTTGGAGAAGCTTCTCCAACCCATCCGGGGGGGAAGGGCACCATATATCCTTGGTCCATTGACTTACACAAGAGATATATTTGAGCTCATCATCCACTTTGACCAGCTTTATTTTTCTGGTCACAGGAGTTGAGCCAAACCTGAGGATCGCATTCACTGCTGCCTTCTATTACTCCAAGTCTTAAATAAGCAAGTGAGGGCCCTATACAATATGAGTAAGTGAGGGCCCTATACAATATGAGTAAGTGAGGGCCCTATACAATATGAGTAAGTGAGGGCCCTATACAATATGAGTAAATGAGGGCCCTATACAATATGAGTAAGTGAGGGCCCTATACAATATGAATAAGTGAGGGCCCTACAATATGAATAAGTGAGGGCCCTACAATATGAGTAAGTGAGGGCCCTACAATATGAGTAAGTGAGGGCCCTATACAATATGAATAAGTGAGGGCCCTATACAATATGAGTAAGTGAGGGCCCTATACAATATGAGTAAGTGAGGGCCCTATACAATATGAATAAGTGAGGGCCCTATACAATATGAATAAGTGAGGGCCCTTACAATATGAGTAAGTGGGGCCCTACACAATATGAGTAAGTGAGGGCCCTACAATATGAAGTAAGTGAGGGCCCTACAATATGAATAAGTGAGGGCCCTAACAATATGAGTAAGCGAGGGCCCTATACAATATGAGTAAAGTGAGGGCCCTACAATATGAATAAGTGAGGGCCCTAACAATATGAATAAGTGAGGGCCCTACAATATGAGTAAGTGAGGGCCCTACAATATGAATATGAATAAGTGAAGGCCCTACAATATGAATAAGTGAGGGCCCTACAATATGAATAAGTGAGGGCCCTACAATATGAATAAGTGAAGGCCCTACAATATGATAAGTGAGGGCCCTACAATATGAATAAGTGAGGGCCCTACAATAGAATAAGTGAGGGCCCTACAATATGAATAAGTGAGGGCCCTACGATATGAATAAGTGAGGGCCCATACAATATGAATAAGTGAGGGCCCTACAATATGAATATGAATAAGTGAAGGCCCTACAATATGAATAAGTAGGGCCCTACAATATGAATAAGTGAGGGCCCTACAATATGAATAAGTGAGGGCCCTACAATATGAATATGAATAAGTGAAGGCCCTACAATATGAATAAGTGAGGGCCCTACAATATGAATAAGTGAGGGCCCTACAATATGAATAAGTGAAGCCCTACATATGAATAAGTGAGGGCCCTACAATATGAATAAGTGAGGGCCCTATACAATATGAATAAGTGAAGGCCCTACAATATGAATAAGTGAAGGCCCTACAATATGAATAAGTGAAGGCCCTATACAATATGAATAAGTGAGGGCCCTACAATATGAATAAGTGAAGGCCCTACAATATGAACAAGTGAAGGCACTACAATATGAGTAAGTGAGGGCCCTACAATATGAGTAAGTGAGGGCCCTACAATATGAATAAGTGAGGCCCTACAATATGAATAAGTGAGGGCCCTACAATATGAATAAGTGAGGGCCGTACAATATGAATAAGTGAGGGCCCTACAATATGAATAAGTGAGGGCCCTATACAATATGAATAAGTGAAGGCACTACAATATGAGTAAGTGAGGGCCCTACAATATGAATAAGTGAGGGCCCTACAATATGAATAAGTGAGGGCCCTACAATATGAATAAGTGAGGGCCGTACAATATGAATAAGTGAGGGCCCTACAATATGAGTAAGTGAGGGCCCTATACAAAATGAATAAGTGAGGGCCCTACAATATGAATAAGTGAGGGCCCTACAATATGAATAAGTGAGGGCCCTACAATATGAATAAGTGAGGGCCCTACAATATGAATAAGTGAAGGCACTACAATATGAATAAGTGAGGGCCCTACAATATGAGTAAGTGAGGGCCCTATACAATATGAGTAAGTGAGGGCCCTACAATATGAATAAGTGAGGGCCCTACAATATGAATAAGTGAGGGCCGTACAATATGAATAAGTGAGGGCCCTACAATATGAGTAAGTGAGGGCCCTATACAATATGAATAAGTGAGGGCCCTACAATATGAATAAGTGAGGGCCCTACACTATGAATAAGTGAGGGCCCTACAATATGAATAAGTGAGGGCCCTATACAATATGAATAAGTGAGGGCCCTACAATATGAATTAGTGAGGGCCGTACAATATGAATAAGTGAGGGCCCTATACAATATGAATTAGTGAGGGCCCTACAATATGAGTAAGTGAGGGCCCTATACAATATGAATAAGTGAGGGCCCTACAATATGAATAAGTGAGGGCCCTACAATATGAATAAGTGAGGGCCCTACAATATGAACAAGTGAGGGCCCTACAATATGAATAAGTGAGGGCCCTACAATATGAGTAAGTGAGGGCCCTATACAATATGAATTAGTGAGGGCCCTACAATATGAGTAAGTGAGGGCCCTATACAATATGAATAAGTGAGGGCCCTACAATATGAATAAGTGAGGGCCCTACAATATGAATAAGTGAGGGCCCTACAATATGAACAAGTGAGGGCCCTACAATATGAATAAGTGAGGGCCCTACACTATGAATAAGTGAGGGCCCTACAATATGAATAAGTGAGGGCCCTATACAATATGAATAAGTGAGGGCCCTACAATATGAATAAGTGAGGGCCCTACAATATGAATAAGTGAGGGCCGTACAAAATGAATAAGTGAGGGCCCTACAATATGAATAAGTGAGGGCCCTACAATATGAATAAGTGGGGCCCTACAATATGAGTAAGTGAGGGTCCTACAATATGAATAAGTGAGGGCCCTACAATATGAATAAGTGAGGGCCCTACAATATGAATAAGTGAGGGCCCTACAATATGAATAAGTGAGGGCCCTACAATATGAATAAGTGAAGGCACTACAATATGAATAAGTGAGGGCCCTACAATATGAGTAAGTGAGGGCCCTATACAATATGAGTAAGTGAGGGCCCTATACAATATGAATAAGTGAGGGCCCTATACAATATGAATAAGTGAGGGCCCTACAATATGAATAAGTGAGGGCCCTACAATATGAATAAGTGAGGGCCCTACAGTATGAATAAGTGAGGGCTCTACAATATGAGTAAGTGAGGGCCCTATACAATATGAATAAGTGAAGGCCCTACAATATGAACAAGTGAAGGCCCTACAATATGAATAAGTGAGGGCCCTACAATATGAATAAGTGAGGGCCCTACAATATGAACAAGTGAGGGCCCTACAATATGAATAAGTGAGGGCCCTACAATATGAACAAGTGAGGGCCCTATACAATATGAGTAAGTGAGGGCCCTACAATATGAGTAAGTGAAGGCACTCTCAAATGCACAGAGGAGGGCTCTCCCAGATATATAGAGGGCCCTTCCACACGAATGTTACAGGGCCACTTGAGGCCTCTCGACAAACTCAGGTTTCCTGACTACTGCAGGCCTCTGCATTGAACTGAGGGCTGCAGAATGACATGGAGGTGGTGCGGCAGGAGGAGGAGGAGGAGGGTGAATCCCAACACACCAATGGGTGCATTACTATCTGCTATGGAATATGTATTCCACCGAGAACCCCCAAATCTCTAAGTAAGAGCATTCCCTCCAAACGTATATTACAGGGCCACTTGAGGCTTCATAGGTCAAAGATCCACATTCCTACATAGTAGCTGGTCTTGTGCTGGAGAATAGCTACCTAAAAATGATGTATGACAGAGGGAGCTACAACATGTATGAGCCCCGGCCTCCCAATTGTAGAAGATGAATAAAGCTACAATACTACATGTGAACAAACGCTAGAAGCCATACTTTTTGGTTTCTCTGGTTTATTTAGTCTTATATACAAGTGATTTTGCAGGAAAACTGTTTGTGAACCTTTTTGGTCTGTTAAAGTGAACCTGTCACCTCCTAAAGCCACCTAACCTATGAATACATGTCCCTGCACCTTCCTATTACCATTATAACTATCCATTATAACTATTCTCTCTGCTAAATGCTTGCTTTCAATGTTGTCAAAAACATATTTATACTTACTAATTAGGATGATAATGAAGCGGGGGCTATGTGCAATAGTCCCCCTGGGCATGTTGGTTTGGAGCCTCCAGGATCCTTCATGCTTCGGCTTCAAGCAGCGCATTGCGCATGCTCTGTGGGGCACATTACTGCCGGAAGTGATGCCACAGGGTCACGCACTGCGCTGCTTGAAGCCGGCCACGATTCGCATCAATCCCGGAACTGGAGAGCAACGTCACACAGGCTGGGGCAGAAAGGATTCTTATTACAATATGGGCATGATAAAGGATCATGGAGGCTGCAAACCAACACGCCCATAGGGACTATTACATATAGCCCCCACTTCATTATCATCCTAATGAGTAAATATAAAAACATTTTTTAGAACATTGAAAGCAAGCATTTAGCAGAGAGGGATAGTTATAATGGTAATAGGAAGGTGCAGGGACATGTATTCATAGGTTAGGTGGATTTTTGGAGGTGACAGGTTCACTTTAAATGCGATTTAGGTTAGGTTTGGTAGTTGTTCTTGTGAATCTGTAAAAATGGTGTAATCCTGCGACAACCTAAATCCCAAAAACCATATGTGAGTTTCTCTTGAAGACGACGTTCCCTGTGTTCAGATGTTTCAGCTTCCCATGATTCAGCCTATCTCATCCGATTCTCCTGAAGACGATGTTCCCTGTGTTCAGATGTTTCAGCTTCCCATGATTCAGCCTGTCTCATCCGATTCTCCTGAAGACGACGTTCCCGGTGTTCAGATGTTTCAGCTTCCCATGATTCAGTCTGTCTCATCTGATTCTCCTGAAGACGACGTTCCCGGTGTTCAGATGTTTCAGCTTCCCATGATTCAGTCTGTCTCATCTGATTCTCCTGAAGACGACGTTCCCGTGTTCAGATGTTTCAGCTTCCCATGATTCAGCCTGTCTCATCTGATTCTCCAGAAACGACATTCCCTGTGTTCAGATGTTTCAGCTTCCCATGATTCAGTCTGTCTCATCCGATTCTCCTGAAGACGACGTTCCCCGGTGTTCAGATGTTTCAGCTTCCCATGATTCAGTCTGTCTCATCTGATTCTCCTGAAGACGACGTTCCCGGTGTTCAGATGTTTCAGCTTCCCATGATTCAGCCTGTCTCATCCGATTCTCCTGAAGACGACGTTCCCGGTGTTCAGATGTTTCAGCTTCCCATGATTCAGCCTGTCTCATCCGATTCTCCTGAAGACGACGTTCCCTGTGTTCAGATGTTTCAGCTTCCCATGATTCAGCCTGTCTCATCTGATTCTCCTGAAGACGACGTTCCCTGTGTTCAGATGTTTCAGCTTCCCATGATTCAGCATGTCTCATCCGATTCTCCAGAAACGACATTCCCTGTGTTCAGATGTTTCAGCTTCCCATGATTCAGCCTGTCTCATCTGATTCTCCTGAAGACGACGTTCTGTGTTCAGATGTTTCAGCTTCCCATGATTCAGCCTGTCTCATCCGATTCTCCTAAGACGACGTTCCCTGTGTTCAGATGTTTCAGCTTCCCATGATTCAGCATGTCTCATCCAATTCTCCAGAAACCACATTCCCTGTGTTCAGATGTTTCAGCTTCCCATGATTCAGCCTGTCTCATCCGATTCTCCTGAAGACGACGTTCCCGGTGTTCAGATGTTTCAGCTTCCCATGATTCAGCCTGTCTCATCCGATTCTCCTGAAGATGACGTTCCCGGTGTTCAGATGTTTCAGCTTCCCATGATTCAAGCCTGTCTCATCCGATTCTCCTGAAGACGTTGTTCCCTGTGTTCAGATGTTTCAGCTTTCCATGATTCAGCCTGTCTCATCCGATTCTCCTTGAAGTCATGTTCCCAGCATTTAGGTGTTTCTACTTCCCATGATTCAGCCTGTTTCATCCGACTTCTCCTGAAGACGACGTTCCCTGTGTTCAGATGTTTCAGCTTCCCATGATTCAGCCTGTCTCATCTGATTCTCCTGAAGACGTTTTCCCTGTGTTCAGATGTTTCAGCTTCCCATGATTCAGCCTGTCTCATCCATTTCTCCTGAAGACGATGTTCCCTGTGTTCAGATGTTTCAGCTTCCCATGATTCAGCCTGTCTCATCTGATTCTCCTGAAGACGACGTTCCCTGTGTTCAGATGTTTCAGCTTCCCATGATTCAGCCTGTCTCATCTGATTCTCCTGAAGACGACGTTCTGTGTTCAGATGTTTCAGCTACCCATGATTCAGCCTGTCTCATCCGATTCTCCTAAAGACGACGTTCCCTGTGTTCAGATGTTTCAGCTTCCCATGATTCAGCCTGTCTCATCCGATTCTCCGAAACGACATTCCCTGTGTTCAGATGTTTCAGCTACCCATGATTCAGCCTGTCTCATCCGATTCTCCTAAAGACGACGTTCCCTGTGTTCAGATGTTTCAGCTTCCCATGATTCAGCCTGTCTCATCCGATTCTCCAGAAACGACATTCCCTGTATTCAGATGTTTCAGCTTCCCATGATTCAGCCTGTCTCATCTGATTCTCCTGAAGACGACGTTCCCGTGTTCAGATGTTTCAGCTTCCCATGATTCAGCCTGTCTCATCTGATTCTCCTGAAGACGACGTTCTGTGTTCAGATGTTTCAGCTTCCCATGATTCAGCCTGTCTCATCCGATTCTCCTAAAGACGACGTTCCCTGTGTTCAGATGTTTCAGCTTCCCATGATTCAGCATGTCTCATCCGATTCTCCAGAAACGACATTCCCTGTGTTCAGATGTTTCAGCTTCCCATGATTCAGCCTGTCTCATCCGATTCTCCTGAAGACGACGTTCCCTGTGTTCAGATGTTTCAGCTTCCCATGATTCAGCCTGTCTCATCCGATTCTCCTGAAGACATGTTCCCTGTGTTCAGATGTTTCAGCTTCCCATGATTCAGCTGTCTCAGCCGATTCTCCTGAAGACGACGTTCCCTGTGTTCAGATGTTTCAGCTTCCCATGATTCAGCATGTCTCATCCGATACTCCAGAAACGACATTCCCTGTGTTCAGATGTTTCAGCTTCCCATGATTCAGCTGTCTCATCCAATTCTCCAGAAGACGACATTCCCTGTGTTCAGATGTTTCAGCTTCCCATGATTCAGCCTGTCTCATCCGATTCTCCTGAAGACGACGTTCCCGGTGTTCAGATGTTTCAGCTTCCCATGATTCAGCCTGTCTCATCCGATTCTCCTGAAGACGACGTTCCCTGTGTTCAGATGTTTCAGCTTCCCATGATTCAGCCTGTCTCATCCGATTCTCCTGAAGACGACGTTCCCTGTGTTCAGATGTTTCAGCTTCCCATGATTCAGCCTGTCTCATCTGATTCTCCTGAAGATGTTGTTCCCTGTGTTCAGATGTTTCAGCTTCCCATGATTCAGCCTGTCTCATCCATTTCTCCTGAAGACGACATTCCCTGTGTTCAGATGTTTCAGCTTCCCATGATTCAGCCTGTCTCATCTGATTCTCCTGAAGACGACGTTCCCTGTGTTCAGATGTTTCAGCTTCCCATGATTCAGCCTGTGTCATCTGATTCTCCTGAAGACGACGTTCCCGTGTTCAGATGTTTCAGCTTCCCATGATTCAGTCTGTCTCATCCGATTCTCCTGAAGACGACGTTCCCGGTGTTCAGATGTTTCAGCTTCCCATGATTCAGCCTGTCTCATCCATTTCTCCTGAAGACGACGTTCCTGAGTGTTCAGGCATTTCAGCTTCCCTAATTCAACTTGTCTTATCTGATTTTCCGAGTGTTCAGATGTTTCAGCTTCCCATGATTCAGCCTGTCTCATCCGATTCTCCTGAAGACGTTGTTCCCTGTGTTCAGATGTTTCAGCTTTCCATGATTCAGCCTGTCTCATCCATGTTGTTTAGAAGACGACATTCTGTTTGTTCCTGCTTTGTGTCTATGTCTCCTTCCCTTCTAGGCGTTTTTAAAAGGTTTTAGGATGAAATCCAGGGTCACAGAGTGGAGACAGCACTGTTGACTGCAAAGTGATACTGAAATATGGACACAAAGGAGGCCAGCAGCACTGATTTTGTTACTTGTTGATGCTTATTGTATCACTCACTGGGGTTAGATACGTGAAGTGTATAACACATAATGGGATTAGATACAAAACTCCTCTGTCTTCTCATTCCCTCTCCATCCCCCTCTGTCTTCTCCATTCTCTTGGTATTTTCCGTCTTCCTTACTCCCCTCTGTCCCTCTCAGTCCTTTCCATCCTCTCGGTAACCTCCATCCTTCTCGTTCTCCCTCGGCCCTCCACCATCCCCCTTGGTCTCCTCCATCCTCTCCAATTCCCTTGTCCATCTCAGTATGCTCTATCCCACATCATTCTGAATCCCCTCCATCCTTCTCAGCCTTCCTCCGTCCCTCTCTATCCTCATTGATTTCCTCCATCCCAGTTGGTACTCCTCCATCCTCCTTGGTCCCCTCAATCCTCCTAAGTCCCCTCCATCCCTATCGGTAATCCTCCTCCTCCTCTAACCTTCTCGGTACTCCTTCATCCTTCTCGGTCCTTCTCCATCGCCCTCAGTACAACTCCATCGTTCTCAGTCCCCTACATCCTCCTCAGTCCCCTCCATCGCTCTCGGTTATCCTCCATCCTTCATGGTACTCCTCCATCATCCTCAGTCCTCTTCCGCTCCCTTGTCCGTCTCAGTCCTCCTCCATCCTCTCAGTCCTCCTTGTCCCTAGCCTTTTCTGTCCACCTTGTCCCTCTCGTCCTCCTCTCCCTATCTCTCCTTGTCCTCTCATCCTTCTTCTTCCCCGTCCTCTCAGTCCTCCATCCCCACATCCCTCTCAGGTCCTCCTTCTTCTCCCCATCCCTCTCGATCCTCCTCCATCTCCTCTTGGTCCTCATCTGTCTCTCTCGATCCTCCTTCGTCCCTCTCAGTCCTCCTCCGTCCCTCTCGTCCCTCCTCCGTCTCCTCTCGTCCTCCTTCGTCTCTCTCAGTCCTCCTCCGTCTCACTCGGTCTCCTCTGTCCTTTCGGTCCTCCTCCCTCCCTCCCTCTCGGTCCTCCTCCGTTCCTTGGTCCTCTCTCAGTCTCCTCTCGATCCGCCTCCGTTCCCCTGGGTCCTCCTCAGTCTCCTCTCGGTCCACCTCTGTTTCCTCCATCCCTCTAGTCCTCATCCATCTCTGTCCTACTGCATCTCTCTCGTCCTCCTCTTCTCTCTCGGTCCTCCTCCATCCCTCTGGTCCACCTCTGTCCCTCTCGATCCTCCTTCCATCTCTCGGTCCTCCTCCGTCTCCTCTCGTATTCCTCCGTTCCTCTCAAGCCTTCTCCATCCCTCTCGGTCCTCTCCATCCCCTCCTCCCTCTCGGTCCTCCTCTGTCCCTCTTGGTCCTTCTCCATCTCTCTCAGTCCTCCGATGTCCCTCTCGTCCTCCTCCTTCTCCTCTGACCCTCTCGGTCCTCCTCTGTCCCTCTCGATCCTCTCTGTCCCTCTCGGTTCTCCTCCGTCTCCCCATCCCTCTCGGTCCTCCTCCGTTTCCCCCATCCCTCTCGATCCTCCTCCATCTCCTACGTCTTCTCCGTCCCTCTCGATTCCTCCTCCGACTTCTCCGTCCCTCTCAGTCCTCCTTTGTCTCCCCCATCCCTCATGGTCCTCCTCCGTCCCTCTCGTCCTCCTCCATCCCTCCCGTCCTCCTCCATCCCTCTCGGTCCTCCTCTGTCTCCGTTGTCCCTCTCGATCCTCCTTCGTCTTCTCCGTCTCCTCCGTTCCTCTTCTGTCCCTCTCGGTACTCCTGTGTCCCTCTCAGTCCTCCTCCGTCTCCTCTGTCCCTCTCGGTCCTCCTCTGTCTCCCCCGTACCTCTCGGTCCTCCTCTGTCTCCCCCGTCCTCTCGGTCCTCCTTTGTCCCTCTTGGTCCTCCTCCATCTCCTCTGTCCCTCTCGGTCCTCCTCCGTTCCCCTCCATCTTCTCTATCCCTCTCGGTCCTCCTTCTTCTCCCCCGTCCCTCTCGGTCCTCCTCTGTCCCTCTCGGTCCTCCTCCATTCCTCTCGGTCCTCCTCTTCTCCTCTCGGTACTCCTGTGTCCCTCTCGGTCCTCCTCCGTTCCCCTCCATCGCCCTCAGTACACCTCCATCGTTCTCAGTCCCCTACATCCTCCTCAGTCCCCTCCATCGCTCTCGGTTATCCTCCATCCTTCATGGTACTCCTCCATCATCCTCGTCCTCTTCCCCTCCCTTGTCCGTCTCATCCCTCCTCCATCCTCTCAGTCCTCCTTCGTCTCTATGCCCTTCTTCTGTCCCCTTGTCCCTCTCGGTCCTCCTCTGTCCCCTAGTCTCTCCTTGTCCTCTCATCCTTCTTCTTCCCCACGTCCCCTCAGTCCCTCCATCCTCCGACCCTCTCAGTCCTCCTCCTTCTCCCCATCCCTCTCGATCCTCCTCCACTCCTCTTGGTCCTCATCGTCTCCTCTCAGTCCTCCTCCGTCCCCTCTCGGTCCTCCTCTGTCTCCTCTCGTCCTCCTTCGTCTCTCTCAGTCCTCCTCCGTCTCTCTCATCCTCCTCTGTCCCTCTCGTCTCTCCTCCCTCTCCCTCTCGTCCTCCTCCGTTCTCTGGTCCTCCTCAGTCCTCCTCTCGATCCGCCTCCGTTCCCCTGGGTCCTCCTCAGTCTCCTCTCGGTCCTCCTCTGTTTCCTCCATCCCCTCTAGGTCCTCATCCATCTCTGTCCCTACTGCGTCTCTCTCGGTCTTCCTCTTCCTCTCACGGTCCTCCTCCATCCCTCTCGGTCCACCTCTGTCCCTCTCGATCCTCCTTCTCTCTCGGTCCTCCTCCGTCTTCTCTCGGTCTTCCTCCGTTCCTCTCGGTCCTTTCTCCATCCCTCTCAGTCCTCCTCCATCTCCTCCTCCCTCTCGGTCCTCCTCTGTCCCTCTTGCTCCTTCTCCTCTCTCTCAGTTCCTCCACTGTCCCTCTCGGTCCTCCTCCTTCTCCTCTGACCCTCTCGGTCCTCCTCTTTCCCTCTCGATCCTCCTTCCCTCTCGGTTCTCCTCCGTCTCCCCCATCCCTCTCGGTCCTCCTCCGTTCCCCATCCTCTCGTCTCTCCTCCATCTCCTACGTCTTCTCCGTCCCTCTCGATCCTCCTCCACTTCTCCGTCCCTCTCAGTCCTCCTCCGTTTCCCTGTCCCTCTCAGTCTTCCCTCTGTTTCCCCCGTCTCTCTCGGTCCTCATCCATCTCCCGTCCCTCTTGGTCCTCCTCTGTCTCCTCTGTCCCTCTCGGTGCTCCCCCGTCTCCTCTCGGTCCTCCCCCGACCCTCTCGGTGCTCCTCTGTCTCCTCTCGGTGCTCTCCCGTCTCCTCTCGGTGCTCCCCCGTCTCCTCTGTCCTTCTCCGTCCCTCTCAGTCCTCCAATGTCCCTCTCGGTCCTCCCCCGTCTCCTCTGTCCTTCTCTGTCCCTCTCGATCCGCCCCCATTCTCCTCTGTCCTCCCCTGTCTCCTCGCTCTCCCCTGTCCCTCTCGGTCCTCCTCCGTCGCTCTCAGACGATGCTGAAGTTGGTTTCTTATTCGGCTACTTTTTGTTTTCTGATCTTGACAGGTTTTTCAATAAAAAGAAAACATTCTAAGTATTTAATACTCTGCAGTCATGTGCCCTGCTGTGAATACACTGAAAAACAGATACAAAAATTAGAACTGGCACAAAAATGGGCATCAAAGTGGGCACTGAGGTATGGTATTGGAGGGGTTAAATGGCTTTGGGACACTGATCTAACACCTGATTTACATACCTAGTGATGCCCCATATTAAAGTCATGTCACTCCAGCCTGTCCCAAATGGGTTCTGGGCATCAAAACTGGCTTCAAAGTGGGCAGAGACCGAATTTTCACTGATTTGAATAAGTAACAGTTGTTTGTAAGGGGTTAAATGGCTTTGGGCCACTGATCTAACACCTGATTTACATACCTAGTGATGCCCCACATCAAATTCAGGTCACTCAAGCCTGGCTCAAATGGGTTCTGGGCATCAAAACCGCCATCAAAGTGGTCAAATTGCCCATTTTCACAGATTTGAATAAGTAACAGTTGTTTGTAAGGGGTTAAATGGCTTTGGGCCACTGATCTAATACCTTATTTATATACCGTGTATATAAATGTGTATGCCCCACATCAAATTCATGTCACAATGTATGTAAATCAGGTGTTAGATCAGTGGCCCAAAGCGATTTAACCCCTTACAAACAGCTGTTATTATTCAAATCTGTGAAAATTGGGCTTCTGCCCACTTTGATGCCAGTTTTGATCCCCAGAACCCATTTGGGCCAGGCTGGTGTGACATGAATTTGATGTGGGGCAACACTAGGTATATAAATAAGGTGTTAGATCAGTGGCCCAAACCCATTTAACCCGTTGCAAACAGCTACTTATTCAAATCTGTGAAAATGGGCGATTTGCCCAGTTTGATGCCATTTTGATGCCAAGAACCCATTTGGGCCAGGCTGGTGTGATATGAATTAGATGTGGGGCATCACTAGGTATGTAAATCAGGTGTTAGGTCAGTGGCCCAAAGCCATTTAAAGGGATCCTGTCCCCTCCAGAGCGCCTCATAAACTACAAAACATGTCCCTGCAGCATATATCACTAATCTCACACTCCTTTTGTCTCCTAAAAGCATCCTGTGAAAGTGGATAAAAACGTTTTAATACTTACTCATTAGTGATTATAATTAGCAGGGGCTATATTCTTTAGCCCTTAGGGCGTGTTGTTTTGCAGCCTCGAGGATCCACCCTCTCTCTGTCTGTGTGCTCTGCTTATGCAGGCTTTGCCCTCCCCCCTCTCTATCACTCACAGAATGCAAATCATTAGTCCTGCCTTTGTTGTGTCCAGGCTTTGGGGTACTTGGGTGTCAGGCGGCAAGGGTTAATGCTCCTGTTGTCACGGGGAGTGGTGGCCGCGCCTGACCCCATGTCCTGGGCCTATCTTCCAAAAAGGGGGTTATATTTACAGGGGATTATGTATAGTTTGTCGTGACGCCACCTGTAGTTTCTGGTGAGATGCCACCAGCACAGCCACAGTAGATGGTAATGCGGCAAGTTGGTGAAGTCCTCCACAGGTAGGAGTGGACCTCTGGGGCAGCGTTCCTGTTTGGGAACAAGTTCATTTAAAAGAAAAGCAAGCAGAGTCCAAAGTCACTGTTCCTCCAGGTACGTTTACTGTTATTTGCAATAGTCACATACAAAGTCACAGTTTAGCACTCCTGATGGTATGAGGACAGGTAGCTTAACAGGTGGCTGCAGGCAGATCCTAGGTGGTATGGTGGACCCTCAGTGCGTGCCTTCGTGCTCTAACTCCGTTGTTCCTTTCCTGCTTCAAAGTGGTGGTGTGAAGCCTGGTGACTTGTAGCCAACCTGGCCTCCTTTCTGTGTCTCACCCTAGCTGCTTTCGGATAACCTTCTACTGGCTGACCGCTTACTCCTTCAGCGGTGCCTGGTACCCTCTTTCGGTTGCTCGGGTGCCGAGGAGAAGTGTAGACTCCGCGGGTCTCCGGATTCTCTGTGGTCCTAAAGTATCCCACAGGTGCGGGCTCCGGGGCCCGGTAAGCTGTCTGGGATAAACTTCCTCAAGTTCTCACTCCCTTTCAGCTGTCTGCACCTGGGAAAGCTTTCTGGCTTTAAGCCCTCTCTTCTTCCTCCATCTCACCTTCTGATCCCTCAACCAAGAGACCTAGCAGCAAAGACCTCCTTCTTCCTCCTAGAGGTGGTGTTAT
The DNA here is from genome assembly GCA_033576535.1 of Allobates femoralis. NCBI lineage: Eukaryota > Metazoa > Chordata > Amphibia > Anura > Aromobatidae > Allobates > Allobates femoralis. The sequence continues at coordinate 135,078,789 of JARQOC010000010.1, forward strand.
TCCCTCCCTGGTAAGGCTGCTTTCACAGAACGATTTTGTAAAATCCGATGCGTCCGATATAAATCGGACAGCATCGGATCCGAATTTGCCCCCATGTGATCCTATGGGGATCGGACCGATTCGGATGTGCACTAAATGGCATCCGAATTGTGTCAGATCCGATTTTTTCCGATTTCTTTCTGGTGCAAAAATCGGAGACTGCTCTGATCTTTTCATCCGAAGCAAAAATCGGATAGAATCAGATCTGACAAATCAGATGGCAATTAGGCCAAATCCGATCCGATCCGTGGTTTATTAACGTGGGGCCCTAAGGAGCAAGGTCCGAAGAAACATCTGATGTCTCCTCGGACCCGATTTTAGTGTACTGAGCATGCTCAGTACACTAAAACTGCTCCTAAACATCTAATTTCACTTCCGCAATGTATGTATATACATTAAGTAAAGCAAGGGTTAAAATAAAGAAGATGTATGCTCACCTGTCCACGAGTCCCCCGGCGTCTCCAGCACCTCCTGCCTGTAGGACCTGCCGTGATGTCACAGTCACATGAACGGTTACCGCGGTAACCGGTCATGTGACTGTGACATCACGCGAGGTCCTAGGATCAGAAGATATAGCTGGAGACGCCGGGGGACTCGTGGACAGGTGAGAATAAAGATGTTTTTTTATTATTTAGCCCGGAGGACAGGAGAGAAGAGGGAGAAACACAGGTGAGAAGAGGGGAGAAGTGGGTGTGGCGCCCCTGCGACCAGGGTGGCCACATAGGGAACTGCAGCCAGGAAGAAAGAAAGACAGTTTATACACTAAACACCCTCACAGACATCCCACACACCACTAGGAGGCAGCACCCAACCCGAAGCCCGGAACTCTAGGCGGGCAAGGGGTGGTGGGTTTAGAGGACAGTGGGTGGGAAGCATGTAGGTCAGGTGACAGAAGGTACAAATAGAGGAAGAGGAGGAGGAAGAAGTTAGTAGGCTGAGGGTACCGAGCAGCAAAGACATAAACATACATCCCGGAGGGATTGGGCTGGATGGAGATGCAGAATCCACAGCGTCAGAGAAGCCATGGAGAGAAAGCTCGTCCATAGCTGGCATCCCAGGGGAGTGTGAGGACAGAGACCGGACCAGCAGTACTGGGTCCTAGGAACACGGCAGCACCGACCAACTACCGGCGGAGTGGTCTTCCCTATTGAAGCTGGAGTCACACGGGTCAGAGGGAGCCTGATAGTGCCTTGCGGGAGAGGGCTATTGCAGGCTAGGCATACAGCAGAGTGTCGGCTCTGATGGGGACCGAAGATTCACCCGGTATCCCCAGATTCACCGACGGGGAGCTCCAATTCTAAGTTGGAGTTCCCACACCAAGGATAGGAAGTACAGTGGCAACCACGAGGACCCACAGGGGTCCGAGCTGCCGCTATACTGTCCGGAGACACAAAAAGAGAGAGAAACCACCGCCTGGAAAGGACACTAGAAGGAGTGAGGGGCAGGGGCGTATCTAGGGGGGGGCAGCCGGACTTTTTGCACCGGGCGCAAGTCAGTGCGGGGGCGCCGGCGCCATCATCAGGTGACCAGGAGTCTGGCAGCGGTGGTACTGCAGCGACGGAGCTAATCTCCTCCGCGCCGCCCTGCAAATTGTGCAGTGCACGGGCGGCCGCGGCGCTGTGTGTGCTAAACCCTTGCTGCTGATCCGCCCCCTGGCAGCAGGGCAGCAGTTCCCACCCCCCGGGTCATGTCGCGCTGCGGCAGACGTCACCCGGCGCACCGCACAGTGGGACAGAGAAGAGAGAAGATGAAGAGGAGCTTCGAGCTGCTGCAGCTTGCCTGCCTGCGGGCTGCCTCCTCTGAGTCCGGTCCGTCCTGAATAGGCTACGACTTTACAAGTAAAAAAGTAACCTAAACAGGGGGGGGGGGCTGTCCTGGGCTGGGAGTATGAGGTGTATAAATGAATATGTAAACATCAGGAACTATGAGGTATTATACCTCATAGTGTGTGCCTGCTTGGTGATGTATACATATATACACCTCATAGTGTGCCTGCCTGATGTATACATATATATACCTGAGGTATATATATATGTATATATATGTATACATCAGGCAGGCACACTATGAGGTGTATATATGTATACATCACCAAGCAGGCACACACTATGAGGTGTATATATGTATACATCAGGGCCTGATGTATACATATATACACCTCATAGTGTGAGTGCCTGCCTGATGATGTATAAATATATATACCGTATACATATGTATACATCATCATGCAGGCACACATTATGAGGTGTATAGATGTATACACCAGGCATGCACACACTATGAAGTGTATATACTGTGTGTATGATAGACACTGTGTATATAAGGTATAAATATATATATATATATATATATATTGGCGGCGGCGGGGGGGGGGGGCGCCAAAATAAATCCTTGCCCCGGGTGCCAGAAAACCTAGTTACACCTCTGGTGAGGGGTCTCAGAGTGACAATCTGGCTGCAGAGGGTTTAGTGAAAACCGGAGTAGAATGCCTGTAACTCGTGTTAAGAAGTGAACTGTACTGAGAACTACTGCGAACTGCTTAAAGAGAAGTGACAAGTAAACCCGGTGAACCCTGCCTGTGTGTCCGTGTTTGATTCCAGGGATAGAGAACTGTTTTCATACCTTTCATTCCTGTCAGGAGCAGCTCGACCCGTGGCGGGCTTATCCATGTGGCTGCAGCCCATCCATCCATCCTCGTGGCAGAAGAAGAGCTGCAGTGGTGGTCCCATCATTAAACCACACACCGTGGGTGGCGTCACGACAAACTGTATCCTTTGTATATATTCCCCTTTTACTTGTGAGAACCAGGGACACGGTCCAGACCAGGATCTCCGTGACATCCCCAGCAGCGACCCGGTCCGGTCCCAAGTACCCCGTCCCAGTGGGCTCCACACGGGAGTACCGGGGAAGAAGTGGGGAGTACCGGGGGAGAAGCGGGGAGTACCGGGGGAGAACAGGAAAACGCAGCGGAGAAGTGGGAGTACTGGGGGAGAGCAGGAAAACACAGGGGAGAAGCGGGGAGTACCGGGGGAGAAGAGGGGAGTGCCGGGGGAGAAACAGGAAAACAGAGGGGAGAAGCGGGAATATCGGGGGAGAAGCGGGAATACCGGGGGAGAAGCGGGGAAAACCGGGAGAGAAGCGGCAAGTACCGGTGGAGAAGAGGGGAGAAGCAGGAGTACTGGTGGAGAAGAGGGGAGAAGCTGGAGTACCGGGGGAGAAGCGGGGAGTACCGGGGAAGAACAGGAAAACACAGGGGAGAAACGGGAGTACCGGGGGGTGAAGCGGGAGTACAGGGGGAGAGCAGGAAAACAAAGGGGAGAAGCGGGGAGTACCGGGGGAGAGCAGGAAAACACAGGGGAGAAGAGGGAGTAACGGGGGAGAGCAGGAAAACACAAAGGAGAAGAGGGAAGAAGCGGGAGTACCGGGGGGAGAAGCGGGAGTAATGGGGGAGAGCAGGAAAACACAGGGGAGAAGAGGGGAGAAGCAGGAGTACCGGAGGAGAGCAGGAAAACACAGGGGAGAAGAGGGGAGAAGTGGGAGTACCGGGGGAGAGTAGGAAAACACAGGGGAGAAGAGGGGAGAAGTGGGAGTAACGGGGGAGAGCAGAAAAACACAGGGGAGAAGAGGGGAGAAGCGGGGAATACTGGGGGAGAGCAGGAAAACACAGGGGAGAAGAGGGGAGAAGCGGGGAGTACTGGGGGAGAGCAGGAAAACACAGGGGAGAAGAGGGGAGAAGCGGGGAGTACTGGGGGAGAGCAGGAAAACACAAGGGAGAAGAGGGGACAGGCAGGAGGCAGACAGGAGCAGATGACAGGAGGAGCCGGCCAAACTGATCCTGCAAAATGTCGGAATTGGATGCCTATTTGGCATCCGACTGCAGGGATCAGTTTGGATCCGATGCTATCCGATTTATATCGGACAGCATCGGATTTCACAAAATCACCATGTGAAAGCAGCCTTACCTCCCACCCAGGGGTGCTCCAAGTCCCTCAGCCGCCTGAGCCACAAGGTGGGGAGCAGGGGGGGGAAGGAGGATGCTGTCAGGATACAGCACCGTTGCCCCTGCAGTCGTGGGTGAGGTCTGGGGGGGAGGGGGGGTAGTCGCTATCAGAGACTAGCACCGCCGCCCTGCATCTGTGGTGTGGAGGGCCGCCGCTCTGCGGGTCTTACCTGCGCCTTGCCGCCGGCGCCATGACAGGGGAACACTGTGTCGATATGGCGCTGCCCCCTTCTACTAAGCTGCTCCCCCTGACAGCTTGCCGCCTGAGTGTAAGGGCTCACACTGTCCAATGGATGGTGCGGCCCTGCTCCCACCGTGTGATCTACTGTGGGAGTGCTGGTGAATGGGTACCACCCACCATCCTATGATCCACCTGCACCTAGAGTATCTGCACCTATTTTAAGGGTGCAGTACCCCTCTGTGACACCTACTTGGTCTGGGCTAGATTACCAGGTTTCCTCTTCCCTCCCACCCCCTCCCTTTTTTTTTTTTTTTTTTTTTTTCTCTCCACCCCTTCTTCCCTTCTGTTCCCTCCTTTCATGTCTTCTTTCATTACCTTTCCCCTTCTTTTTTCTCTTTTTTATTTCATGGTCTGCAGGGGTGACGGAGATGTTTAGATGGCTACGGAATAGCAAGACCTGGCTTACACTTCGCTTCAAGCTTCATCTTGATGTGATATAATTGGTGAATTATATGTATCAGGGTCTTTTGAGACGGCTGCCGGGGTCTCGGCCTTGGAAATGGAACGTATTTTCTGTCATACCCCAGATTATGTACGAATGTGTAATTCTTTATATCTGAATGACCTTTTTTTTTTTTTCTTATGACCTTTTGAAATTAATAAATACATTTATTGAAAAAAAAAAAAAGTCATGGTGGGCCCCCAGACATTGTGGCCCCGCCCCCTAGCCCCGCCCCCCAACGGGCCCGAACGGGTCCCCCAGGAGCAGCGGTGTAGAACGTCTGGCCGCTAAGACCTACCTTCCGGCGGCCGGGCACATTGCCAGAGACCGCAGTACACAGCTGGCAGCTGCATTATTTGGCTGCCAGCCTTGACAGCGTGTATGCTGTGCGGACCAGAGAGAGCACTGTCTGCAGCCGGGACTTCTTCACACAGAGCGAGGATGAGGTGTGTGGGTGGGGACAGCACATGAAGTCCTGCATCCCACATGAAGAGGAGCAGACAGAGCTGCAGCAACAGTGTGGAAGTAGATGAGGTATGTGTGCCCCCCAGCAACAGCTGCACCAATCAGTGTGCCACCCCCAGCAGCAGCCATATGTCTCCCCCTTGGCACCAGCAATATGTGCCCCCCCCCCCCTTAGCAGCAACATCACTGTGCTCCTTCAGCTGCAGCAATAAACAATAAGTGTGCCCCCAAGAAGAAGCTGCAGCAATCAGTGTGCCTCCCCCAGCAGCAGCCATATGTCTCTCCCTTAGCACCAGCATTATGTGCCCCCCCCCCGTAGCAGCAACAATCAGTGTGCTGTCCCCCCAGCAGCAACAATATGAGTGTGTACCCATGCAGCATGGAGGGGGTCCGTCCTGTGCAGCACGGAGGGGGTCCCGTGCAGCACGGAGGGGGCCCCGTGCAGCACGCAGGGGCCCCGTGCAGCACGGAGGGGGTCCCGTGCAGCACGGAGGGGGCCCCATGCAGCACGCAGGGGATCCCGTGCAGCACGCAGGGGGCCCCGTGCAGCACCCCCGCGCATGCTCCTGTGTATAATGTCACTGGGGATCTCTGCATCACCTGTACACTGACACTATATACTGAGCTCCTGTGTATAATGTCACTGGGGATCTCTGCATCACCTGTACACTGATACTATATACTGAGCTCCTGTGTATAATGTCACTGGGGATCTCTGCATCACCTGTACACTGATACTATATACTGAGCTCCTGTGTATAATGTCACCGGTGATCACTGTATTACCTGTACATTGACACTATATACTGAGCTCCTGTGTATAATGTCACTGGTGTTCTCTGCATCACCTGTACACTGACACTATATACTGAGCTCCTGTGTATAATGTCACGGGGGATCTCTGCATCACCTGTACACTGACACTATATACTGAGCTCCTGTGTATAATGTCACTGGGGATCTCTGCATCACCTGTACACTGATACTATATACTGAGCTCCTGTGTATAATGTCACGGGGGATCTCTGCATCACCTGTACACTGACACTATATACTGAGCTCCTGTGTATAATGTCACTGGGGATCTCTTCATCACCTGTACACTGACACTATATACAGAGCTCCTGTGTATAATGTCACTGGTGTTCTCTGCATCACCTGTACACTGACACTCTATACAGAGTTTCTGTGTATAATGTCACTGATAATCACTGTATTTACACTGACCAAATATACAGAGCTTTTTTTAATCTTCATTATTGTAGTATTATTAGTCACTATTCACACTGAAGAAGAAACAGCTGGGCACCACAGAGTACTGACATGTAGTAGTGGGTCTGGCACCAAACTTGTGGTTTATCAGGTAAGAGGAGAGGGGAAGGAGCAGATGACGGCAAACCATTTTGAGCTGGGTGGTGCTTCTATGGGTTGACCGGATTTTATTGGTCACTATGTAGTGGCATTATGTGCTCTGGTCCATGGCGTTGTATATTTGTCCCTTGAATGTGGAATTATTCAATTACAATATGTCGGTTATATGTGGTCTTATCATGGTGTGGCAGTATTCATTCCTTGCACGTGGTAGTATTTGATCACAGTTTAGTAGTAATATGTGCTCTGATCACAGTGTGGTGGTATGTCTCCTTTATATGTGGTATTACTGGTCTTGGTATAGTGGATTGTGGTTATTAGTTTTTTTCTGATATCAATAAGGGGAAAATTCTTTATTTCCAGTAGATATTAAAAACTTGGTTACTTAACCCCTTCCTGTCCTGTGACACAGCAGCAGCAAAATGCACTTACAGAGGTTCTCCAGAGAAAGCAAGTAATTATCTCGTCTAAGGCCACGTTCACACAGTGAGGATTTGGTGAGATTTTCACTTCGGTATTTATAAGACAGAAGCAGGAGATGGTGAGAAATGCAGAACATATTACCTCTGATTGCTCCACTCCTGGTTTTGTCTTACAAATACCGAGGTAAAAAACTCACCAAATACTCAGTGTGTGCACATGGCCCAGCGGCGTAACTAGGTTTGACGGCGCCCGGGGCACAGATCCATTATTGCGCCCCCCCAGAGCAGGTGAGGACCGGGAAGGAGGGGGGGGGTTCTGTCAGTTTTCAGCCCCGCCACCCCTGCTGCTCCCGTGGTTGAGGACCGGGGGGGAAGGTGGGTGTGCTTGCCTGCCGGTGTCAGCCCCGCCGCCCCTATTGTGCACCCAAGGTTGCACATCACACGCTTCCTACATTACCTCACAATTCCGGGATGCTTCTGGAGTACAAAGATGGCCGCCGAGGCATGTCCGGTGACGTCACGGAGGGCGGTATCATTGCTCCCGGCCGGCAGGGGGTATTATAGTGCGGCGGGTGCAGACTCCTCCGGAAGTGCCGACCACTCGGGCACCACATACAATCTGTGCAGGGCACATGTGATATACACACGGGGGGGGGGGGGTAGTGCCGCCGGCGCCCCCCGCTGAGTTGTGCCCGGGGCTAAAGGTCCGGCTGCACCCCTCTAGATATGCCCCTGACATGGCCTAAGGATGTGATAAGGTATTAGTTGGTGGGGGTGCGACTGCTGAATGTGCAGCTTTTATCCCCATTATGTGTCCAAAAAATAGAAAAATATCCAGCATAGAGTCTTGAGATCTAGATCCTTAAAAATTCATTATATTAGAAAAGTATTAAAAAGCACATTTAAATCAATGTCCTTAAAGACAGTCCTTAGTCATAGGTTTGTTTTGTCCCCATTAGACTGGAGGTGATGTATGGCTCACCCATGATCCCTTCACTCCCTCAGTGGCTGTGAGCGCTGTGTTTGCCTTTTTCTGGGAGCTCCAATGATAATGAATGGAGCCGCGGTCACATCATTACCGGCCGCTGCAGTTAATAAAAGGGGTAAAAGTGCCACGTTCTTCCGACGATGTGGTTTTGATTGGTCGGATTCCACCAATAACTAAGTGATCACCTGCCGAACCTGACGATTGTTGGTAACTTGTTTTCACCAAAGTATCCCTTTAATGTACACTACAGTAATGGTACATCGCAGTAATGGTGAGCGCAGTGATGTGCAGGAGTAACCGCTAGAATGGGTATAACGGCTAACAGGTATCTGCATATAGCTGGTGAGTGGGCCCCTGGAGTCAATTTCCCTGGTGGGCCCGACACCCCAGTCCGACCCTGGGCGCCACACCTTCAACTCCACATCACTGCAGATAGAGACAGGGTGGATCCTGGAGCTGCAAAACAGCCCGCCCTGGTGACTAAAGAATATGGCCCCTGCTAATTATAATCACTAATGAGTGAGGATTAAAACGTTTTTCTCCACTTTCACAGGATGCTTTTAGGAGACAAAAGGAGTGTGAGATTAGTGATAATATGCTGCAGGGACATGTTTTGCTAGCTTAGGAGGCGTTCTGGAGGTGACAGGATCCCTTTAACCCCTTCAATACCATACCTCAGTGCCCACTTTGATGCCCATTTTTGTGCCAGTTGTAATTTTTGTATCTGTTTTTCAGTGTATTCACAGCAGGGCACATGACTGCAGAGTATTATATACTTAGAATGGTTTCTATTTATTGAAAAACCTGTCAAGATCAGAAAACAAAAAGTAGCCGAAGAGACTGCCGAAGAGACTGCCGAAGAGACTGCCGAAGAGACTGCCGAAGATACCAACTCCAGCATCGTCCATCTCAGCCATTCTCTGCGCTGCTGGAGGAGGCCACGCCCCTATTTGTGACGTCACACTCAGAGGCGCGACTCAGTTCTCTCTGCTGATAGGTTCCCTCCTCCCTGAGGGCGGCTGTTACTATGGAGACCACAAAAATCACGTGATTAAAGGGAGTGCGCACCACGTGACTACTGGTTGCTACTTCCGGGATCAACCGAAAAAGGTAAAGACTAAAATAGGAAAAGTCGTGTAAAATTACCGCGAATGTACAGGCGCTGTGTATAGAGCAGGAGGAGGGGTGTACAGCGCTGTGTATAGAGGAAAGGAGCGGGGTGTACGCGCTGTGTATAGAGGAGGAGGAGCGGGGTGTACAGCGCTGTGTATAGAGGAGGAGGAGCGGGGTGTACAGCGCTGTGTATGGGAGGAGGAGGGGAGCGTGGGGTGTACAGCGCTGTGTATAGAGGAGGACGGGGTGTACAGCGCTGGTATAGGGAGACGGTGTACGGCGCTGTGTATAGAGGAGGAGGAGCGGGGTGTACAGCGCTGTGTAATAGAGGAGGAGGAGCGGGTGTGTGTACAGCGCGACTGTGTATAGAGGAGGAGGAGCGGGGTGTACAGCGCTGTGTATAGAGGAGGAGGAGCGGGTACAGCGTGTATAGAGGAGGGGTGTACAGCACTGTGTATAGAGAGGAGGAGCGGGGTGTACAGCGCTGTGTATAGAGGAGGAGGAGCGGGGTGTACGCCTGTGTATAGAGGAGGAGCGGTGTACAGCGCTGTGTATAGAGGAGGAGGAGCGGGGTGTACAGCGCTGTGTATAGAGGAGGAGGAGCGGGGTGTACAGCGCTGTGTATAGAGGAGGAGCGGGTGTACAGCGCTGTGTATAGAGGAGGAGGAGCGGGTGTACAGCGCTGTGTATAGAGGAGGAGGAGCGGGGTGTACAGCGCTGTGTATAGAGGGGAGGAGCGGGTTACAGCGCTGTGTATAGAGGAGGAGGAGCGGGTGTACAGCGCTGTGTATAGAGGAGGAGGAGCGGGTGTACAGCGCTGTGTATAGAGGAGGAGGAGCGGGGTGTACAGGTAGTCTCATAGTGATGAGTGGGCCGGAGTCACATTCCTGTGGGCCAGACACCCAGTCGACTGGAGCGCAACTTCACACTCATGAGAAGGAAGGTGGATCCTGGAGCTGAAACAGCGCCTGGTGACAAAAGGGGAAAGGACCTGCTAATTTAAACACTAATGTATAGAGAGATAAACGTTGTTCTACTGTCCAGATGTTATAAGGAGAAAAGGAGCTGTGAGAAAGTGATAATATGCTGCAGACATGTGTTTGCTAGTTAGGAGGCGTTGGAGGAGGTGACGGATTTAACCCTTTCAATAACACACCTGTGCCCACTTTGAGCATTTGTGCAGTTGTATTTGTATCGTTTTTACAGTGATTAAAAGAGGGCACATGACGCAGAGTATTATAATGCTGAATGTTATAGAAGGACGGTGTCAGCAAGAGGAGAAGGAGCGGGAAGGCTGTGAAGAGGAGAACGGGGTTCAGCCTTTTGGGAGGAGAGCTGTACAGCCTGTGTATAGGAGGTCAGCGCTGTTATAGGAAGGTCACGTGTTAAGGGGGGAAGGGTGTACAGCCGTGGATAGACGGAAGGTAAAGAGAGGAAGCGGGTGTACAGCGCTGTGATAGGAAGGAGGAGAGCGGGGTGTACAGCGCTGTGTATAGAGGAGAGGAGCGGGGTGTACGCCTGTATAGAGGAGGAGGAGCGGGTGTACAGCACTGTGTATGAGGAGGAGAGCGGGTGTACAGCCTTGTATAAGAGGGGGGTGTACAGCGCTGTGTATAGAGGAGGAGGGCGGGTGTACAGCGCTGTGTATAAGGAGGAACGGGGTGTACAGCGCTGTGTATAGAGGAGAGAGCGGGTGTACAGCGCTGTGTATAAGGAAAGAGGAGGAGCGGGTGTACAGCGCTGTGATAAGATGGAGAGGGGTCACATGTGAGGAGAGGTGTAGTGTATAGGCAGGGGCGGTGTAAGTGTGTATAGGGAGGGGAGGGCTATGAGAGAGGGGTGGTGTGACAGCGCTGTTGTAGAGGGGAGGAGCGGGGTGTACGCGATGTGTATGATGGAGGAGGACGGGGTGTACAGCCTGTGTATAGAGGGAGAGAGAGCGGGGTGTACGAGCGTGTGTATAAGGAGGAGGGGGGGAAGGCTCTATGAGAGGGACGGTGTAGGTGTGATAGAGGAGAGGGGGTGTAGGTGGTGTGTATGAGGAGGGGCTGTAAGCTGTGATAGAGGCAGTGTGGTGTGATGAGGAGAGGGGCTAGTGAGGTGTGTTGTAGGAGAGGGCGTGTGAGGATGTTGTGTATGAGAGAGAGGGCCTTATAGAGGAGGATGGTGTGTATGAGAGGGCTCTGATGTGAGGATGGTGTGTGTAGGAGTGGGCTATGTGAGGATGGTGTGTATGGGAGTGGTATGATGAGGATGTGTGTGTATGGGAGAGGGGCTCTATGTGAGGATGTGTGTGTATGGGAGAGGGGCTCTATGTGAGGGGATGTGTGTGTGTATGGCAATGGGGCTGTGTGTGTATGTCTTTGTTCAAAAGTTTTTATTGAGTTTTATAATACAAGGTAAACAATTAAACATGCATATGATATAACTGAGTCTGCGGCAGTTTCAGTTAGTTCAAACAAAACAGGTATGTGTGTGTATGGCAATGGGGCTCTATGTGAGGGGATGTGCGTGTGTGTGTGTGTATGGCAGAGGGGCTGGGTGAGGGGATGTGTGTATTGTAACAGTTCATGTTATAATACAGGGTTACTCAGTCAGGTTGCCGGTCACGAGGTAGCACCAGGAACGACACTCTCTGTTTTTTAAATCCATGTGGTTTATTTGCTCCTCCATAAATCCTCCTCCAAATCATCATCATGAGGAGCCTTCCTCTGGCATTACCATAACATACATATCCATAATGATTCCACTGACCCCCGTCAGTCTTCAGACACGGATTTCTGCTACCTTTCGGCCGCTCCCAGTCACTTCACAGAGGCTGAGTCTATGGCTGGAATCACACTGTCAGTGTGATATACGAGGCAGTCGGATGAGTCTAGGCACAGTCACCTGGAACAGCCTCTCCCTGTCAGGATGGGATTGTCAGCTGCTTGTATTTCTATGCAGCTCCACACTCCCCGTCCAGAGAGGGAGAAGCCGATCAGGGTCATGTGATCAGAGTCTCATCTGAGAGACTCGCATGTAAATAGGATAGTGTGTTTCCACCCTATAGTTCAGCATAGTATCTCCTGCAGCCTTGCTGTATTTTGGAAGAACAGCCTTCGGGTATGGACACACATCTGAGTGGAAAAACTCTCTGATTCTTGGATCGGAGAGTGGGACGAGTGTCATCTGACTTGCTCAGTGTGGCTTGCGAGTGCTGTCTGAGTGCAATCCGTTTTTTTCCTCCGCAGCTATTTACTGTATAATCATTTACAGGAACATTTTGTACATTTGTCTGAGCCACAGAATGGTAATGTATCAATTAAAACTTGGATGGTGCGAGTGCGGTCCGAGTGCAATCCGTGTTTTTTGTCGGACCCATAGACTTGCATTGGTGAGTCTCATCCGTGACTCGTATAGAATCGCAGCATGTTGCGAATGACTCGCAATCCGAGAATCGGATACGGAAAATGAGTAGCAGACTCTGAAATGTGCTCTGACATTAGTTAACATTGGTCCGAGAGCAATGCCATTGTTTTTTTCCGCACAGTAAACTCAGACGAGTTTCAGTGATGTGTGTCCGAGCCCTTACCCAGAAATAGCGGATATCCTAGCTGACACACTCACAGGTGGGAGCTGTGTTCAATCAGACACACAGACCTGCGTGCATTTAACCCTTTGTGTAATGCTGCAAGTCACAGTAGAACATTCACACATTACTAGTGCATCTCAATGAATTAGAATATCATTAAAAAGTTAGTATTGAATTACTGAAATATATTAACAAGAAACCCATATATTACATAGAGTCATTACACACAGAGGGATCCATTTCAAGTGTTTATTTCTGTTAGGTTACCTTTACACGTCGCAACATTGCATGCAATTTCACTTGCAACTTACTGGTTGCAGTGAAATCATGGACACATTGTTCTATTTTGTTGCTGTGTACAAATGTAACAATGTGTCCATGATTTCGCTGCAACCAGTAAGTTGCAAGTGAAATTGCATGCAATGTTGCAACGTACAGCCAATAAAAACCCAAAGGTCATTATCTCATAAAAGTAAAGTATGGAGGATGAAGGGTTAAAAACGGTGCTGCTGTATTCCACAAGACATCAGAGGGTAAATATATTAGCCAACGTGTTTCAGATATCCCTGGCCCCTTCCTCAGGACCAATCAGTATCAGGTAGCCCTGAAACCTGCTGAATAATCAAGTATGTGGTGTGTGTGTGTGTGTGTGTGTGTGTGTGTGTGGGGGGAGATGAGTGACGCTATGGGGGGGGGGGGGGGGTTGTTGTAGTGGCTGTTTGGCTGTGTATTGGTAATGATTTGTTGTCTTTCACAGGCCGCTGTGCACAATGTCCAGCTGTGGTTTCCCTACAGAGATCCAGAGTCTGTTTGACAAGCACTTTACATACAAGAAGCAGAAAGACTGGCACCTGCCCGCAGCCTCGGAGATCCTGAGCTCTGACCACAAGGAGTTCAGTCACTTTCTGGACCTGAAGGAATCTCTGAATGAGGTAAAGAACCGTCTGAGCGATAAGAAGCTGGATGCCTGGCACCAACACACGTCCTACACAAACAAAGCTGGGAGAATAGTGTCGGAGGTGCGGAGACAGGCTAACGCTGAGCTCTGCACTCAGGCCTGGTGTAAGTTTCATGAAATTTTATGCTCGTACCCCCTGCTGCCCAATACAGCGCTGTGGAGCTATGAACTGAACACCCTGCACCTTTGCGAGGCCCCTGGAGCCTTCGTCTCCAGCCTCAACCATTACCTAAAAACCCAGGTTGAACGATGTGACTGGACCTGGGTGGCCAACACGCTAAACCCATACCACGAAGCCAACGATGGCCTGGTGATGATTGCTGATGACCGCCTGATTGCCAACACCTTACCCTGGTGGTACTTTGGCCCTGACAACACTGGAGACATCATGAGCACCAGGTATTGAAGGGGTTACAGAGGTTCATCAGTAACATGTCCTCTGTACACCTAATCACAGCGGATGGCAGCTTTGACTGCCAGGGAAACCCTGGAGAACAGGAGCCGCTGGTCTACCCCTGCACTACTGCGAGGTGGTCACCTGTCTGGCCACCCTCGGCCTTGGAGGATCCTTTGTCTTGAAGATGTTCACTCTTTTTCAGCATTCTTCTATTAATCTGATGTATCTTCTAAACTGCTGCTTTCAGACAGTTCAATCATAAAACCCGGCACCAGCAAAGCCGGCAACTCTGAGGTGTATGTGGTGTGCTTGGGCTACTTGGGTAAAGAGACAATCCAGGGTCATCTTGAGAAAATGATAGCACATTTAGGGTCGGAGGTAGGACTGCGATCCTTGTTTCCTCACCATTCCCTCCCAGAGACATTCCTGCAGAGCCATCATAATTGCTGCACTTACTTTTTTAATCATCAGACACAAACCATCTTGGAGAACCTTAAGCTTTTCTCACATATGGGGTCTGAGGACAAGCTGCACCTTGAGGTTCTGCGCGAGTCTGCGGTCTCTTATTACAGGCAGAGGTTCCAAATTAAATACCTTCCCAGGAAACATTGGTTGGTTCAGAAGCCGCGGGTCGGCTGCAGCTTTAATGCACAGTGGACAGGTAAGCGTACCCGCCGCACAGATACCTACAATGAGAGGAAGCAGCAGGAAGCGTTGACATGGCCAGAGAAGGTGGCTCAGGGGTACTTCAGCTCTTTCCTAGAGGACCATGTGGTGGGTAACCTGGGTAGAGGCTGCTTCTTGGAAGGCTCGAGCAATCATCTGAAACACGAAGACTGGTACTTCATCATGGGGCAGCGGCTCTCCAGGATCCAGAGCTCATCATTCTGTGACTGTGACCTGCTAAATAAATATAATGAAACCATCCAGGGTTGTTCTGAAGGAGGCCCCATCACCTCCCTGACATCGTTCTCATGCCGTCCTGTCCTCTTCAGCAGGCAGGAGATGTTGTCTTGTCATTGTTGGAGTTGGCAGAGGATGGGCATCATGTACTGGTTTGTGGAGCATATTCAGTCTTCGAGGTTCTTCACCAAAGGCAATTGTCTTCAGCATTTCTGGAATGTTCCCCTCTGCAGCAATCTATCTCTGTCCTCCATGACGGGCACCTGGTCTACCAGCAGCAGCTCATCTCTGTCATCCTTCAGGCTTTTCAGCAGTTACAGGAGGGCGACTCCTTCCTCCTACCCATTCTGTCTTCACTCACCCGCTTTACTGCTGGCATCGTGTACATATTGTGCCATTGCTTTCACGTCATCAGCTTCTCTTGTCCCACCAGCCATCTTACCAATGGTGCCAGTGCTGTACTCCTGTGCTGTGGTTACCAGCCTCTTCCAGGTCCAGTCCTCCAGTGCCTTCACCAGTTACAGCAGCTGGTGGACCAACTGGTGAGCTCAAGTTCACCCCAGCAGGTCCTGGAATTTATACCCATGGAAGAACTTCTGAAAGGATATTTCCTGAAGTTCCTCTGGGAGCTGAACGGAGCCATAATCAGCCACAGCCTCCATGTCATTGGCCTCCGAGAACATGAAAAGACTTTATCAAGCTCAGTCCTGAAGTCAGAGCAACCAGGAGTGCAGTGACATGAAAAGACTTTATCAAGCTCAGTCCTGAAGTCAGAGCAACCAGGAGTGCAGTGACAAGCTGAGCCTGCCCTGAAGACTTCAGATCTGTGAATAGTTTGTACATATAAGATGTGATTTATTTTATCACCCTCAGGCCTAGGTGGCCTCCAGAGTTTTGTGTTAGTTGTATTGTGCTGTACTGGTCCATGTGGATCATCTGGTTCTGTTCACACTTAACATTAAAACCACCATTTCAATTCTGTTGTTCTTCTCTGTGCGTTGCTGATTGATTTATTTTGATAAATTTCCTGTTAAGCTCCTAGTTGTACCATTACTGTGGCAGATCATTCAGTGAGCTCTCAACTGCTTTTATGATAAACCACCCAGTGAGCTCCTGACTGTCCTGTTCCTATGATCAACCACCCAGTGAGCTCCCGACTGTGCTGTTCCTATGATCAACCACCCAGTGAGCTCCCGACTGTGCTGTTCCTATGATCAACCACCCAGTGAGCTCCCGACTGTGCTGTTCCTATGATAAACCACCCAGTGAGCTCCCGACTGTGCTGTTCCTATGATAAACCACCCAGCGAGCTCCCGACTGTGCTGTTCCTATGATAAACCACCCAGCGAGCTCCCGACTGTCCTGTTCCTATGATAAACCACCCAGCGAGCTCCCGACTGTCCTGTTCCTATGATAAACCACCCAGCAAGCTCCCGACTGTCCTGTTCCTATGATAAACCACCCAGCAAGCTCCCGACTGTCCTGTTCCTATGATGACTCTCTTGAACTTCCAGTATAGTTGCAGACTTAAAGCTATAATTTTTTATGTTCTTGTGAGTAGACACGGTTATAATGAATTCATAATGTAAATGAGAAAATTATCTGGGAAGTCTGTATATCCAGGAGAAGCAGATGAGGGGTTAATGATCGTGTTGCCGAAATCTACAAAAAATCAAGGACTAAAATTATAACATAGGTTTATTGTTAATGTTTTAAGGCTCTCTGGCTCCTTCTTCAGGACAAACCAAGGTGACTACATGTCAATGATATCCCATATCCGGCACCCACACGCGATGACCGGTGAGGATCTGATGTCCTGTATCTAGCACCCCACATATGATGATCTGTGAGGATCATATATCCCATATCCGGCACCCACACACGATGACCTGTGAGGGACGGCTCTCTTGTATCCGGCACCCACACACGGTCGGGAAAAAGATTCATTTTTTCATTATTTTATAAAGACAGCCAGAGCTGACTTATCTCTCTGCCCCCTGTTCGTTCGTAAGGTAGCTGCAGAGAATTTCTTCATGTTTCCCTCAACCAAGTATTTTACGACTAGCCAAAAAACTCTGAGCTGAGCAGAATTCAGCTAGTCTAATCTGGTTTTTACTCTTGTGATATCCCTTTGTCTTAAGTCACCAACTTTTAACGTCAAATTTAATAAGACCTGTTTATGGCACAAATTCATGAATTATAGTTTTGGAATGTTTACCTTTTTTTGGTTATGATGGTATATCTGATATCTTATGGAACACTGCCAGAAACTTGGGAAATTAATTCTGACCGTCCATACATCCCAGGTATACCATATTTGATACCAATCTTCATGTAAATTCACTAGGGTAAACATGATGTACATAACTTGGACGTGGGTGCATCCAATCCAACGATATGATAAATGGAGGTTTTCAAGTCTTGTGCTGCTGGGTGGGTTTACAAAACCCAGCCCCCTTGTGAGGTAAACAAAGTGGGAGTTTTCTGCCACATTACATAAAACCAAAGCGTCCATTTTGGCCTCATTCCAGCTTAGTGAAGGAATAGCAGCACATTATGCCAGTAGTTCCCAAACTCCAGTCCTCACGGCCCCCAACAGTTCATGTTTTCAGGATTTCCTTAGTATTGCACAGGTAATTCCTTGATCATGATACCATCACCTGTTCAATACTAAGGAAATCCTAAAAACATGATCTGTTGGGGAGAGGGAGGACTGGAGTTGGGGAACGACTGCTCCATGCTGTGAAGCTGGAATCCTAACCCATCTCCGGTGTGCCTTTTTCCCACCCGAAATCTGGTGACGGCCACCGCATGGCACAGTTTTTAGTCTTTCTCATTTAATTCCTTTTATTTTAATAACTTTATGCATATATGTAAATTGTCTATTTTGTAATATCTTGTATATCTTTTTGTAAACACTGCCAACTTTTTGGAGTAAGACTTTATCAATTTGCTTAGTTTCGTTCTTACTGTTCTATGACAAGCTGACACACACCTCCCGCTATTACACGTTACCAAACAGGTTACCAATCCACCTGAAAGAGATCGGTGATGCCAGCATAATTTTTGTATTTATGTGATATTGTGGGCCTGAAGGTGACTGAATCGAAGTATATATACGTTCCTGGCAGGAACTGGTGGTATATATACATCCTCTCACATCACGTGCCACTGTACACGACATAAATTAGGGCAGCTGGGCTCCTTTGCTTATCCTCAGGCAATACCGAGTTTGGCCAGCAGGATATGGGGGCCCCAGAGAGCTGCAGGTCCTGACTAAGTTTTAGTGACACAAAACATCCACCCCTCACAGGTTATTGTATCTGGCACCCACACACAATGAGCTGTGAGGAGCGGATGTCCTGTATCTGGCACCCACACACAATGACCTATGAGGAGCAGATGTCCTGTATCCGGTACCCACACACAATGATCTGTGAGGGGCGGATGTCCCATATCCGGTACCCACACACAATGAGCTGTGAGGGGCAAAAGTCCTGTATCCGGAACCCACACACAATGAGCTGTGAGGAGCGTATGTCCCGTATCTGGCACCCACACACAATGAGCTGTGAGGAGCGGATGTCCCATATCCGGTACCCACACACAATGAGCTGTGAGGGGCAGAAGTCCTGTATCCGGTACCCACACACACTGACCTGTGAGGAGCGGATGTCCCGTATCTGGCACCCACACACAATGAGCTGTGATGAGTGGATGTCCCGTATCCGGCACCCACACACAATAACCTGTGAGGAGCGGATGTCCCGTATCCGGTACTAACACACAATGACCTGTGAGGAGCGGATGTCCCGTATCCGGTACTAACACACAATGACCTGTGAGGGGCGGATGTCCCGTATCCGGTACCCACACACAATGAGCTGTGAGGAGCGGATGTCCCGTGTCCGGTACCCACACACAACCTGTGAGGAGCGGATGTCCGTATCCGGTACCCACACACAATGAGCTGTGAGGAGCGGATGTCCCGTGTCCGGTACCCACACACAATAACCTGTGAGGAGCGGATGTCCCGTATCCGGTACCCACACACAATGAGCTGTGAGGAGCGGATATCCGGTACCCACACACACTTACCTGTGAGGAGCGGATGTCTCGTATCCGGTACTAACACACAATGACCTGTGAGGAGCGGATGTCCCGTATACGGTACCCACACACAATGAGCTGTGAGGAGCGGATGTCCCGTATCCGGTACCCACACCCGGATTCTGTGAGGAGCGGATGTCCTGTATCCGGTACTAACACACAATGAGCTGTGAGGGGCAGATGTCCCGTATCCGGTACCCAAACCCGGATTCTGTGGGGAGCGGATGTCCCGTATCCGGTACCCACACCTGGATTCTGTGAGGAGCGGATGTCCTGTATCCGGTACCCACACCCGGATTCTGTGAGGAGCGGATGTCCCGTATCTGGTACCCACACCTGGATTCTGTGAGGAGCGGATGTCCCGTATCCGGTATTAACACACAATGACCTGTGAGGGGCGGATGTCCCGTATCCGGTACCCACACACAATGAGCTGTGAGGAGCGGATGTCCCGTGTCCGGTACCCACACACAATAACCTGTGAGGAGCGGATGTCCCGTATCCGGTACCCACACACAATGAGCTGTGAGGAGCGGATATCCGGTACCCACACACACTTACCTGTGAGGAGCGGATGTCTCGTATCCGGTACTAACACACAATGACCTGTGAGGAGCGGATGTCCCGTATACGGTACCCACACACAATGAGCTGTGAGGAGCGGATGTCCCGTATCCGGTACCCACACCCGGATTCTGTGAGGAGCGGATGTCCTGTATCCGGTACTAACACACAATGAGCTGTGAGGGGCAGATGTCCCGTATCCGGTACCCAAACCCGGATTCTGTGGGGAGCGGATGTCCCGTATCCGGTACCCACACCTGGATTCTGTGAGGAGCGGATGTCCTGTATCCGGTACCCACACCCGGATTCTGTGAGGAGCGGATGTCCCGTATCTGGTACCCACACCTGGATTCTGTGAGGAGCGGATGTCCCGTATCCGGTACTAACACACAATGACCTGTGAGGGGCGGATGTCCCGTATCCGGTACCCACACACAATGAGCTGTGAGGAGCGGATGTCCCGTGTCCGGTACCCACACACAATAACCTGTGAGGAGCGGATGTCCCGTATCCGGTACCCACACACAATGAGCTGTGAGGAGCGGATATCCGGTACCCACACACACTTACCTGTGAGGAGCGGATGTCTCGTATCCGGTACTAACACACAATGACCTGTGAGGAGCGGATGTCCCGTATCCGGTACCCACACACAATGAGCTGTGAGGAGCGGATGTCCCGTATCCGGTACCCACACCCGGATTCTGTGAGGAGCGGATGTCCTGTATCCGGTACTAACACACAATGAGCTGTGAGGGGCAGATGTCCCGTATCCGGTACCTACACCCGGATTCTGTGAGGAGCGGATGTCCCGTATCCGGTACTAACACACAATGAGCTGTGAGGGGCAGATGTCCCGTATCCGGTACCTACACCCGGATTCTGTGAGGAGCGGATGTCCCGTATCCGGTACTAACACACAATGAGCTGTGAGGGGCAGATGTCCCGTATCCGGTACCCACACCCGGATTCTGTGAGGAGCGGATGTCCCGTATCCGGTACCCACACCTGGATTCTGTGAGAAGCGGATGTCCTGTATCCGGTACCCACACACAATGACCTGTGAGGGGCAGAAGTCCTGTTGCAGCCACACCCAATGCTGATCCCTGATGGGGATCCGGCACATTTGTGATCTCCGCTCCCACACCGCTGTCTGTGCATTATTATTACAGACTTAAATCTGTAAATGGCACAAATAATGTGTGAATCTTTCCATCCCTGCAGGCCAGCTCTCAGCCTGGATTCAGATCAGTGGAAGCCAGGAGTTATCATCTTTCCTTAATTAACCCTATGCCAGTGGTATGTTATGTTTTCTTATAGGATTGAAGAGATGCTGATATTTATTTGCTCTTTTTTCCTGATGTATGGTCCGCAGTGGAGGCTTCGTATTCTCTCATTATCGTGTTGCACTCCCAGACAATGACGGCCGGGCAGCTTACCCCAGAGTCAGCTATGTGGGGCAGATATAATGAAGACACGCTTAACCCTGTGCGGACCACGCTGCTCTATGCACAATTATATAATGGGCTTGCAATCTGCTCTAATGTGAGCGGACAGCCACCCTGCTCTCACTAGTCCATCTGCGAAAGTAATACATGTGGTTTACATGGATGGCAGGTCTCCTTTACTCCATACCATCACATTATTCACCACTATGGAGGCGTTATCTGATTTATCTCTCTATATTGCCTACAGGAGTAATGAAGGCGGACTAACCACAAGTAGGGGCCACCATTGTAGCATCACAGATCCACACCTCCTGCTGTAAGATAGTATAGGAGGACTTAAGGATTTTAAATGAATGCATTGTATAAGATAACTAACTGTAGTACCCGGCTACGCCCGGGTTAATAAATAACTGATGTTAGCTATAACAAAATAGAATGTGAATATGTCATATTAATGACCTGTAGGAAAATAGAAGCTGAGCTGTGATTGGTTGCTATAGGCAGCCTGATAAATCTCCAGCCAACAGTAAACCCTCCCCCTGGCCGGGCAGTATATGTTACCTCACACATACACATAATAGACAGCTCATGTGACTGACATCTGCCTTAATTCCCTATATGGCACATGTGTTGCGCATTGGCTGTTTTTAATCAGATGTTTATGTTTGGAAAATAAAGATAGCACACGTATGAGGCGAGTTGTGTGAGGTGATTTGTGCACATCTGTGTCTGTCTGTGTGGTGTGTGTGTCCCTGGGGTGTGTATGTGTGTGTCCCTGTGGGGGGGGGGGAGGTCTGTGGTGTGTGTCTGTTGTGTGTGTCTCTTTGTGGTGTGTGTGTGTGTCCCTGTGGGGTGAGTGCATGTGCCCCTATAGGGTGTGTATGTGTGTCCCCCTGTGAGGGGGGTCTGTGTGGTGTGTGTCTCTGTTGTGTGTGTCCCTGTGGGGGGCTCTGTGGTGTGTCTCTGTGTTGTGTGTGTCTCTTTGTGGTGTGTGTGTGTGTCCCTGTGGGGTGAGTGCATGTGTCCCTATAGGGTGTGTATGTGTGTCCCCCTGTGAGGGGGGTCTGTGTGGTGTGTGTCTCTGTTGTGTGTGTCCCTGTCGGGGGGTCTGTGGTGTGTCTCTGTGTTGTGTGTGTCTCTTTGTGGTGTGTGTGTCCCTGTGGGGTGAGTGCATGTGTCGCTATAGAGAGTGTGTGTGTCCCCTTGGGGGTGTTGTGTGTGTCTCTGTGTTGTGTGTGTCTCTTTGTGGTGTGTGTGTGTGTGTTTGTTCGGGTACGTGGTGAGTATCCAATGTTGGGGCTGCACTTTAGCGACTATACACTTGCTGTTACTCTTTGTGTGCGTGTGGTGTGTATACATGTCCCCGTGTGTGGTGAATATCTCATGTTGGGGCCCCACCTTAGTGACTATATGCTGGTATGTGCTGTTAGTCTTTGGTGCTATCATTAAACCCCTCTCATTCACAACTGTCAACTGGTAACTGTCACTTTTTCCCCATTATGTAGATGGGGGCAAAATTGTTTGGTGAACTGGAACGCGCAGGGTTAAAATTTCGCCTCACAACATAGCATATGACGCTCCCGGGGTCCAGACGTGTGACTGTGCAAATTTTTGTAGCTGTAGCTGACAGCTGTTGATTTTCCTCCCACACATTTCCTTTCCCTTTTTCCCCATTATGTAGATAGGGGCAAAATTGTTTGGTGAACTGGAACGCGCAGGGTTAAAATTTCGCCTCACAACATAGCCTATGACGCTCTCGGGGTTAAGACGTGTGACTGTGCAAAATTTTGCGGCTGTAGTTGCGACGGTGTAGATGCCAATCCCGGATATACACACACACATACACATACATACACACACATACATACATACACACACATTCAGCTTTATATATTAGATGTCAGTAATGATTCCTGCTGGGATCTGTGGTGCTCAGAGAAATGTTAACATCTATGGTCTGGTACAGCGTCCGGTTGTGCCCGTAGCACAATGTTATTATGACATCACAATGGAGTGTTATGACATCACAATGGGGCATTATTACATCATAGCATACGAGGGAGAGAGAACAGCGGGAGATGGCGCACAGGATGGGGAGAGACAGATGCTGCCCACAGAGCCTGTCCCCATAGTGATGTCACTGCCATCCCAACACAATAGCATTGGGGCTCCATCTAGTTATTAATATGTCTGAACAACCATTAAAGAGACCTTGTGTTCTCTCTCAATGCACTGTCAGCCATAATGGCTTTTATCTGTCTCCTAGTCCTCCATCAGTTCTTCCTGGCAATGATCCCATATTGCCATTCAGCATCCATTGAAAAGTAACTAACTTCTCTGCAAAAAAGAAAGAAAGCTTACACCTACGCAGCGTCTGTAGTTTGGGGTTCTGATCTGGCACAAATCCCCTAGTTATATTAAAAGCTTGTAGGAAAGCGATTATGACTTTGAGGAAGCTGCTTAAATGTGGCACACGGGAGTTTCTCAACTTCCTTAGTGAAGTGCAAATTTGCATATATGCATATATCTGAGAGGAGGGAAGTGGCTTACAATCTCCTCACCTACTTCGCTCTCTCCATAAGGTTGAGAGCAAGTTCCCAGACCTTGTCTTAGCCCACTCACTCTGCCAGATCAGAAT
Organism: Allobates femoralis; assembly: GCA_033576535.1. NCBI lineage: Eukaryota > Metazoa > Chordata > Amphibia > Anura > Aromobatidae > Allobates > Allobates femoralis. The sequence goes on from JARQOC010000010.1 coordinate 135,102,462, forward strand.
ATCCCACACACTACACTGATGAGGGGCAGGTACCCCGAAACGCAGCGTCTGTAGTTTGGGGTTCTGATCTGGCACAAATCCCCTAGTTATATTAAAAGCTTGTAGGAAAGCGATTATGACTTTGAGGAAGCTGCTTAAATGTGGCACACGGGAGTTTCTCAACTTCCTTAGTGAAGTGCAAATTTGCATATATGCATATATCTGAGAGGAGGGAAGTGGCTTACAATCTCCTCACCTACTTCGCTCTCTCCATAAGGTTGAGAGCAAGTTCCCAGACCTTGTCTTAGCCCACTCACTCTGCCAGATCAGAATATCCCACACACTACACTGATGAGGGGCAGGTACCCCGAAACGCAGCGTCTGTAGTTTGGGGTTCTGATCTGGCACAAATCCCCTAGTTATATTAAAAGCTTGTAGGAAAGCGATTATGACTTTGAGGAAGCTGCTTAAATGTGGCACACGGGAGTTTCTCAACTTCCTTAGTGAAGTGCAAATTTGCATATATGCATATATCTGAGAGGAGGGAAGTGGCTTACAATCTCCTCACCTACTTCGCTCTCTCCATAAGGTTGAGAGCAAGTTCCCAGACCTTGTCTTAGCCCACTCACTCTGCCAGATCAGAATATCCCACACACTACACTGATGAGGGGCAGGTACCCCGAAACGCAGCGTCTGTAGTTTGGGGTTCTGATCTGGCACAAATCCCCTAGTTATATTAAAAGCTTGTAGGAAAGCGATTATGACTTTGAGGAAGCTGCTTAAATGTGGCACACGGGAGTTTCTCAACTTCCTTAGTGAAGTGCAAATTTGCATATATGCATATATCTGAGAGGAGGGAAGTGGCTTACAATCTCCTCACCTACTTCGCTCTCTCCATAAGGTTGAGAGCAAGTTCCCAGACCTTGTCTTAGCCCACTCACTCTGCCAGATCAGAATATCCCACACACTACACTGATGAGGGGCAGGTACCCCGAAACGCAGCGTCTGTAGTTTGGGGTTCTGATCTGGCACAAATCCCCTAGTTATATTAAAAGCTTGTAGGAAAGCGATTATGACTTTGAGGAAGCTGCTTAAATGTGGCACACGGGAGTTTCTCAACTTCCTTAGTGAAGTGCAAATTTGCATATATGCATATATCTGAGAGGAGGGAAGTGGCTTACAATCTCCTCACCTACTTCGCTCTCTCCATAAGGTTGAGAGCAAGTTCCCAGACCTTGTCTTAGCCCACTCACTCTGCCAGATCAGAATATCCCACACACTACACTGATGAGGGGCAGGTACCCCGAAACGCAGCGTCTGTAGTTTGGGGTTCTGATCTGGCACAAATCCCCTAGTTATATATAAAAGCTTGTAGGAAAGCGATTATGACTTTGAGGAAGCTGCTTAAATGTGGCACACGGGAGTTTCTCAACTTCCTTAGTGAAGTGCAAATTTGCATATATGCATATATCTGAGAGGAGGGAAGTGGCTTACAATCTCCTCACCTACTTCGCTCTCTCCATAAGGTTGAGAGCAAGTTCCCAGAGCTTACACCTAGGAATTTTGACAAGCAGCAGCTTACACCCCCAGTTTGGTTGGGCCGCTGTCACACTGTCGACAGGGGGGGAAAGGAGTCCCTAATGCTAAGGGCAAAAAGGGGGGATTGTGACCCCTAGAACAACTAGCGCTGACACCTGGCTCCCCTAACCTCCCTATACAGTTTCCGCAACTGTCGCCGCCAGGATACCTATTCCCTGACTGTCCCTGGACAGGGATCAGAGCGGGTGATCACTAGTCAGCCTGGCTAGCAACTAAAGAAACACACAAGGGAAGCAAACAAAGAGGGAAGAGATACACTTAGCTTGAGCAGATCCAAGCAGCAAACCAGCAGACTCCAGGAAACACTGCTTTGAGCTAAGATGCAATCAGGAACACCTGAACAGCTATCACCAGCAGTGCATCCTGGGAGTCAAGGGAAATATATAGGCAGCTCAAGGTAAGGAATCAGCTGGGTCCTAGTGACTTCCATCGTTAACTAAAAGGGGAATGCCTCTTAAAGCAACAGACATTTTCTTAGGATTTTGACTGGCCAAACAATGGGGCCTGTACAGTCTCATCCGTGCCTCCTGACACACCCATGACAGCTGCTGTGTAAAATGTGCACAAAACCAGAATGCAATCTCATATCACCATGTTTTATCACAGAGAACAGATGAGAGGTTAAATGTTGGACAAACTCCTAACCTCCTTGAGCGAAGAAGTTGGTGTAGCTGTCACCAGCATGGCGGAGATGGAAGTACCCCGGCAAGTACCCTCACAGGCAGTACCCCAGCGAACCACCTCTCAGGCCCACCAGTCAATTACCAGGTTGTGTTTTCTCAGCCAAGGAAGACCCAAGACAATGGGAATTGGTAAATTCTCTGAAATGTAACAAGAGAGGAACTCCTGGTGATGAATTCCTATGCTCAGGTTCATATTATGTAACACTTGGGATAATACCTTCTGGCTGAGCGGAACTGAGTTAATGGGTCTCGCTAAGGTGCTACAGACAAAGCCATGAGTCTGCGCAAAGCGAGAATTCTTAAGAACAACTCCTGCTCCGCTATCAACTAGTACCGGTACAGTCTCCGTTTTTCCATCTACCAGCACCTTGGCAGACATTGTGAACGGAGACTTAGAAAAAAGGAGATATTAACCCTCTGGTCGTCTCCTTCCGAACGACTCGAGGTAGGCTGCGTCTGAGACTGCGTATTCGTCCCGGAGTGATATGGACTAACCTTGATAAAATGATCAGCTCGACTGCAATAAAAACAAGCTCCGCCCACTTGATGACCTGCAAGTACAGGGGTTCTAACACGAGAGCCTACTGCATAGGTTCATCGAGTGGAGCCTCCTCAACAGGGATAGCCACAGGTTACAATGTTGGTCTCAGTCTCTCCCTCAGATGTCTGTCTACCTTGATGGCTAGGGACATCACAGCCTCCAATGACTCAGGTGCGGCGTACTGAACCAGGGTGTCTTGCAGTCTAGCTGACAAACCCAAGCAGAACTAACTCCGGAGGGCTGGGTCGTTCCACAGGGTGTCAGTCGCCCATCTCCAAAACTCCGAGCAGTACTCCTTCACTGCTCGTGTGCCCTGCTTGAGTTTACAGAGATTTGACTCAGCAAAGGTCACCCTATCTGGTTCAACGTACACCTGAGCCAGAGCAGCAAAAAACCCGTCCACCGACCGCAGCGATGGTGAGTCGGTCTGGAGGGAGAAGGCCCAGGTCTGGGGGTCCCCCTTAAGAAGGGAGATTATAATCCCCACCCGCTGTTCCTCGCTTCCAGATGAACGGGGCCGAAACCTGAAATAAAGTTTACATGCCTCTTTGAACACCATAAATTTATCTCTTTCCCCAGAAAACCTATCTGGAATGGTACCTTTACACGCCGCGACGGCAGGCTGGATACATCGCGCTACTTCACGTGCACGAGCACGCTCAAACGGCTACAAACGGTGAACGCATCTCCTTTACACGCCGCGACAAGGTGCGCTACGCCACGCTACATCTGTAGCTAGCTACATCGCCGGGTGTCTCAAGTAGCCAGCTGTAGCTCATGTACACACCGCTACAACCAGCTACTATGGGAGGACCTGGTGCAGCAGGGACAGCACATAGGCGTGCCACAATCTTGGATTACGAGCCGTCCGTACGATGATAGGACATCGCAATATCATCCTGATTGGCCAGGCATCGCAGGAGGCTGAGAAATACAGCACGCTCGAGCGATTGTGTAGTGTGACTGGTCAGCTCCTTAAATATGCCGCCCTAGGCAGCGACTACCAATCGTCATGCAGGAGCTTCCTCCAATGATCGGTGATGGGGCGGGGTATCCCGGAGCCTGGGTCACGCCTTAGCTACATTGCAGCTACAGCGCAGGGTGTCCAGAGTTCCCTTCCGTTGCTTCTTTACACGCCGATACAGCTCGCTACCATCGGCGATATAGCCATCTGTTTTCGAGCAGAGCCCATAAACAGATGTATCTGTCGCCGGCTGTAGCGTCGCGTCTTCAGACGCCGCTACGACGGGCTACATTGACGCTACAAGCTACATTTGTAGCCTGTAGCGGGCTGTATCCAGCCTGCCGTCGCGGCGTGTAAAGGTACCAGAAGAGATATCTTGGGTTCAGGTATGGCCTGGGCGTGAGCCAAGGATGTCTGAGACATAATGGCTCAGAGACAAAAAAGGTAATAGGCTGCTGATAATGTCACGCTTGAGAGGTGAGGGAATCAGGTATCAGGTAGGTGAAATGGGTGAAGGGATCAGGAGGAGCTAATCTGACCCTTACCCTGGGGTCCCTAGCTCGCAGGGCTCTCGGAGGTACCTCTGATGATGAGGAGGTTCAAGTCTCCGCTCTATTCCCTGGCTCCTGAATAGCCTTAGGCTGAGGGCCCCTACCTCCACCCACGAATCCGGGATCACAGCTACTCCCAAGGAAAGACTTCAGCCCAGCAGTTAAGCAACGGCACAGCACCAAGACCTAGAGCAAATAACCATCAGCAGCACCTGACAGAGAAGAGGGAAGGTTATTTGAAGCAAGGGGGAGGGGATTCCAGGTGAGTCATACATCAACCCCTCAACCAGCAGCTGACCATAATAGTGAATGCAGCTCTGGAGCACAACACAGGAGGCAAAGACCTTCACACCAATACCTCATGCAGCTCTTAAAGACAAACAACATACACAGCAGCATCCAGCAATGTCAGTGCCATCTGTGTGAAGATCATCTATAGCAAGAAGAACCTACAAAGTCCCACTGTTATAACAAGACATGAAGAAAGAGCCATCACCTGAAGTAAAGAGGACGGAGGAACAATGTGTGGACAGAGGAATGGAGAAACATTGTGTGTACGGAGGAATAGAGGAACATTGTGTGGACGGAGGAATGGAGGAACAGTGTGTGGACGGAGGAACAGTGTGTGGACAGAGGGATGGAGGAACAGTGTGTGGACGGAGGAATGGAGGAACAGTGTGTGGACGGAGGAATGGAGGAACAGTGTGTGGACGGAGGAATGGAAGAACAGTGTGTGGACGGAGGGATGGAGGAACAGTGTGTGGATGGAGGAACAGTGTGTGGACGGAGGAATGGAGGAACAGTGTGTGGTCGGAGGAATGGAGGAACAGTTTGTGGATGGAGGAATGGAGGAACATTGTGTGGACAGAGGAATGGAGGAACATTGCGTGGACGGAGGAATGGAGGAACAGTTTGTGGATGAGGAATGGAGGAACAGTGTGTAGACGGAGGAATGGAGGAACAGTGTGTGGACAGAGGAATGGAGGAACATTGTGTGGATGGAGGAATGGAGGAACAGTGTGTGGACGGAGGAATGGATGAACATTGTGTGGACGGAGGAATGAAGGAACAGTATGTGGACATAGGAATGGAGGAGCAGTGTGTGGATGGAGAAATGGATGAACATTGTGTGGACGGAGGAATGGAGGAACAGTATGTGGACGGAGGAATGGAGGAACTGTTTGTGGATGGAGGAATGGAGGAACATTGTGTGGATGGAGGAACAGTGTGTGGACGGAGGAATGGATGAACATTGTGTGGATGGAGGAATGAAGGAACAGTGTGTGGACGGAGGAATGGAGGAACATTGCATGGACGGAGGAATGGAGGAACAGTTTGTGGATGGAGGAATGGAGGAACAGTGTGTGGACGGAGGAATGGAGGAACATTACATGGACGGAGGAATGGAGGAACAGTGTGTGGACGGAGGAATGGAGGAACATTACATGGACGGAGGAATGGAGGAACATTGTGTGGACGGAGGAATGGATGAACATTGTGTGGATGAAGGAACAGTGTGTGGACGGAGGAATGGAGGAACAGTGTGTGGACGGAGGACTGGAGAAACAGTGTGTGGACATAGGAATGGAGGAACAGTGTGTGGACGGAGGAATGGATGAACATTCTGTGGATGGAGGAATGGAGGAACAGTGTGTGGACGGAGGAATGGAGGAACAGTGTGTGGACGGAGGAATGGAGGAACAGTGTGTGGACGGAGGACTGGAGGAACAGTATGTGGACATAGGAATGGAGGAACATTGTGTGGATGGAGGAATGGAGGAACATTGTGTGGACGGAAGAATGGAGGAACAGTGTGTGGACGGAGGAATGGAGGAACAGTGTGTGGACGGAGGAATGGAGGAACAGTGTGGACGGAGGAATGGAGGAACAGTGTGTGGACGGAGGACTGGAGGAACAGTGTGTGAACGGAGGACTGGAGGAACAGTGTGTGAACGGAGGACTGGAGGAACAGTGTGTGAACGGAGGACTGGAGGAACAGTGTGTGGACATAGGAATGGAGGAGCAGTGTGTGGATGGAGGAATGGATGAACATTGTGTGGACGGAGGAATGGAAGAACAGTGTGTGGACGGAGGAATGGATGAACATTGTGTGGACGGAGGAATGGAGGAACAGTGTGGACGGAGGAATGGATGAACATTGTGTGGATGGAGGAATGAAGCAACAGTGTGTGGACGGAGGACTGGAGGAACAGTGTGTGGACATAGGAATGGAGGGACAGTGTGGACATAGGAATGGAGGAGCAGTGTGTGGACGGAGGAATGGAGGAACAGTGTGTGGACAGAGGAATGGAGGAACAGTGTGTGGACAGAGGAATGGAGGAACAGTGTGTGGACGGAGGAATGGAGGAACAGTGTGTGGACGGAGGAATGGAGGAACAGTGTGTGGACAGAGGAATGGAGGAACAGTGTGTGGACAGAGGAATGGAGGAACAGTGTGTGGACAGAGGAATGGAGGAACAGTGTGTGGACGGAGGAATGGAGGAACAGTGTGTGGACGGAGGAACAGTGTGTGGACGGAGGAATGGAGGAACAGTGTGTGGACGGAAGAATGGAGGAACAGTGTGTGGACAGAGGAATGGAGGAACATTGTGTGGATGGAGGGAAGGAAAATTGTTCTTTTTGGGTCCAATATGCACAGACATCAGATGACCCCAAACTCTGAATCCACCACAGTGCACTCTGCAGACAGTGAAGCTGGTGATGAAGCATCATGATATGGGCAGGTTCCTCTTACTATGGTGCAGTCTATTTACACCATACTAGGGATCATGGAGCAGTTTACAGATATTACAATACATGAAGAGGTTGTGTTACCTTATACTGAAGAGGAAATGCCCATGAAATGGGACAAGACAATGACCCTAAACACCAGTAAACAAGCAAAATGTTTGTTCCAGTCCAACAAAATCTTGGTTATGGAGTGGCCGCCCAATCCCCGAACCTTAATCTGATAGATCACTTGTGGGGTGACATAAAAATGCTGTTTCTAAGGCAAAGCCAACAAATGTAAGTACATTGTGGGATATAGTCAAAGCATCCTGGGCTGGAATAATAGGTGACAGGAGACAGAAGATGGTTGACTTTATGCAACATACATGTGAAAGCTGTTCTAAAAAAAACTGTGATTATACAATAAATATCAGGTTGGTGATTCACAAGAAGCTAAATGCTAAAAAAATAGACAAATCTAGACACTGCTATTATTGTGAACAGCCCAATGTTAATTTTTTTTGTTATTTTCTGTAAACCTACATTTCTCTTCATGTTTGATTTAGAAAACAGTGTGAATGTCCCCGATGCTGGAAATATAAACTATTATAAAGATTTTGGGCTTAACTCATGTTTTTTTAACACACTGCTATTATTTTGAACACAGCTGTAATGTTAATGCAATGATGGTGCCTTTCTTGTGTAAACTTTCTCTAACATAGGCACTATTGCCCCCAATACATCATAGATACAGAACTGTGCACTGATAACAAGGTGTATGGTCTCTCTCGTCATTAACAAACTGGACGGTCCTCTTCATTGATAACAAGGTGTATGGTCTCTCTCATCGATAGCAAGCTGGACGGTCTTCCTAATTGATAACAAGCTGGACGGTGCTCCTCATTGATAACAAGCTGGACTGTCCCCCTCATTGATAACAAGCTGGACTATCCCCCTCATTGATAACAAGCTGAATGGTCCTCCTCATTGATAACAAGTTGTATTGTCCTCCTCATTGATAACAAGCTGTATGGTCTCTCTTGTCGATAATAAGCTGGACGGTGACTCTCACCTCCTGAATCCGCGGGACACCTCGTCTTGGATTTCCATAAGGAATTCTATGTTCTGATTCATTAGATCACTAACAGTTTCCATTTTACCTCCATCCACAATAAATGAGCCTTGACCCAGAGGAGACGGCAGTGGTTCTGGATTATGCTGATATTCGGTTTAACATGATGGCGCTTTCACTTGTATTTGTGGAGCTTGGCGACCTGTGATCACAGACTGATTCCTGGAGGTTTTTCTGAGCCCAATCAGTGATATACATGAGTGATTTGTGCCTCTATATAACGTGGTGCCGCCTGAGTGCCTGGAGATCACGAGCCTCTAATACTGACTGCTGGCCTTGTCCATTGTTCAGATGGAGATCTCTGCAATCTCTGAACCTTTTGAGAATATCATGTGCTGTAGATGGAGAATATACAGTTTTCTGAGTCTATTCCACAATGTTTAGATACACAGTATTTGCTTACAGAGCGGTGACCTCCGACCATGTTTGCTATGGAGAGACTCTGCCTCTCTCACATGCTCTTTTTATCCTCTGTCATCTGACTTAAGCGGCCGTCACACGCCACGATATCTTGAAAGATATCGCTTGAACGCGCCAGATGAAACATCGCTTGAACGATGTCTCTGCGTGTGACGGCAAGATACGACGAGCGAGAATTGTTCAAATCGCAAGATCGAGATCTGAGCTCCGGACCTCACATCTTGCGATTAACGATTTCACGATCTGCCTCATCGTGGTGTATAACACCACGATGAGCGATCTCCCAGCGGCAGAGCCTATGCTGGGAGATGGTAACTATGGTACACGTCGGGTTACTAAGCGATGCGCGGCGCTAGTAACCCGATGTGTACCATAGTAACCAGCGAGATCGCGGATCCACATTGCTGGTGAGTCTGTCTGTGTGACATCTCACCAGCGATGTGAGCGATATCGTAAGCGATCGCGCGTGCACGTGATCGCTTACAATATCGCTAGCGATATCTTAGCGTGTGACGGCCGCTTACGTTGAATATTGAGCATCCAGTCCTAACTCTGAGATTAATCAATGCCTTCAACTTTTAATTTAGTTAATTTTTTTCAAATGAAACAGAAAAATATCCAACATTAAACTTCTGATCTCTGTCCTATCTATATTCTGTGTGATACAATATGACAATGAGAGATTCCCAGATCATCACATTCTTGCTCACTGTACATTTTGCACAGCGTCTTAACTTTTTTCGATTTGGGATTGTAAAATTTACCTCCAAGGAAAGTTTGTAGTCAAATTCCAGAAATGGTGAAATCCCGAAGTCATGATGCTGTGGCCCCATAAACTGAGCATCAAAGCTACACTGAATGAGAAAATGAGTAATATCCGGTATATGTATCCTCACTGATGCCTGGAGGATGGATCCTACCTGCCCCATTGGAGCGACTGTCACTGGTCATGACCCAGCTGTAGTGCTGGACTTCAGAGCTGAAGATGTACATGTCACACTGGATGCATGGAGTGTCCGGAAACAGCTCGTCACAGGGACACGTGGACAAAGGATGTCCGGTGCACTACACCAAACAACAGACGAGGAGACACCGGGGGGACAAATAATACAGCAGAGGGCCCTGCTCATAGGGAACGAGGAATAGGTGACCTCCTGCACTCACCTGCGGCTGTGCCCTGATCTCCCTACTATCCCTATAAAGGTTCTTTCACCCTGTCGCCAAGCAGGATACCTAGGCCCTTGCTGGCACTGATGTTAGCCCTCAATAGGGAATGGCCAGTGGGAGCCATTTGACTCACACTTATACACACTCTTTAGCCCTAGGGCGAGCGGTGGGCTGCTGCGCATTGACGAGACATCTAAATCATTAAATGCTGAAGGGCTGGAGGACCTGTGGTGACGTCACCCCCTGTGACCGCACCACGTGATCGCCTCCCGCACTGTCGGATCTCCGGCGCTCATACTGCCTCCACACAGCGCTCATCTACGGTGTTATGCCCGCCGCATAACCGTTCCAGGTGAGCGCATTGAAACAAGCCTTTTTCCCTGTAACTGTCAGGCCTTCACAAGGAGCACCGCTCCGCTCTCTTTCTTTCTATAAAGGTTCTTTCACCCTGTCGCCGAGCAGGATACCTAGGCCCTTGCTGGCCCTGATGTTAGCCCTCAATAGGGAATGGCCAGTGGGAGCACTAGTCCCAACGACTACAATAATAACAACAAGATGGAAAGGGAGACAGGCAGGGGAACAGGAAACAACTTCACACCTGCTTCCATGCTTCTTGGCCGCAGACAGCTTAGCAGTAGTCAGTTCTCCAGAATAGCACCCTCACCACAGGTAGCTAGGCCAGGAATGAGGTTCAATCAACAGTAATGGATGCTGTAACCTTGTGACCATATAAAGGGGATGGGAGTGATCACAGAGTAGCCACACATGGCCAAGCTTGCTAGCAACAAAAACTGACATTAATTCCTAAACCGCCAAAGGAAAGAAACACACTTACTATGCAATCTCAACACAGGAATGAGACAGAGTTCCCAAATCATTCACAAGTCTCCAAAGTAAGAGAGACCATGGTGACAGTACGGACACCACCTGATGGCTTGGTGGCCAATGTCTCCAGGTATCATTGTACTTTGTCCACTTGATTGGAAACTTGTGCAGCCCCTGGAGGTGACCAGTTCTCAGGAGTCTGCTATAGGAGACAGAGAGGTGTGTGTCGGTGCTGGGATAACAGCCATCACATGCCACAGACCCATCTTGTGTTGTCCTTCGGGCATGAAGCCCTGCCTGCCTCCAACAAACTCAATTATTAAGCAGATTACAGCGCGATGCTGGCAGGAATGCATTAGTGTTTCTGCTCCAGCGCGCTTCCCTATGGCGCAATGTTATCCCTTTTAATGTGTAAATTGTGATTTACGTTCATTGACCTTAATTCACCTCACAGTTGCACAGTGAGCGCTGCTCCGGAGCCTTGGTGGGTGAACGTGCTGAAATCCTCTAGATTCTCCTGAGCACTCACATCACTTGTCCTATACTCTACAGTAAGAGAGAGCCCACCAGCCATAATGTATCCCACTGTGTAAGATCTCTGCTTGCTGTTGGTTTATATAATTCTGTTTATTCACATGTAGAGGCAGAGCAGAGTCCTAATGGAAGGCAGCTATCGATGATTACAATAATCCAACCTGTCCATAATAAAGAGGATGGGCAGAGGCATCAGATATGTCAGACCAGCGCCATGTACATATAATACCAAGCGCCCGGAGCAGCTGTTCTGTACGGTGAAATCACTGGCGCTGCCCAGTGCGGATCACTTACAGGATCCACTAACAAATGTGACATTTGGCATCTTACGTGGAAAGATTAGCATGATAATGAAGCGATCATTGGGTTACACATGATCCGAGCCGCTCGTGCCAATAGTCTGGATTATTGCAGCGAGCCAAACTCAACCGGGTACGAAGCAAGAAGATGGCATCTCCTGCTGGCAGCCGGCGGATCCGAACCTGGAAGGAATTTATAGTGGAGCAGAACCTGACAGCATAATCATCAGCGCCGGACACACATGCATTGCTGAGTCCTTCAACACACCGGGGCTGGGTCACAGGTGCAGGAGGTCCTGAATGCAATGTGGTCTAGTGCTGGTCCTCGTGGAGATGTAGCAGAGCCGGTGCTGCTATCTTTAGTGTCTGGTGAATTATTTTTCGTATCTTCTGTGTCATCTCCCCATGCGCTGATGCCTGTGAGGACTCGGATCATGTGGTGGCGTACCTGCGGGCCTGCTCTCTAGCGCAAGGTACAGACGAAGGATGAAATGTGCTCCGCTTTTCACTGATCTCTTTGTGTGTAGAAGAAAAGCTCGGAATCCGGGAAAATAATGAGCGGGCTGCGGCGAGGATTAACTCTGTGCTGCCTGGAGTCACAACCGCGAGGCTCAAAGACACCAAACTGTACCACAGAGGCCTGAACCCAAAGCCAGAGCAGGGCTGCGGTACACTAAAGGGAATGAGCGGATCACTGGTCGAGTCATAAATCAGCTCCAGTCTAATGGGAGAAAACAAACCAGTGACCAAGCACCGGCTTTACAGACGATGGGTTTAAAGGTACAGTCACACGCGGCAATTTTGCAAGCAATTTCACTGGCAATTTGCTGGTTGCAGTGAAATCATGGATACATGGTTCCATTTCTACACGGCAACAAAACAGAACCATGTATCCATGATTTCACTGCAACCAGCAAATTGCCAGTGAAATTGCTTGCAAAATTGCCGCGTGTGACGGTACCTTAATGTGTTTGCAGTGTGTTTTGCTTTTTTTTCTAATAAAATGAATTTTTAAGGATCTACATCTCAGGATTCTGTGCTGGATATTTTTCTATTTTTTTGGACATGTAATAGGATAAAAGTTGCACATTATCAGTTGGACCCCCACCAATTCATATCTCATCACTTATCCTTAGGCCATGTACACACTGAGTAGTTAGTGACATTTTTACCTCAGTATTTGTAATGGTGGGTTTACACACACCAATTTATCTGTTCAATCTCTGACCCAATCTCTGGTTGCAGTGAAATCATGGATACATTGCTCCATGTTGTACACAGCCACAAAATGGAACTATGTGTCCATGATTTCACTGCAACCAGAGATTGGTTCAGATATTGAACAGATAAATTGGTGTGTGTAAACCCACCATAAGACAGAACAGAGTGGAGCAATCAGAGGTAATGTTTTCTGCATTTCTCACCTACTCCTGGTTTTGTCTTAGACCCCTTTCACACTAGCTTTTTTTGTCCGGATCTGGACAAAAAAACACATCTGCTGAGAGTCCCGCCTAATGGCCGCACTTGCGCCAAGCCCCATGCATTGTGTAAGTGTGTGCGGTAAGGTGCGCCAAGCGCAGTTGTAGTGGGGGCGGCCTCAACTGCCGGAACCGCACTTGCCGCACCTGCCACACACTTATCACAAGCCCCATAGACAATGCATGGGGCTCGCCGCAGGTGTGGCCGTTAGGCGGCAGATGCGGTAAATCTGCCGCATTTAGGCGAAAACACCAATGTGAAAGGGCCCTTACAAATACTGAGGTGAAAATCTCAACAAATACTCAAATGGCCTTACAGATACTGAGGTGAAAACCTCATTAAATACTCTACATGTTGTCTTTGAAGAGATGATTACTTGCTGTAAGTGCATCTGTGGTGCTGTGTAATAGTCACAGGACAGGGAGCGGTTAAACATCCAAGTATTTAATAACTATTGGTAATGAAAAAAAATTCTCCTTATTAATATCAGAAAAATCAAATGACCGACCACAGTCCACTATACCAAGACCAATGATATCACATAGAAGGGAGAAAAACCACCGCACCGTGACCGTAGTATATATTATGACCACATAGTGCCCGAATAATGCCATATCCAAGGCACAAATACCTACACACCATGACCAGAGCAATAATACCACCAGATAGTGATCAAATATTACCACGTACAAGCTATAACTACTGCCACACCATGACAAGACCTCATATTACCACCACATAGTGACCGAATAATACCACATACAAGGGACGAAAACTACCACACCATGGCCAGAGCACATAATGCCACCACATAGTGACCAATAATTGTACAATAGTGAAACTTTAAATAAAAGCTCTGTATATTGGTTCAGTGTTCAGGTAATACAGCGATTATAATTATACAGTGTGTGGCATGTCGGCCAGCCATGGTCTGAATGGCTGGTATACATTGCACAGGCAGAGGTCTGATGCAGTGTGAATGTTTCACTGTATCTTGCTGTGCACGCGGGATATGCTTGGTAGCAGGAGCTTTGGTTGGGGGAGACCCCAAGGGCCCTCTGTGCGGTCAAAGGGGGGTTTAGGGGGCGGGTCTACCGGTACCCGGGGCCTACCAGAGGATCTCATGGGCCCCGATGGCCCAGTCCGACCCTGCAACTAAAGTACATATATCCAGCACCAAAATAGTCCTCAGGATAGATCCTCAAATCACAACGAAAGCACATGTATCCAACTCTATAGAGCAGGGGTAGGGAACTCCAGGCCTCCAAAGCCGCACACAGTGCAGGTTTTCAACAATTCCTTAGTACTGCACAGGTGATAATATAATCAACAGAAACCCTGTGCACTGCTGAGGAAATTCTTACAACCAGCACTGTGTGCAGCTCTGAGGCCTGGAGTTCCCTACCCCTGCCATAGACCATCCACAAGCTCAAGACCTGATGTCAGAACAGATCTTTTCCCTTCCAATTCCCAGCACCAACTGACTCTCCTAAGCAGGTGTCCTCTTCTATTCTCCTCTTGGAATTAGCCCATAGATGGAGATAGGAAAGCACATCCAACCCCCTTAGCTATATGTACGTTCAATTCAAAAGTAAAACAAATTCAATTAAGATTCTGGCCATCCTGTAAAGGTGTGTATCCAGCTGCCCCCTGTCACTGTCCCCCAAAGAGACAGATTCCCCACTAGATGTAGGACAATGAATGCTAATGTAGGGATGATTGCATTATAGTTAGTGATGAGCGAGTAGTGAAGTATTCGTAATCACTATACTCGTAACGAGTAGTTTTTAATACTCGTCCAATGTTAGTCAAATAGTGATAGGCTCCGCCCACACACATCCGGCCATAAAATTAGCATTTCCGGGACAGGGCTGGAGGGCGGGCTTCTTTGTATTTTGCTGTGTCCCCCAAAGAGAGCCAACCATCCAATCTCCCCTAATTGGGGACCGACTGCCTTTGTGTACTGAAGGAAGCTGGCAATTTGTGTCAGATCAATCACGATTAACACATCACTCATGAGCACCATGTTACTCACCGAGTAACGAGTAGTGCGAATACTGTACTAACCGTGCAAGTGGTGAATAATAACAATTATACTCGCTCAATACTAGTTCTGGTGATGGAGGCTGACTAGGATGACACACTGTTGCAATCCCTTCCCTTCTACCAATTGTGTACAGACAAGAGACTTTAAAACAGACAAGCAAGCAAATCTAATATATAAAGCTGAGTGTATGTATGTATGTGGCATTAGCCCCACCTTTTTGTGATGTCACAATAGAATGTAGAATGTTGGATGATAAAATCCTGTGTCATGTCACTGCCTGATCATTCTTGTGTGTCCTACAGACCCTAATGCCCAATAAGAAAAAGAATGTGACTGCATGATTGTCATCACACGCTAAGAGAAAAGCTGTATTACACCTCAATTGAGAAAGACTTTCAGAAAGGGAGGCAAGAGCTGCTTCCTCCAGGGCCATTCAACTGTTTTGACAGGATGTGCCAAAGGAGAGGATCTTTTCATTCCAAGGACTCCACTCATTCCATCTGATTTGCCTTTGGATTTTAAATGCCTCCAGTTTCCAATTTGACTGGCATTTGCAATGTCCATTAACAAGGCTCAGGGACAGTCCTTGAAAGTAGTAGGGATTGGTTTGCAATGTCCATGCTTTTCTCATGGTCAACTTTACATGGAATTTTCAAGAGTGCAACTGCCAAAAATCTGTTCATCTTTGCACCGGAAGGAAACACCAAGAATGTTGTTTATCACAAGGCTCTTGAATAAGTTGCAAAAAAATACTATACATTACTTGAGTAATCATTTAGTTAATTTGTTTTGCAAATCTGTAGTGTTGAATATATGATGTGAAATGTTTTTATGTGCAAAATAATCATTTAGTTACTATGCGGGGCAACGCCGAGCTCTTCAGCTAGTCTCTAATAAAACACAAAATATCAATGTAACCAGTGCTCCGTGCTGTAAAAAGTCCACTCTACGTCCATTGGTCGTGTATTCTTTAGTTCATGGTCAGCTCCTCACACTCACCAGGTTCCTTTGTCAAATAGTGATCAAAAACAGGGAGGTGTGCCTCATGGCTATACAATGGGCTGGAGCTGCAGTCCAATGGTGGCACGACGTCAAGTCCCAGATGTCTCAATAATCACAACAAAAATAGTTGAAATGTCAATGAAGAGGTGGAAGTGAGTGGCCCCATAAGGAACATATTCAAACATTCACTGCACACTTTGAGAAGGTAATCTACAATTGTGACCCATACAAGCTAGGGACTCATGGGGACGTCCGTGGAGCACAGATTTCAATTTATAGACTGGCTGCCGGTCTCCTGACCGGAGTGTGACAGCCTCATAGACATTATATGAAACTGTCATGCTCTGGTGAGAGACACACGGCCGTTCTATATATAACCTGAGAACAGAGTTAAATGTTGTGGTTAACCCCCCAGCAAAAAGTAACAGAACTCACTGAAAATGCAAGTGCAGAATTTTTTATTTTTATACAGCGAGATGTAAAATCTGGGGAAATCAATCAAACCAAGTGCAGGTTTGGAGGGAGATGAACAGAGTCACCACCCCTTTACATATAATAGGGTGAGTGTACAACACTACTGACAAGTTGTAAGTATTACAGCATATACATGGCATAAGTGACTCACCGTGGCCGGGACTCCGGTTTAGACAGGTGATGCTTCCTTCCTCCTTGTCACGGGTGGACCGCGCCTGCCGGTAGTGGGGCCCGGTGCAGTGCAGATCAAAAGGGTTGAAGACGTCTTGGTGGAACAGATTAAAGGGGTTTTTAATTTATTCGTGACGCCACCTATGAGTAGTTTCGGTAAGGACTACCGACGCTGCGGAACCTCCGGGGGATGGACAGCAGCAAGATGTTACGCTCCCCACAGGCTGAGCGGTGATCCCCGGAGGCTGGAGCTGCTTAAGATGTTGTGCTGCAGCTGCGGTTACCTTGTAGTGCGGACGGACAGTTCATAACGAAGCACGGACACAGAAAGTCTCTGCAACGGGTCTTTACTGTAACCAGCAGGCAGTACATGGTATACAGTTCACGGGTAGTGGACCGGGTGGACTCAGAGTGTAGTGTCCTCAGAGATCGAAGTGTTCCTCCCTCTAGTGATTGCGTGTCGCCAGAATCCAGTCGGTACGGAGGCTGCTTCAATCCCTATCCATATGTACGTTCTGGAGTTTTGGGAGCTTGTCTCGGTGGGCACGCTGGTGCGACTGGAAGTTGGCTGGTGTGGTGCTCCTGTGAGCTGCTCTCACGCTCTGTTGGTGCAGAGGTGATGCTGCCAGCTCGGTCAGTGACGCTGTGAGTTGTGGCCGGAGTCTTTGGGACCGTGTGAATGTGCCATCCGGTTGTAGCCAGGTGCTGACACCCAACCGGTGACGGCCCGGGGGCTGCACGGGGTGCCGGAGCCCCCGCTCCTCTCCAAGTTCAAGTTCTCTGTTCTAGACTCTGATCTAGATCCTCTGTTCTGTGTAGACTAAGTGTCTGTTCTCCTACACACTTCCCTAGCACTCCGCCCACCAGGACCTGGATTGGCCCTCTGTTCTAGGTGATGCATGCAGGGTTGGATTTCTAAATTAACCAGATCACTGCTGTGTCAGAGAATATTGCGGCTGCTTTTATGGCTGCAATACCCTCTTGTGACGCACTCGTTGCGGGGCGCCACATAAGGCAAACATAACAGCATAGTCACATAAATATCATTAAAAATGCCCATGATACCTTAGAGCCCAATGACCTAACAACCTGTCTCAGCACTCACCCATTAGTAAGGGGTTAAGTGACACGTGTTCAGGGCAACCCCGACACGTGTTTCAGAACGAGTCTTTCTTCAGGGGGTGAAGGAGAAAGAGTGAACCCCCAGGTTAAATAGTGGAGACACACCTGTATCGCGTTGTGCCATGATTGCCGGCTCTAGCTCTGCTATGCTGCACTGTTTGTGCCTGGCGCCGCACATTACGCAGTCGGAATGGCATTTCCGGTGACGTCACTGCCCGGAAATGTGCGGCGCCGAGTCCGCGCATGCGCAGACACCACTATCGTATTGCGCATGCGTAAAGCAGCCGGCGCCATCTTTGTTGATGGCACAGATGCTGGCGACCTAGGTATACATTCCTCTCTAACAGAAATGGACGCCATTTTCTGACTCACCGTGCCATGTATATGCTGTAATACTTACAACTTGTCAGTAGTGTTGTACACTCACCCTATTATATGTAAAGGGGTGGTGACTCTGTTCATCTCCCTCCAAACCTGCACTTGGTTTGATTGATTTCCCCAGATTTTTACATCTCACTGTATAAAAATAAAAAATTCTGCACTTACATTTTCAGTGAGTTCTGTTACTTTTTGCTGGGGGGTTAACCACAACATTTAACTCTGTTCTCAGGTTATATATATTGTGAGGTGTAGCGGCGTCAGGGAGGCAAAGACACGGGATCCAGCACCACTGGTCACGGCACACGGGTTTATTTGGCCAAAACACGTAGACAACAATAGTCCGGTGCACTATTCCAGATTCCCCTTACTTCAGGGGCCGCTTCTCAGCTTCTCCCAAAAGGACTTACCCCGTCAAAACCAGCCACAATGTCTCAGGCCTGGCTCAGGGATGTTTCTCTCTCAGAAGCTCAGGGAGTTGTGTTCACTCCCTCACACTAGAGACCACACCCCGTGGTCTAGCTTCCTTTTATCAGACCCAAGCCAGTAAAGCAGAACCAGCACAAAATCCCGGGATTGAGTGCGACCTGTCAATATGGAGGATGCACCCAGGGAGGCACATACCGGTCGCAGGGGCCCGACCCGGTCGGTGCCTCACAATATGCTATTGAGTTGTTGTCATATGAGTCCAAGATAGTTACCCTAATTCTTGATTTAATTTATATGGCCGATCTATGCATAGTGGTCCATGATCTGACTACAATGCGGTCCACAGACAACTCCATGAGCTCTTACAGTAATGCTAGATGGTAGTAGTTAGACCATTAGGGTATGTGCGCACGGGGGGCGGGTTAGTGGCGGCGGCGGCTGGGAGGACCCGCCAGGAAGCTCCGGAGCCGTCCACCGGCTTCCTGGCGGGTATGTGCGGGGTGTGACGGGTATGTGCGGCGGGTGCCGGGTGGTTGCACAGCGTGTTCTCGCCGGCGGTTTCTGCAGCGGCTGGAAGCAGCACATGATTCTGCTTGCAGCCGCTGAAGAACCGCCGGTTTATAGAACATGCTCATTCTTTGCTAAACCGCTGGGAAACCTGCGGTTTAGCAACAGATGAGCCTGTGTAAACCGCCGGTGTGTGCACAGCGGGCGTCGGTTTTCATTGGTTTTAATGTTAATCCAAACGCCGGTTTGGATTAACATAAATTTACATAAAACTAATGAAAACCGACCGGCGGTTTCCGCTGATAAAAAGGCCATAACCCGGCCAGTGCGCACATACCCTTATTGACCTAAATGTCAATGTGTCAAGCCTCCCGAGTCTCCCAGACGTTGCTGGGTTGAAGATTGAAGACATTGCATGAGTGCGCTGGAAGTGCTGGGTAAGAATAACCATGGGCACCTAACCTCTTGCCATTCTTACCCAGCACTTCCAGCACTCCATCGTAATGTCTTCGGTCTTCAACCCAGCAACTCCTGGGAGACTCGGGAGGGTCGAAACCTCACACAACATTCACAAAATAAATTTCCTGATTAACTAATTACTTGGGGGTTTCACAATTAAATAGCCTCTTTTAGCACAAAATGACTGTCCAAACCATGCACAGACGCTCAGTGCACCATAGTACGGCTGAACATTGCAGTGCAGCTTCCCACTAAGAAATAAGTAGAGGTAAACAAGTAGGTGGGAAGGTGCAGTGAACTGTTCGGCACATGGTGCACTTATCCCCTGTGCTTGGTGCGAGCAGTCATTCTGAGCTGAGCTGAAAACATTTCCAGTTTTGGAGTGAATCTTTATTTTTTTTTTTACAAAAATCAATCCTGGCAGCAGTGGTGCGCTCAGTCATGGCCATCTCCAGCGTCTTCTGTGCTCAATTATGGCCACCTGCCCCGTGCCGTCTCCAGCGTCTTCTGTGCTCAATTATGGCCACCTGCCCCGTGCCGTCTCCAGCGTCCTCTGTGCTCAATCATGGCCACCTGCCCCGTGCCGTCTCCAGCATCCTCTGTGCTCAATTATGGCCACCTGCCCCGTGCCATCTCCAGCTTCCTCTGTGCTCAATCATGGCCAACTGCCCCCGTGACATCTCCAGCGTCCTCTGTGCTCAATCATGGCCACCTACCCTGTGCCATCTCCAGCTTCCTCTGTGCTCAATCATGGCCACCTGCCCTGTGCCGTCTCCAGCGTCTTCTGTGCTCAATTATGGCCACCTGCCCCGTGCCATCTCCAGCTTCCTCTGTGCTCAATCATGGCCAACTGCCCCCGTGACATCTCCAGCGTCCTCTGTGCTCAATCATGGCCACCTACCCTGTGCCGTCTCCAGCTTCCTCTGTGCTCAATCATGGCCACCTGCTCTGTGCCATCTCCAGCGTCCTCTGTGCTCAATCATGGCCACCTGCCCCGTGCCATCTCCAGCTTCCTCTGTGCTCAATCATGGCCACCTGCCCTGTGCCATCTCCAGCGTCCTCTGTGCTCAATCATGGCCACCTGCCCTGTGCCGTCTCCAGCTTCCTCTGTGCTCAATCATGGCCACCTAACCCGTTTCATCTCCATCATCCTCTGTGCTCAATCATGGCCACCTACCCTGTGCCATCTCCAGCTTCCTCTGTGCTCAATCATGGCCACCTGCCCTGTGCCGTCTCCAGCTTCCTCTGTGGTCAATCATGGCCACCTGCCCCGTGCCATCTCCAGCTTCCTCTGTGCTCAATCATTGCCACCTGCCCTGTGCCGTCTCCAGCTTCCTCTGTGGTCAATCATGGCCACCTGCCCCGTGCCATCTCCATCAACCTCTGAGCTCAATCATGGCCACCTACCCTGTGCCGTCTCCAGTGTCCTCTGTGCTCAATCATGGCCACCTGCTCTGTGCCATCTCCAGCTTCCTCTGTGCTCAATCATGGCCACCTGCCCTGTGCCATCTCCAGCTTCCTCTGTGCTCAATCATGGCCGCCTGCCCTGTGCCGTCTCCAGCTTCCTCTGTGCTCAATCATGGCCACCTACCCTGTGCCGTCTCCAGCTTTCTCTGTGCTCAATCATGGCCACCTGCCCCGTGCCATCTCCAGCTTCCTCTTACGCTCAATCATGGCCGCCTGCCCTGCGCTGTCTCCAGCGTCCTCTGTGCTCAATCATAGCCGCCTGCCCTGTGCAATCTCCAGCTTCCTCTGTGCTCAATCATGGCCGCCTGCCCTGTGCCATCTCCCGCTTCCTCTGCGCTCAATCATGGCCACCTACCCTGTGCCATCTCCAGCTTCCTCTGTGCTCAATCATGGCCACCTGCCCTGTGCTGTCTCCAGCTTCCTCTGTGCTCAACCATGGCCACCTGCCCTGTGCCATGTCCAGCATCCTCTGTGCTCAATCATGGCCACCTGCCCTGTGCCATGTCCAGCTTCCTCTGTGCTCAATCATGGCCACCTGCCCCCGTGCCATCTCCATCATCCGCTGTGCTCAATCATGGCCACCTACCCTGTGCCGTCTCCAGTGTTCTCTGTGCTCAACCATGGCCGCCTGCTCTGTGCCATCTCCAGCTTCCTCTGTGCTCAATCATGGCCACCTGCCCTGTGCCATCTCCATCATCCGCTGTGCTCAATCATGGCCACCTGCCCTGTGCCATCTCCAGCTTCCTCTGTGCTCAATCATGGCCACCTGCCCTGTGCCATCTCCAGCTTCCTCTGTGCTCAATCATGCCGCCTGCCCTGTGCCGTCTCTAGCTTCCTCTGTGCTCAATCATGGCCACCTACCTGTGCCGTCTCCAGCGTCCTCTGTGCTCAATCATAGCCGCCTGCCCTGTGCCATCTCCCGCTTCCTCTGCGCTCAATCATGGCCCCTGCCCTGCGCTGTCTCCAGCGTCCTCTGTGCTCAATCATAGCCGCCTGCCCTGTGCCATCTCCAGCATCCTCTGTGCTCAATCATGGCCACCTGCCCTGTGCCGTCTACAGTGTCCTCTGTGCTCAATCATAGCCGCCTGCCTTGTGCTGTCTCCAGCGTCCTCTGTGCTCAATCATGGCCACCTGCCCCGTGCCATCTCCAGCTTCCTCTGCGCTCAATCATAGCGGCCTGCCCTGTGCTGTCTCCAGCGTCCTCTGTGCTCAGTCATAGCCGCCTGCCCTGTGCCGTCTCCAGCTTCCTCTGCACTCAATCATGGCCGCCTGCCCTGTGCCATCTCCAGCTTCCTCTGTGCTCAATCATGGCCGCCTGCCCTGTGCCGTCTCCAGCGTCCTCTGTGCTCAATCATGGCCATCTGGCCTGGGCTGTCTCCAGCGTCCTCTGCACTCAATCATGGCCTCCTGCCCAGCGCCATCTCCAGCTTCCTCAGCACTCAATCATGGCTGCCTATGACATGCCCACTTCAGGGTCGATGGTACTCGGGAATAGGGCAGCAGTTGTTCTTCACTCTCGGTTCTGTTCACGGGGACAGACGGGGGCCGAGACCCGGTCCCGTGACCCTGGCAGTGTCATTTAATAACAGGGGGGAGATGACAGGGATGACAGGGAAAAGGGGATATTCGTGACGCCACCTGCGGTACACGGCCATGTATGGCTGCCGCTGCTTCAGGACCTTTGGGGACGATGACTGGCAGTTTGCATGGTTTTTCGGAGCATGGTCCCCAGGTCAGCTGGAAGGAGTGTTCAGCTAGTACCATGGCATATGTTCGTTAGGTCATCAGCACCCCGGTGTCTCATGCAGCCTCTGCAGCCGGTGGTCGCCGCTCAAGAAAGCCTCACACACCAAAGCTGGAGTTCCGTTACTTTTACTGAGTGGTTTCAGCATGGCCGCCGGGTGCTTCCCTTGCCAACCTCTGGTTCAGTGTTGTGTCCAAAACAGGGACAGTGCAGTCAAGCCTCTGTTGGTGTTCCTCTCTCTCTCTCTTACTGGGTGTCTCTTTCTCTGGTGGTCTCTCAGCACTATAAGGTAGTTTCTCCTCTGGGGCGAGCACGACACCGCTCTGCTCCCCAAGCTCTCAACACTTCTGCACACAGAGTTCAGGTACTGACGTCTCACTCCATACCCCAAGGGCTCCATTCTTCCTCTGTCGGTCGTTCCCACCCGGGGCGAGCGTGACTGTGCTCCAGCCAGCGGGTGCTAATGTGACGCCCTGCTCACGCAGGTAGCCACAGACTTCTCTAATGCATATCTGGGTTTCCACAGCAGGTACTTACTACATGCAACACCTTCCACCCCAACACAGTAGGGGGAGCCCAACTTGCTGCCCTTAGGCAAGATCCCCTATAAATACTGCTGCTGGGGGAGGAGTTAGTCAGAGTGTGCAGACGCTAGGAGAGCTGCGAAGACGTCCCAGTGATTGGTACCGCGATTAGGGCCGAACCAGTGACTCGGAGTGGCCCTTCTACGTCCCGCAAGCCTAAGTGGGGACAGAAGGCAAGGAGCAGTTAGCCAAGGGGAGAGAGGAACTTAAGGAGTTTCACCCAAAGAAGTACCGGATACCGGGGATCCGCACCTGTGGGATACTCTAGGACCACAGAAAACCCCGTCACACCGTGCAGGCTTCGGCCACCCGCTTTTCCCCTGTGGGTCAACAGAGGGAGCCAGACACAGCAGTGCACCACCGCAGTGATCAGAGAGGGTAACCCGGAGACCGCACAGGAGGAGAGAGAGACACCAGAGTCAGGAAGAGAGAGAGGAGGCAAGTCAGGCTGCAAGCAGACTGGGCTTCAGCAACAACAGAGGAGGCCTTATACCCACTTGCTGTGGGGACCCACTGTGCAACCTGGTCACCCGACAGTGCTCTGGACCACTTTAGCTGCTGAACATCAGTAAAAGGTAAAAGAGACTTTGCCGTGTGAGTGTATCATTCTTCTCCGCCCCCAGTGCCCCTCATAGACTGCTTCAGCACTCCCCATCACAGCCACAACTCCACTCCAAGCTGCCCCTTCTCATTACACTGCCCCGGAGGTCCAGTCCTACCTGTGGAGGACTTCACCAACTAGCCGCATTACCATCTACCTCCGGCGGAATGTGGCGGCGCTGGTGGCATCTCACCAGAAGCTACAGGTGGCGTCACGACAAACTTGTATATAATCCCCTGTACATATCACCCCTTTTTGGAAGATAGGCCCAGGACACGGGTTCAGGCGCGGCTACCATTCCCCGTAACAAGCTAACCCTTTGCAGCCTGACACCCGAATACCCCAAAGCCTGGGCGCAACATTACCACCTCCTCCTTACTTCTGCGGCTTCTCCACTCCTCTACTCTGATGTTCAGCTCCTGCACTTCTCTCTTCCCTCCCGGCTACGACTGGGTCCCCCACCATCCTGGGGTCCTAAGTGGTGTGTGTGTGTGACTCGACTACGCCATCCCAGCACCTGGAGAGCTGAGGCACTACTCTCCCTCTAATGGAGGAGTGCAGTACCTCTGGTGGCGGCCTACCCGGTGGGGCTCCACACCTACCCTACGCCGACTCCAGCTCGGTCTCCGCTGGTTGTGGTTTGCAGTTACAATCTCTCTGAGCCGCGAGACATTGTGGAGTTTGCTTTTTGAACAGATAATAAGAGGTTTCTAGAAGATTTAGCGGGGGCTAATGCAGAGAGTGGGGGGCAATGAAGACTGAGGTAGAAGCCGCCTGGCATGGTGCGTCTCATTAGCGCGTGGCCCTGGAGCCTCCTGACCTCCACCAGGATCAGACATGAAACGTCTATTTCTGTCTGCTGGGAGCGGAGGAAGGTGAAGACTATAGATCTCATCAGAGCAAAGCACAAAAGGTGGAACAGACAATCTGCACGACTCCCATCATCCTCCTCCATAGAGACGAGGACGTCCGCGACCAACACATACAGTATATACCACTGCTACAGCATACGGGTATATACCCACTGCCACCACACACAGTACATACCCAATGCCACTACATATAGTGTATACCCACTGCCACCGCATACGGTATATACCCAATGCCACCACATACAGTATATACCCACTGCTACAGCATACAGTATATACCCACTGCCACAACATAAAGTATATACCCACTGCTACCGCTTATGATATATACCCAATGCTAGCACATACAGTATATACCCACTGCCACCGCATACAGTATATACCCACTGCCACCACATACAGTATCTACCCACTGCCACAGCACAAAGTATATACCCACTGCCACAGCATAAAGTATATACCCACTGCCACCACATACAGTATATATCCACTGCCACCACATATGGTATTTACGCACTGCCACCACATATGGTATATACGCACTGCCACAGCATACAGTGTATACCACTGCCACAGGATACAGTATATACCCGCTGCCACCACATACACCATATACCCACTGCAACAGCATACAGTATATACCCACTGCCACCACATACAGTATATACCCACTGCAACAGCATACAGTATATACCCACTGCCACCACATACAGTATATACCCACTGCAACAGCATACAGTATATACCCACTGCCACCACATACAGTATATACCCACTGCAACAGCATACAGTATATACCCACTGCCACCACATACAGTATATATACCCAGTGCCACAGCATACAGTATATACCCACTACAACCGCATACGGTATTGTGGCGCCTCGCAACGAGTGCGTCACAAGAGGGTATTGCAGCCATAAAAGCAGCCGCAATATTCTCTGACACAGCAGTGATCTGGTTAATTTAGAAATCCAACCCTGCATGCATCACCTAGAACAGAGGGCCAATCCTAGGTCCTGGTGGGCGGAGTGCTAGGGAAGTGTGTAGGGAGAACAGACCCTTAGTCAGTAAGAGAAGGGATCTAGAACTTGACCTGAGCAGTCTAGAACTTGGAGAGGAGCGGGGGCTCTGCACCCCGTGCAGCCCCCGGGCCGTCACCGGTCGGGTGTCAGCACCTGAGGCCTTATTCACACGGGTTCCAAAAGACTCCCGTGCCCACAACTCACAGCCGGTTCACTGGTACCGAAGCTGGCAGCAGTTCACCTCTGCAACGCGAACCAGAAGAGTGGAGGAGCAGCTTCACAGGAGCACCCCACCACCAGCCAACTTCCAGTCGTCTAACCAGCGGTGTACCCACTGAGGGATACAAGGCTCCCCAAAACATCCAGAACGTACATCATGGATAGGGCATTGAAGCAGCCTCCCCGTACCCGATGTGGTATTACTGGGCGACACTGGCAACCAATTAGTTAGAATGGAGGAACACTGCGGATTTCTAAGGGACACCATCACTGCTGAGTCCACCTGGTCCACTACCTGTAAACTGTATACCATGTACTGCCTGCTGGTTACAGTAAAGACCCGTTGCAGAGACTTTCTGTGTCCGTGCTTCCTTATGAACTGTCCGTCCGCACTACAAGGTAACCGCAGCTGCCGCACAACATCTTAAGCAGCTCCAGCCTCCGGGGATCACCGCTCAGCCTGTGGGGAGCGTTCCATCTTGCTGCTGTCCATCCCCCGGAGGTTCCGCAGCATCGGTAACGATTACCGAACTACTCATAGGTGGCGTCACGAATAAATTAAAAACCCCTTTAATCTGTTCCACCAAGACGTCTTCAACACTTTTGATCTGCACTACACCGGGCCCCACTACCGGCAGGCGCGGTCCACCCGTGACAAGGAGGAAGGAAGCATCACCTGTCTAAACCGGAGTCTCGGCCACGGTGAGTCAGTATACACCCAATGCTACCACATACAGAGCCCGTAGAAGAGGAATTGTCCTCGAAACGGATACCGTTGTATGCGCTTCCCCTCCCTGCACACCCTCCCAGGTGGATGTATCCTGCAAATTGGATAAATAAATAGTTTGGAACCAAGATCCGTGAGTGCCGCTTTTCTACCGTGATAACCCTGCACATTGAACTTTATAAGCCGGAGCACCAGGACTACAACCACCATCATTCAGCGGAACAGACAGCTGCAGCTATTACAGGTCAGTGCCCTTTTCAAACTCCTCTATGCTTGCTACCACATACAGTATATACTACTGCCACAGCATACGGTATATACCCACTCCACAGCATATGGTATATACACACTGTCACTGAATACAGTATATACCCACTGCAACAGCATACAGTATATACCACTGCCACCACATACAGTATATACCCACTGCCACCACATAGGGTATATACTCACTGCCACAACATACAGTATATACCCACTGCCACTACATACTGGATATACCCAATGCCACCGCATACAGTATATACCACTGACACAGCATACGGTATATACCCACTGCCACAGCATACAGTATATACCCACTGCCAACACATTTGGTATATACAGTACCTACTGCCATCGCATATTATTATTATTATTTATTTATATAGCGCCATTAGGTTCCATGGCGCTTTACATGAGGATGAGGGAGACAAGAACAAGTACACTAAATCTAGGCGATCAGGACGTACAGGTACAGGAGGGGCAGGGAACCTGTCCACGAGGGCTCACAGTCTACGAGGTATATATCCACTGCCACCGCATAATGTATATACCCAATGCCACCACATACAGTATATACCCACTGCCACTGCATACAGCATATACCCAATGCCACCGCATATGGTATATATCCACTGCCACCGCATAATGCATATACCCAATGCCACCACACACAGTATATACCCACTGCCACCATATATGGTATATAACCACTGCCACCGCATACAGTATATACCCACTACCACCACACTTAGTACATTTCCAGTGTCATTGCATATAGTGTATACCCACTACGACCACATATAATATACTAGCTGGGTGCCCGATGCACATGCATCCGGATTCTAGCAGAGCGAGTCTCTGACTCGCAATGGCCGCTTCGCGGCCAATGCTTCGGGCGTATCCACATGACCACGCTGACTCGCAGCGTGAGCGGACTCAAAAGGGCAAAAAACCCATTCGTGATTATATAATAGATACCCACTGACACCAAATACAGTATATACCCACTGCCACCGCATAATGTATATACCCAATGCCACCACATACAGTATATACCCACTGCCACTGCATACAGCATATACCCAATGCCACCGCATATGGTATATATCCACTGCCACCGCATAATGCATATACCCAATGCCACCACACACAGTATATACCCACTGCCACCATATATGGTATATAACCACTGCCACCGCATACAGTATATACCCACTACCACCACACTTAGTACATTTCCAGTGCCATTGCATATAGTGTATACCCACTACGACCACATATAATATATACCCACTGACACCAAATACAGTATATACCCACTGCCACCGCATATAGTATATACCCAATGCCACCGCACATAATAAATTCACAGTGCCACCACATACAGTATATACCCACTGCCATCATGTACAGTATATACCTGTTATGAACATGCGCATCCACATGAAATGGAAAAGGGTAGATACCTTCTACAGGGAGAATATGCACCCACATCCAATGGTCCCTGTACAGACTAGTAAAACCTTATCTGCACAGGTAACACCACCACCTCGGACCTGACTCTCTAAAACTTCATCGAGGGTTTTCTTGCATCTCCAGAAGGACCAGAGGATAAGTCGTCACACTCTGTCAAAAAGGGGAAAGAAAGGTGCAAAGGAGGATACAAAACGCCAGAATGAGAAAACTATAAACATTCATATCAGGTGAAAGAAATATTTGCTGGGAAAGAGAACAAACTGTCTCACAGCAGGCATCAAAAATAAATCACTAATATGAAAGGCTGGAACTCCCTAGTCCACCTAGAGATATAGTCAGCAAGGAGGTGCAGTGAACTATGGGGAAATTAGATACAACTGGACAGGAGTGAATCAAGAAGGGAGGACTAAGACAATAGAAACCATCAGCACTTGGGCAGGGAAGAAAAAGGTGTGTAGCCCCAAGGGACGTGGGGTACTCGGTACCGGACCGATCTGCTGCTGGGGATGTCACTGGTGGCCTGGTCCGGACCGTGTCCCTGGCTCAGCACAATAAAAGGGGAATATTTACAAGGGATTTGTTACAGGTGACGCCACCCACTTGGTGCGGCCAGTGATGGGCCGCGGCTGCTGCAGAACCTCCGGGGGTGATGGAATGGCAGCGGGGATGGTATAGTTCCAGTGGGGGGAACTGTATCCCCCGGGGCAGTAAGGAGTTAAAGTCAATGGTGTGTGTGTGTTGTTGGAGCAGACGCTGCAGGGATCTCTCCTCAGCGCTGGTGCTGACAGGCTGTGGCTCTGCAGGTTGAGGTCTTCTTGGTGCAAGCCTGTATGGGAGAAAGGGTCTGCAGATGGAAGCAGGCAAGAGAGGCAATGCAGGGTTTCCAAAGCTTTACTTAGTTGTTCTCCTTCAAGTAAGTTACAGGTTATTCACAGACACAGTTCAAGTACACGGTTGCTTTCTCCCTCTCCGGGTTCCCTTCTCCCCTGCAGCCAGGCTCCTCTCTCCTTGTGACCCCTCACACAGTCTTTAAGTGTGCCTTTCCGGGCTTTTTCTTTTCTTTCCTCATGGGTTGTGTGACACTCGACAGTATAGCGGTGACTCGGGCTTCTGTGAGTCCTAATGCGTCACTTAGCTGCCTGTGTTTAGGGTTAGGAACTCCAGCTTGAAACTGAAGCTCCCCGTCGGTGAATCTGGGGATGCCGGGTGAATCGTCGGTCCCCTTCAGAGCCGACACTCTGCTTTAGCCCAGCCTGCAACAGTCCTCTCGCATGAGGCTCTGCCAGGCTCCTTCCTCGTGCTCCTTCCAATATCTAGGAGGGCTTCTCCACCTGCTATCAGTAGCTTCGGCTGCTGTCTAGGGCACGGGTACACCGTCCCTCTCTGTTCCTCACACTCCTGGTGGTCTCGGCTTCGGACGGGCTTTCCCCCCCATCTGGCTCACACTGGCTCAGTACGGGTCTGCGCACCTCTGCTAGGCTCTTCCAGGACGTGTCATCTCTCTCTGTCTTTGCATCTCAGCACCATGGCTTACTAACTTCCTTCACTCCTCCCCCTCTCTATATACTGTCAGTCACCTGACCTTCTGGTGTGCCCAACCCACTCCTCGTCCACCACCCCTCTGGTCTCATATAGTCTCTAACCTCAGGGCTGGACGTGACCTCCTTCTATGCGTGGGGATGTGGGCTGTGAGGGTGTAGTGTTTACCATGTCCTAACTGCCTGGCTGCAGTACCCTTCTGTGGCCACCTGTACGCAGGGGCGCCACAAAGGCAATAGCATTCCAGATGGAGGAACCGAGTAGGCAACAATAGGTCACAGGTTCATATCCCCAAACCGAGCCATGCCAATACCCACTACCACCCAATACAGCATATATCCACTACCATCCCATACAGCATATATCCACTACCACCGCATACAGTATGTATACACTGCCACCCCATACAGCATATACCCACTACCACCACCCCATACAGCATATATCCACTATCACCCCATACAGCATATAGATTCAAGATTCAAAGAAGCTTTATTGGCAGGACCAAATACATCTCAGTTTTGCCAAAGCAATTGTATAAAGGGAATAGAGATAGGGACTGTGGGGATGTTGGGTAGGAGCTGTAGGGAAGGTGGATGGGATGGATCCAGGATGGGGGGCTATAGTCCATGGCATAGGGAAGGTGGATGGGGCAAGTCCAGGGTTGGGGCTATAGTCCATGGCTTAGGAAAGGTGGATGGGGCAGATCCATTATGGAGGCTATAGAGTCCATGGCATCATAGCTCTTTTTCTCGCAGTCTATGGCATTCGCTCACATACTGTGCTGCTATCTCCACTGCTCTCTCTTCTTCTCCCAGCAGGATAGATGTTTTTTCTTCCTCCTTCATGGTGATGAAATCCGGGAAGAGATGTGAGAGTCTCCTGAAGTGAGTGTCCCTCACTGCTGAGTATTTGGAACAGTGTAGCAGGAAGTGGGTTTCGTCCTCCAGGGCCTCCTGATCACAGTGTTGGCACAGTCTTTCCTCCCTGGGCTTGTATCTCTGCCTGTGTCGGCGGGACTCGATGGCCAGACTGTGGGCACTGAGTCTATATCTGCTCAGGATCTTGCGGTCTCTGGGATCCGGGAGTTTCTCCAGATATGGGGCCAGTCTGTAGTCTCTGGGGTCTGGGAGTTTCTCCAGATATGGGGCCAGTCTGTAGTCTCTGGGGTCCGGGTGTTTCTCCAGATATGGGGCCAGTCTGTAGTCTCTGGGGTCTGGGAGTTTCTCCAGATATGGGGCCAGTCTGTAGTCTCTGGGGTCCGGGTGTTTCTCCAGATATGGGGCCAGTCTGTAGTCTCTGGGGTCCGGGTGTTTCTCCAGATATGGGGCCAGTCTGTAGTCTCTGGGGTCCGGGTGTTTCTCCAGATATGGGGCCAGTCTGTAGTCTCTGGGATCTGGGAGTTTCTCCAGATATGGGGCCAGTCTGTAGTCTCTGGGATCCGGGAGTTTCTCCAGATATGGGGCCAGTCTGTAGTCTCTGGGGTCCAGGAGTTTCTCCAGATATGGGGCCAGTCTGTAGTCTCTGGGGTCTGGGAGTTTCTCCAGATATGGGGCCAGTCTGTAGTCTCTGGGGTCCGGGTGTTTCTCCAGATATGGGGCCAGGCTGTATTCTCTGGGGACCGGGAGTTTCTCCAGATATGGGGCTACTCTGTACTCTCTGGAGTCCGGGAGTTTCTCCAGATATGGGGCCGGTCTGTAGTCCTATAGGGTCCGGGAGTTTCTCCAGATATGGGGCCAGTCTGTAGTCTCTGGGGTCCGGGAGTTTCTCCAGATATGGGGCCAGTCTGTAGTCCTATAGGGTCCGGGAGTTTCTCCAGATATGGGGCCAGTCTGTAGTCTCTGGGGTCCGGGTGTTTCTCCAGATATGGGGCCGGTCTGTAGTCTCTGGGGTCCGGGTGTTTCTCCAGATATGGGGCCAGTCTGTAGTCTCTGGGGTCCGGGTGTTTCTCCAGATATGGGGCCAGTCTGTAGTCTCTGGGGTCTGGGTGTTTCTCCAGATATGGGGCCTGTCTGTAGTCTCTGGAGTCCGGGAGTTTCTCCAGATATGGGGACAGTCTGTAGTCTCTGGTGTCCGGGTGTTTCTCCAGATATGGGGCCAGGCTGTAGTCTCTCTGTAGGCTCCGGTACATGGTCAGTTTCTGTGAGTTGATGATATCGTTCTTCCACTCACTGACATACCTCTCCTGGCCTTCGTCTACCATCTTCCTGATTCCGGCTTTTGTCAGGCTGTGATTGGTGTTCTGGTTGTGTTGGGCTTGGCTGGGCTGTTCCGAGGGTTCTGGCTTTTCTGTTTCACCTACATGTATCAGGGCTTTATGGTGATGGGACCTTGGATTGCTCCTATGTAGATGAGCCTGGAATGATAGCACCCTCTTTAGAACCGTTAGGTGTAGAGGGAATCTGCCCAGCTCGGCCCGACAAGCACTGTTGGAGGTGCTTCGATGGACCTGGAGAAGGCGCTTACAGAATTTCGGTGGAATATTTCTGTTGGGCTGGAATCCCACCTTGACCAGTCTGGGTAGGTGTGAGGACACCAGACTTCACTGCCATATAGGAGGATTGGGGCGATGATAGTCGAAGATTTTTAGCCAGACCCTCACTCGTGGCTTCAGATGATAGTTTCCTTCGGATGGCATAGAAGGTTCTGTAGGCCTTGTCCTTCAGGGTCTCTATGGCTTGTTTGAAGCTCCTGACCGGTGAATCTCTAGGCCCAGGTAGGTATATTTCTGTTCCTGTGAGGTCGCAGTTGTTGAGGACAAATGATGGGTGCTGGTCTGATCTTCTCCTTCTCCTCTGGAACACCATGGTGTTGGTTTTCTTTAGGTTGACCGGTAGGGCCCAGGTGGAGCTGAATTGCTCTAGGATTTTCAGGTTGTCTTGGAGGCCTTTCTCGGTTGGCGACAGCAGCAGCAGGTCATCTGCGATACAGCAAGAATTTCACCTGAGCGTCATGGAGGGTGAGACCCGTGCGGTGGAGGATTCCAGGGCGGTAGCCAGCTCATTGATATAGATATTAAAGAGCGTTGGACTTAGGCTGCAGCCTTGTCTGACTCCACGGCTCTGTTGGAAATAATCCGTTCTTTTGCCGTTCACACTCACACTGCAGAGGTTCTCGGTGTAGGAGCTGTTGATGACATCGTAGGTCTTTCCTCCTATTTCGCTCTCCAGCAGTTTCAGGAATAAGCCCGGGTGCCATACCGAATCAAAGGCCTTTTTAAGTCCACAAAGCAGGCGTATATCCTTCCATTCTTTGTATTGTGGACGTGGCTCTTGATGAGGCTGTGCAGAGTGTAGATGTGGTCAGTGGTGCGGTGGTTCGGCATGAACCCTGCTTGGCTCTTGCTGAGGAGTTGTGCTCAGTGAGGAAGGTGAGGATCCTCTTGTTCAGGATACTGTTGAACAGTTTTCCCAGGTTGCTGCTGACACATATCCCCCGGTAGTTGGCTGGGTCATACCTGTCCCCACTCTTGTGGATGGGTGTAATGAGGCCTTGGTTCCAGGTACGGGGGAAGTAGCCGGCCCTCAGCACAATATTGAACAGTTTGACCATTGCAGCCTGTATTTTGTGGCTGTGCTCAGCATTCTGTAGGATCCCATCCAGCCACGGCTTTCTACACTTATGGAAGAGATCCTCGCTACTTCCTGTAGTGTTATAGGTTATCCACGGGTTTTGGAAGTTTTGATTTTTCCTCATTGCTTTTAGTTTGCATTATGTTCTGTTCTTGCTTAGTTCTTCCTTTGGGATGTCTTTATAGAGGTCTCTGAAGTATGGACCAGATGTTGCCATTTGGATATAGGTGTGTTTTTCTTTTTGTGCCCATGTGGTTCCATAGTTCCAGAAGGATTGTTTGGAGGCACCTTGAGTTGGTTAAGTTGGTAGAGATTAACTCTGCTTCTTCCTCTGAGGATGGTTTTGTATTGCCTTTGTATGGAGTCATAGGCTTCCTCAGGCCGGGTGGTTGGGGTCTCTATGTTTCTTGTTTGAGGCTGTTCTCAGGGTCTTCCTCAGACACGGGTGGTTGGGTCCTTTGTGTCTTGGTGAGCTGTTCTCAGGTCTTCCTCAGACAGGTGTTTGGGGTCTCTGTGTTTCTTGTTTTGAGGCTGTTCTCAGGGTCTTCCTCAGACCTGGGTGGTGGGTCTCTGTGTTTCTTGTTTGAGGCTGTTCTCAGGGCATTCCTCAGATCTGGGTTGTTGGGGTCTTGTGTTTTTGTTTGAGCCCGTTCTCAGGGTCTTTCCCTCAGACCAGGTGGTTGGGGTCTCTGTGTTTCTTGTTTGAGCTGTTCTAGGGTCTTCCTCAACCGGTGGTTAGGGTCCTTTGTGTCTTGGTTGAGGCTGTTCTCAGGGTCTTCTCAGATCTGGGTGGTTGGGTCTCTGTGTTTCTTGTTTGCAGGCTGGTTCAGGGTCTTCCTCAGACCGGGTGGTTGGGGTCTCTGTGTTCTTGTTGAGGCTGTTACTCAGGGTCTTCCTCAGACCCGGGTGGTTGGTCTCTGTTTTCTGTTTGAGGCTGTTCTCAGGGTCTTCCCTCAGACCTGGGTGGTTGCGGTCCTTTGTGTCTTGTTGAGGCTGTTCTCAGGGTCTTCCCTCAGGCCCGGGTGGTTGGGGTCTCTGTGTTTCTTGTTGGAGGCTGTTCTCAGGGTCTTCCGTTCGGCTTTCATTCTCTGTCAAACCTTCCTTTGATCTGTGTTTCTTTTGGTCTCTTGTAGTTGACTTTTCTAAGGTCGGACAGTCTGGCCATTGCATAGAATATATTGTTGAGGTCCTTTGCGGCTTGACTCACTCCCTCTGGGTTAGGCTTATACTCGTAGTTGTAGAAGTGGTGGAGCATCCGCTGTATTTCAGGGCTGCTGGAAGCCTCTTTATACTTTAATGCTGACATTTTGGACCATTTAGGCTATGTGCCATGGACGTTTTAGGCTGTTTTTTAGCGTTCCGTCTGCGTTTTCAGCCGAGTTTTATGTTAATTATGTTAATCTAAACAGCGGTTGGTTTACATGGTAGTCATGGATTTAGAAAACGCTGTGTACATTAGAACGTTTTGTTTGTCTCCTTTCCACTTTCTTCACGGTTTTCACGTTTTCAAAGATAGAGCATGTGACTTCTTTTGGCGTTTTCCAGCGGTTCCAGTTACAAGTGCTCAAAAAACGTCTTAAACGCTAGAAAAACGCCAGAAAACCGCGATAAAACTCTGTACAAACGCTATAAAACGCTCAAAACGCTCAAAAACGATGGACTGCTGAGGTAAAAAAACTCAGTTTCTGCAATTCTCCACCAGTTTTCTGACGGTCTGCAAAGATGCAGAACCGTCCGTGGGCACATACCCTTATAGGATGGAGCCTGCTGAAAGACGCTCTGCTGTGGCTTATGAGTGGATGGTTTCTCTGTAGATTTCATGTACAGAAGAAGTTGCTGTGTCTGACAGGTGCGTTTGTGGTGTGACTATGAAGGTGCTGATATTGCCAGGTTCATATATCTAATGGCGTTAATCTACTACGCTCCTACCCTATATGGGAGCTAAGTGTATGCCTTTGGCTCACCGTGCTCGGACTCCGTTTAGACAGGTGATGTTCCTTCCTCCTTGTCACGGTGGACGCCGCCTGCCGGTAGTGGGCCGGTGTAGTGCAGATCAAAGTGTTGAAGAGTCTTGGTGGAACAGATTAAAGGGTTTTAATTTATTCGTGACGCACCTATGAGTAGTTTCGGTAAGGACTACCGACGCTGCGGACTCGGGGATGGACAGCAGCAAGATGGAACGCTCCCAGGCTGAGCGTGATCCCCGGAGGCTGGACTGCTTAAGATGTTGTGCGGCAGCTGCGGTTACTTGTAGTGCGGACGACAGTTCATAGGAAGCAGGCACAGAAATCTCTGCAACGGTCTTTACTGTACCAGCAGGCTTACAGGCATACAGTTTACGGGTAGCGGACCGGGTGGACTCAGCAGTGATGGTGTCCCTTAGAAATCCGCAGTGTTCCTCCATTCTAATAAGTGATTGCCAGTGTCGCCCAGGAATACCAGATCGGGTACGGGGAGGCTGCTTCAATGCCCTATCCATGATGTACGTTTGGATGTTTTGGGGAGCCTTGGATCCCTCAGTGGGTACACCGCTGGTTAGACGACTGGAAGTTGGCTGGTGGTGGGGTGCTCCTGTGAAGCTGCTCCTCCACACTTCTGGTTCGCGTAGCAGTGGTGAACTGCTGCCAGCTTCAGTACCAGTGAACCGGCTGTGAGTTGTGGGCACGGGAGTCTTTTGGGAACCCGTGTGAATGATGCCCAATCCCGGTTGTTAAGGCCTCAGGTGCTGACACCCGACCGGTGACGGCCCGGGGGCTGCACGGGGTGCGGAGCCCCCGCTCCTCTCCAAGTTCAAGTTCTCTGTTCTAGACTCTGATCTAGACTCTTCTGTGTAGACTAGTGTCTGTTCTCCTACACTTCCCTAGCACTCCGCCCACCAGGACCTAGGATTGACCCTCTGTTCTAGGTGATGCAGGCAGGGTTGGATTTCTAAGTTAACCAGGTCACTGCTGTGTCAGAGAATATTGCGGCTGCATTTATGGCTGCAATACCCTCTTGTGACGCACTCGTTGCGGGGCGCCACACTCCCCCTTGGTTGAATACGCTTGTCCCCAAGCGTCACACTACCCACATTACAGAGATTTTTGTATTTTATAACAGGTAATACACTTTTATTAATGACAGGTCATTGTATGCATAAAAGTGAAGGTAAATAAACAGGTTAACACATTACGCGGACCCGGCGGGCGGTCGGCTGTCCTTAGGTAAAAGTTCAGGCTGTAGCCGCCAAGTCGCGGTGTTATTTGCCAACAGGAAGAAGTCTCTTTAGCAGAAAAGTTCAAACAACAAGTCACTTATGGAGGGCAGTGTTCCGGACTCGTATGGCGAACCACCCGTCACAGCATATGACGCACACCAAGGGCCAGGGTTACTCCCGGTTTAGACAGGCGATTCTTCTCCTTCCTTGTCACGGGTGGACCGCGCCTGCCGGTAGTGGGGCCCGGTGTAGTGCAGATCAAAAGTGAGGACGTCTTACGGGAACAGATTAAAGGGGTTTTAATTTGTTTTCTTCGTGACGCCACCTATGAGTAGATTCGGTAAGGGCTACCGACGCTGCGGAACCTCCCGGGGTGATGGACAGCAGCAAGATGTTACGCTCCCCACAGGCTGAGCGGTGATCCCCGGGGGCTGGAGCTGCTCAAGATGTTGTGCGGCAGCTGCGGTTACCTTTAGTTCATGACGGACAGTTCATAAGGAGACACGGACACAGTTAGTCTCTGCAACGGTTCTTTACTGTAACCAGCAGGCAGTACATGGCTTACAGTGGTTGAGTAGAAGACCGGGTGGACTCAGCAGTGATAGTGCTCCTCAGAGATCCGCAGTGTACCTCCTTTCTACCTCCTTAGCTTCTCTTGCCAGCGTCGCCCAGGAATACCAGATCGGGTACGGGGAGGCTGCTTCAATGCCCTATCCATGATGTACGTTCTGGATTCTTTGGGGAGCCTTGGGTCCCTCGGTGGGTACACCGCTGGTTAGACGACTGGAAACTGGCTGGTGGTGGGGTGCTCCTATAAAGCTGCTCCTCCACGGGGCTGGTTCGCGTGACAGAGGTGAACTGCTGCCAGCTTCGGTACCAGTGAACCGGCTGTGAGTTGTGGGCACGGGAGTCTTTTGGGAACCCGTGTAGATATGCCCATTCCCGGTGGTTAAGGCCTCAGGTGCTGACACCCGACCGGTGACGGCCCAGGGGCCCGCACGGGGTGCGGAGCCCCCGCTCCTCTCCAAGTTCTGTGGTCTAGGTTCTAGATCCCAGACTTGACTGCTCTAGACTATTGTGTGTTCTACTTCACTACCCTAACACTCCACCCACCAGGACCTATGATTGGTCCCCTGTTCTAGGTGTTGTATGTTGGGTTGGATCTCAGAGTTAACTATTGCACTGCTTTGTCAAGAGAATATTGCGGCTGCAATACTCCCTTGTGACGCACTCGTTGCGGGGCGCCACACTCCCCCTTGGTTAAATCAGCTTGTCCCCAAGCGTCAAACTACTCACATTACAGAGGTTTTTGCATTTTTATACATATAAATGACACACTTTTATTAAAATAGAAAAACAGGTAAAGATATGCTTTGGTGATATAAGCAAAGAAACAGGTAATCACTTTGTGCGGACCCGGCGGGCGGTCGGCTGTACTTTAACTAGAGTCCAGGCTGTAGCCGCAAGATCACACGGTCAGTGATTAACGGTGCAACCAGGAAGAAGTCTCGTTTAATAGCAAAGTTCAAACAACAACAGTCACTTATGGAGGGCAGTGTTCCGGACCCGTATAGCGAACCACCCATCGCGGCATATATGGCGCTCATAGGTTACAATGTCCCCTCTATACAAGTCTCGGTTCGGATGGCCTCGCGGTAGGTGCGATTCCACATCACGGCGCCCCACAAACACTTCAGTACTCGCACCCTCCTCCCATACGAATCCCCACCCGGTGGACAAGTTAAATGTGCTTACCCACCCGGTTTTACGGAATAGTTCAGGCAGTGGAGATTGGCGGCGGGCCTCGGCACGAGCCTGCATGGTGGCTTGCAGTCGAGTGTGCCACTCGTCTCTCCGGATGCGACGTACCTCTTCGTCGGAGTGATGCGGCGTGTGGATAAAGTCACTACGGCGTGCTGGTTGTTGAACCGCTCGAGCTTGGTGGGCAGTCTGGGATGGAGCCCGGTTCAACGGAACCGGAGGAGATACTGTTGCGGTGGCACCCGACCAGTGCACCCGAGCTGATCGCCCGGCAAAAGGGTTCCTTGTGTCTCCCCAGACGAACTTGGTGTAGAGATCCTCAGGTGAACTGTAGATCTCCTCGTCATCCCCCTCGATGACTACATCAGGCTGCTCGGCTGGCGAAGATGATGGGATGGAATCCTCTGTATCGGTGGGTGGCTGTGCTGCAAGGTTCTCCTCGGGGTCGTTGTGCAGGACTTCCAGGCTGCCTGCCTCTTCTTCTGTAGCAGTAGGAAGTGGTGTTTCAATCCCGGTTACCAGGTAGGCCTCGGCAATGGCAAGGGAAGCCTCCGGTACGGGGACAAAACAGGCGACTGTCTCTGTAGTGGTGAAACATGTCGCGGGTTCCTCAGTGGGAACCTGGTAGAGATCTAATTCTTCAATGGAGCGTGTTGTGAGCTCCGGCTCAAGAACGGAATCGGTTGCGATGTTGGTCGCTGGAACGGGTCGAGTTGCGGCCTCCACCGGAATGACACAGTCTATTGGCTCAAGTGACGGAGCAGGACAGGTGGTAGGCGAGGGTGAGGCGGTCGAGAAGCTGGTGACGTCGTCGGGGGTTGGAGAAGCTGCACCCGGTCGGCTCTGCTGCATCGCATGGTGTAGTCGTCTGCCTAGGGTCGCGCTCCAGCTACGGATCGTCCATTCCACTGTCTCTAGTAACCGCACCCGGAGGTCTTGTAGAGCCTCTAGCCAGAAGTCGGGGCTGCCATCTATGGTAAGGGCAGGATCTGGACCCGGTTGGCCCATGGCTGCTCTGGCCTCCGCCTCGACCTCCCGCATCAGGTCTTGGAGTCTCATGCTGGCCATTCTTCTTTGGAGGGAAACCACACCCGATCAACCGGTAAGACGTTCTTGTTGAGCTGGTGAAGAATTCCGTCTGTGTGTCTATGTATGACACTCCCATCTCCTCTGGGCTTTTGTAGTCCAATCGTGGGAAAAGTCTTTGGGGTCCGCCCCCATGGTTGATTCGAGCAATCAGGGCGGACAAAGAGTTTGGCGCCTTTTGTCTTTGGCCCTCCCACAGTGAGGGGGGGGGGGTTGACTCACTCCTGGGCTTCACGTGGCGGCTTCTTGTGGCGGGAACGCCATCTTGGGCGCCATCTTGACCCAATGGTGTAAAGGCGGGAAAGTTCTTTTAGGGACGAACAAAGTCCAATTGTAGACAATAAAGTCCAGTTTAAGCACAATATACCCGTTGGGTAACGGGCCTGCTCGTATCCTGTTCGTGACGCCATTTTCTGACGCACACCAAGGGCCAGGGTTACTCCCGGTTTAGACAGGCGATTCTTCTCCTTCCTTGTCACGGGTGGACCGCGCCTGCCGGTAGTGGGGCCCGGTGTAGTGCAGATCAAAAGTGAGGACGTCTTACGGGAACAGATTAAAGGGGTTTTAATTTGTTTTCTTCGTGACGCCACCTATGAGTAGATTCGGTAAGGGCTACCGACGCTGCGGAACCTCCCGGGGTGATGGACAGCAGCAAGATGTTACGCTCCCCACAGGCTGAGCGGTGATCCCCGGGGGCTGGAGCTGCTCAAGATGTTGTGCGGCAGCTGCGGTTACCTTTAGTTCATGACGGACAGTTCATAAGGAGACAC
Source organism: Allobates femoralis (assembly GCA_033576535.1). Classification (NCBI taxonomy): domain Eukaryota; kingdom Metazoa; phylum Chordata; class Amphibia; order Anura; family Aromobatidae; genus Allobates; species Allobates femoralis. The sequence goes on from JARQOC010000010.1 coordinate 135,142,856, forward strand.
GGACACAGTTAGTCTCTGCAACGGTTCTTTACTGTAACCAGCAGGCAGTACATGGCTTACAGTGGTTGAGTAGAAGACCGGGTGGACTCAGCAGTGATAGTGCTCCTCAGAGATCCGCAGTGTACCTCCTTTCTACCTCCTTAGCTTCTCTTGCCAGCGTCGCCCAGGAATACCAGATCGGGTACGGGGAGGCTGCTTCAATGCCCTATCCATGATGTACGTTCTGGATTCTTTGGGGAGCCTTGGGTCCCTCGGTGGGTACACCGCTGGTTAGACGACTGGAAACTGGCTGGTGGTGGGGTGCTCCTATAAAGCTGCTCCTCCACGGGGCTGGTTCGCGTGACAGAGGTGAACTGCTGCCAGCTTCGGTACCAGTGAACCGGCTGTGAGTTGTGGGCACGGGAGTCTTTTGGGAACCCGTGTAGATATGCCCATTCCCGGTGGTTAAGGCCTCAGGTGCTGACACCCGACCGGTGACGGCCCAGGGGCCCGCACGGGGTGCGGAGCCCCCGCTCCTCTCCAAGTTCTGTGGTCTAGGTTCTAGATCCCAGACTTGACTGCTCTAGACTATTGTGTGTTCTACTTCACTACCCTAACACTCCACCCACCAGGACCTATGATTGGTCCCCTGTTCTAGGTGTTGTATGTTGGGTTGGATCTCAGAGTTAACTATTGCACTGCTTTGTCAAGAGAATATTGCGGCTGCAATACTCCCTTGTGACGCACTCGTTGCGGGGCGCCACACATACATGTCGCTCATAGGTTACAATGTCCCCTCTATACAAGTCTCGGTTTGGATGTTCTCGCGGTAGGTGCGATTCCACATCACGGCGTCCCACGAACACTTCTGTACTCACACTCTCCTCCCTTACGAATCCCCACCCGGTGGATAAGTTGAAGGTGCTTACCCGTCCGGTTTTACGGAATTGTTCAGGCAATGGAGATTGGCGGCGGGCTTCAGCGCGGGCCTGCATATTGGCGTGCAGCCGAGTGTGCCACTCCTCCCTTCGGATACGACGTACCTCTTCGTCGGAGTGGTGCGGCGTGTGGATACAGTCACTACGGCGTGATGGTTGTTGAACCGCTTGAGTTTGGTGGGCAGTCTGTAGAAAAGCCCGGTTCAACGGAACCGGAGAAGATGTTGTTGCGGCGGCACCCGACCAGTGCACGCGAGCAGATCGCCCGGCAGAAGGATTCTTGGTGTCTCCCCAGGCGAACCCGGTGTAGAGGTCCTCAGCTGGGCTGTAGGTCTCGTCGTCATCCTCCTCGACTTCTCCTTCGATGACTACGTCGGGCTGCTCGGCTGACGGAGATGATGGAACGGAATCCTCTGGGTCGATGGGTGGCTGTGCTGCAAAGTTCTCCTCGGGGTCGTTGTGCAGGACTTCCAGGCTGCCTGCCTCTTCTTCTGTAGCAGCGGGAAGTGGTGTTTCGATCCCGGTCACCAGGTAGGCCTCTGTATTTCCAGAGGAGGCCTCCAGTTCAGGGGAGAAACAGGCGACAGTCTCAGTAGTGTGGAAACTAGTCGCGGGTTCCGCAGGTGGAACCAGGTATGTGTCGGCTTCTTCTGTGGAGCGTATTGGAAGCTCCGGCTCAAGAACGGGGTCGGCTGCGGTTTCAACCGCTGGAACGGGTCGAACTGTGGCCCTCACAGGAATGATACAGTCTATGGGCTCCGGTGACGAAGCAGGACAGGTGGTGGGCGACGGTGAGGCGGTTGAGAAGCTGGCGATGTCGTCTGGACCTGGAGAAGCTGTACCCGGTCGGCTCTGCTGCATCGCATGATGGAGTCTTCTGCCTAGGGTCGCACTCCAGCTGCGAATCGTCCACTCCACAGTCTCTAGTAACCGCACCCGGAGGTCTTGTAGAGCCTCTAGCCAGAAGTCGGGGCTGCCGTCTATGGTAAGGGCAGGACCCGGACCCGGTTGGCCTATGGCTGCTCTGGCCTCCGCCTCGACCTCCCGCATTAGGTCTTGGAGTCTCATGCTGGCCATTCTCTTCTTCGGAGGGAAACCACACCCGTTCAACCGGTAAGCGTTCTGGTAGAGCTGGTGAAGAAGGTCTGTGACACTCCCATTTCCTGTGGGCTTTTGTAGTCCAATGGTGGGAAAAGTCTTTGGGGTCCGCCCCCATGGTTGATTCGAGCAATCAGGGCGGACAAAGAGTTTGGCGCCTTTTGTCTTTAGCCCTCCCACGATGAGGGGGGGGTTGACTCACTCCTGGGCTTGCACGTGGCGGATTCTTGTGGCGGGAACGCCATCTTGGGCGCCATCTTGGCCCACGGTGAAAAGGCGGGAAAGTTCTTTTAGGGACGAACAAAGTCCAATTTGTAGACAATAAAGTTATTTTTAAGCACATTATACCCGTTGGGTAACGGGCCTGCTCGTATCCTGTTCGTGACGCCATTTTCTGACTCACCGTGGCCGGGACTCCGGTTTAGACAGGCGATGCTTCCTTCCTCCTTGTCACGGGTGGACCGCGCCTGCCGGTAGTGGGGCCCGGTGTAGTGCAGATCAAAGTGTTGAAGACGTCTTGGTGGAACAGATTAAAGGGGTTTTTAATTTATTCGTGACGCCACCTATGAGTAGTTTCGGTAAGGACTACTGACGCTGCGGAACCTCCGGGGGATGGACAGCAGCAAGATGGAACGCTCCCCACAGGCTGAGCGGTGATCCCCGGAGGCTGGAGCTGCTTAAGATGTTGTGCGGCAGTTGCGGTTACCTTGTAGTGCGGACGGACAGTTCATAAGGAAGCACGGACACAGAAAGTCTCTGCAACGGGTCTTTACTGTAACCAGCAGGCAGTACATGGTATACAGATTACAGGTAGTAGACCGGGTGGACTCAGCAGTGATGGTGTCCCTTAGAAATCCGTAGTGTTCCTCCATTCTAACTAAGTGGTTGCCAGTGTCGCCCAGGAATACCAGGTCGGGTACGGGGAGGCTGCTTCAATGCCCTATCCAAGCTATACGTTATGGATGTTTTGGGGAGCCTTGGATCCCTCAGTGGGTACACCGCTGGTTAGACGACTGGAAGTTGGCTGGTGGTGGGGTGCTCCTGTGAAGCTGCTCCTCCACGCTTCTGGTTCGCGTAGCAGAGGTGAACTGCTGCCAGCTTCGGTACCAGTGAACCGGCTGTGAGTTGTGGGCACGGGAGTCTTTTGGGAACCCGTGTGAATGATGCCCAATCCCGGTTGTTAAGGCCTCAGGTGCTGACACCCGACCGGTGACGGCCCGGGGGCTGCACGGGGTGCGGAGCCCCCGCTCCTCTCCAAGTTCAAGTTCTCTGTTCCAGACTCTGATCTAGACCCTTCTGTGTAGACTAAGTGTTTGTTCTCCTACACACTACCCTAGCACTCCGCCCACCAGGACCTAGGATTGACCCTCTGTTCTAGGTGATGCATGCAGGGTTGGATTTCTAAGTTAACCAGATCACTGCTGTGTCAGAGAATATTGCGGCTGCATTTATGGCTGCAATACCCTCCTGTGACGCACTCGTTGCGGGGTGCCACACCTTCCTAAAGAGTCTCCCTTGCTTCATCCATTAAGAATATGAAGACCTATACTTCTACATACTGTAGGTTCAGGAGCTTTTTACCACTTTTGTTGACTTAGCTGTTTCTCTCTGTGTGTACTACGTCTTGGCCGTCATTCTCTGCTCCAAATATGTAGATGTTTCCATCCGTGGTCAGGAAGTCTTTCTCTCTCCCTGTTCTTGCAAAGATGAGAACTTTGCCCAGTGCTTGATAATGGGCGGCTTCTCCTTGTAAGATCTCGAAGCAGTCTGGATTGAAGTAGGGGGACTCTGGCAGTGGTATATAGGTGGAGGTGCTGTATATAGGTGGAGGCATATAGGTGGAGGTACTGTACATAGGTGGCGGTATATAGGTGAAGGTATATAGGTGGAGGTACTGTATATAGGTGATGGTATAGAGGTGGAGGTACTGTATATAGGTGGCGGTATATAGGTGGAGGTGCTCTATGTAGGTGGAGGTACTGTATATAGGTGGAGGTACATAGGTGGAGGTACTGTACATAGGTGGAGGTACTGTACATAGGTGGCGGTATATAGGTGGAGGTACTGTATATAGGTGATGGTATATAGGTGGAGGTGCTGTATATAGGTGGAGGTACTGTATATAGGTGGCGGTATATAGGTGGCACAGTGGTGGACATCAGACTGAGAGGTGAGGATGGAGCTGCTGATTCTGATCCATATGTGGCGGCTTCCTCTCTTCACTGGTTTGATGTAGTGGTGGAGCTCCTCTTTACACCGGATCAATATTCCTCCTGAGCCCCGGCCCTGTTTGATGTTTTTATTTTTCAGGGCAGGGACAGAGATTTCCCTGTATCCGATAGGCACCAGGGATTTGTTTTCGGCTCTGGTCCATGTTTCCAGGAGGATCTGAATGTCTATATTTTTCAGTCTTTGTATAATGTCAGGATCATTTGTTTTACATCCAAAGGTCGAGGTGTTGAGACCCTGGATATTCCAGCTGCTGATTGTAAGTGAAGACATTGTTCTGTGTATCTTGTGTGTATATACCTTGTAATGAGTACGGCTGTGTGGGACGCACTGGAGTTCTTTCTGATTTGTAGAGGTGCCTGGTTCCATCCAGTCACATTAGTCTCTCATACAGTTCGCTGACCAGGGTCTTTATCTCATCCTATCTCTGCTCTGCATGTGTCTGTATGGACTTGGTGGTCCCCACTGTGGAGGTCTCCATCTCTGATGGTCTGGTATTGGCTGCATGTGTCTGTGTGGGCTCGGTGGTCCCCACTGTGGAGGTCTCCACCTCTGATGGTCTGATATTGGCTGCATGTGTCTGTGTGGGCTCGGTGGTCCCCTCCGTGGTGGTCTCCATCTCTGATGGTCTGGTTTTGGCTGCATGTGTCTTGTGTGGGCTCGGTGGTCCCCACTGTGGAGGTCTCCATCTCTGATGGTCTGGTATTGGCTGCATGTGTCTGTGTGGGCTCGGTGGTCCCCACTGTGGAGGTCTCCATCTCTGATGGCCTGATATTGGCTGCATGTGTCTGTGTGGGCTCGGTGGTCCCCTCCGTGGTGGTCTCCTCCTCTGATGGTCTGATACTGGGTGAGGAGCTTTGTTTCCAGCATCCGGAGGTAGGATTGGGGTTTCCTGCTCTTTCCTTCTCAGGAATCTTTCAGTGTGATCATGGTCACTGTTGGATCCAGGCCTGGGGTCTCTGTTTAGCACGATGTCTTTCAGCTCTTTGGCCAGGAGGGTGACCCCTTGTTTGTTGAGGTGCTTATTATCATGCAGGTGATGGAGGTTTATGGAGAGGTGTTGTGCCAGGGTCACGTTTGACACAGCCTTCATCCTTTCAGTCAGTTCCATGTTGATGGTTTGGGTGGTTTCCTTGGATATATCCTTTCTTGGGAGCAGCGATGACAGAATGATTTTGGTGTCTGGGAATTGTAGTTTTGTCGTCTTTGCCAGTTTAGTCAGTTGTTCTGCGATCTGCTGGTGCTGGTCTGGCAGATTGTCTGTACCCGTGTGTATAATAATATGCTTTGGGTTGGTAAACCATGGATTGCTGATGACCTTTGTTGCCTGTTCAATGTTTGTACAGCGGATTGTACGGACGTGTTTTTCTGGGAATAGCCACTGTGTATCTAGGTACATCCCATTTGAGTCCATTATTAGGACAATATCAGGACTTTGTGGTGTCTTGGGGGGGTTACGGTGCTGCTGATGGGGGGCTGTGATGCTGGCTTTGCTGGTGGCTGGTTCTCTTCTCTCTTCCATCTCTCTAGTTTCAGGTTCAGTCATATTGTTGGTTATTGTCTCTACATTCTGATCAGTGGTGGCCATGTTGTCTGCTCTCTGGCTTGTTTCCAGTGCCCCCTGCTGGTTCAGATGTCCAGGGTAATTGGCTTTTAATTCTGTAATTTCCTTTCTAAGTGTCTCATTGTCTTTTTTCAGTTTGCACATTTCCTGCAGAGCGGCCTTGTGCTGAGATTTTAGGTCACACATGTCTGCCTTTATTTTCTGTAGATCTGTGTTGTATTCGCTGTATTTCAGCTTATTGATCTCTTCTGTTGCTTGGTGATTTGCATTTCTTTGTGAGTTTCTTTCACATTCTAATTTCAGTTGGGCCAAGTCTCTTTCTAACTCAGATAAGAGGTCTTTGATGTTATCAGGCGAGAGGTGTGAAGAGCGGTCTTTGATGTTATCAGGCGAGAGGTGTGAAGTGTTGGGAGTTAGGCGGCTCTTTCTGGGAATAGAGATTTCAGCATTAGGAATGTCCGCTGGGGCTTGTAGTTCTTTGTAGATTTGTGCCTGTTCTTTGATTTGGGGAAAACAATTTTCAAATTGTTGCAGATTTACCTCAGTCCCTTGAACCATAATGGTGCCAGTGTGATATAGGCTTATGGTGAGTCCATTGGTGTCATCATCTGTTTGGCTGTTAATTTTAATCCGCTGGACATTATTAGCCTTGGACTTAGATACGTGTTTATATTCTGCGCACGGGGCAGTGTGCCAGGCTGAGGGTTGGTCTGTATAGAACAATACATTGGTTTTTCGTGGAGGATTTTCTTTTGTGTAATCTGCATAAAGTGTCTCTGGATTCTCCCTCAGAGTGTCAAGCTTTTTAGTTTTATTGCTCCACTGCCCCTCTGTTATCTCCAGATCTGCCCCCAGCATTCCTGTGTCTCTGGCTCTCCGCTTTGTTCATTTATTTCTTCCAAATTTGTATTTTCCATATTGTAATTATATGTTCATTGTAATCCTTATTTCTAAGAAGATTAATTTGTAACAAGTCTATAGGTAGTGTTGTAGTTGGAGAATTTCTCCTACCTTTTTATAGGTCCAGGTATCAGGATGTCAGATGTGTGATGCCAGCTGTTTCCAGTCTGTCCTCCAGGAGATTCTTGTTTTGTCCTTAAAATCCTCTAATTCTTCCTTTTTCATAAAATTTAAAGTCCAGTTCAGTCCAGGTCACTTTTATGTTCCACGGGGTTGAGTTTTTCCAGGTTTTGTCTTACAGTCGCCTCATTACAAGGTATAAAGTGATGGAAATTCAGGAGCTCATGTTTAGTCCTGCTTACTCCTAGGATGGTGGGCGTGTATATATACCCACTACCACCACATACAGCATATGCCCACTACCACCCCATACAGCATATGCCCATACCACCCATACATCATATATCCACTACCACCCCATACAGCATATTCCACTATCACCCATACAGCATATATCCACTACCACCCCATACAGCATATACCCCTACCACCACCCATACAGCATATATCCACTATCACCCATACAGCATATACCCACTACCACCCCATACAGCATATGCCCACTACCACCCCATACAGCATATGCCACTACCACCCCTACATCATATATCCACCATCACTGCATACAGCATATATCCACTATCACCCCATACAGCATATATCCACTACCACCCATATATCATATATCCACTAACACCGCATATTCATATATCCACTACCACCCCATACAGCATATACCCACTACCACCCCATTCAGCATATACCTCTACCACCCCATACAGCATATACCCACTACCACCCCATACAGCATATACCCACTACCACCCCATACAGCATATACCCACTACCACCCCATACGGCATATACCACTACTATCCCATACGTCATATATCCACTAACACCGCATATATCATATATCCACTACCACCCATACAGCATATACCCACTACCACCCATTCAGCATATACCTCTACCACCCCATACAGCATATACCCACTACCACCCCATACAGCATATACCCACTACCACCCCATACAGCATATACCCACTACCACCCATACGGCATATACCCACTACTATCCCATACGTCATATACCCACTACCACCCCATACGACATATACCCACTACCACCCCATACAGCATATTTCCACTATCACCCCATACAGCATATATCACTACCACCCATACAGCATATACCCACTACCACCCCATACAGCATATACCACTACACCCCATACACATATATCCACTAACACCCATATATCATATATCCACTACCACCCATACAGCATATACCCACTACCACCCCATACAGCATATACCTCTACCACCCCATACAGCATATACCCACTACCACCCCATACAGCATATACCACTACCACCCATACAGCATATACCCACTACCACCATACAGCATATACCACTACCACCCCATACAGCATATACCCTACACCCCATACAGCATATACCCACTACTATCCCATACAGCATATACCCACTACCACCCCATACAGCATATTTCCACTACACCCCATACAGCATATATCCACTACCACCCCATACAGCATATACCACTATCACCCATACAGCATATATCCACTATCACCCATACAGCATATACCCACTACCAACCATACAGCATATACCCACTACCACGCCATACAGCATATATCCACTACCACCCATACAGTATATATCACTATCACCCATACAGCATATATGCACTATCACCCCATACAGCATATACCCACTACCATCCATACAGCATATACCCACTACCACCCCATAACCTATATCCACTCACGCATACAGCATATATACACTACCCCCATACAGCATATACCACTACCACCCCATACAGCATATACCCACTACCACCCATACAGCATATACCCACTACACCCCATTACGCATATATCCACTACCACCCCATACAGCATATACCCACTACCACCCCATACAGCATATATCCACTACCACCCATATATCATATATCCACTAACACCGCATATATCATATATCCACTACCACCCCATACAGCATATACCCACTACACCCCATACAGCATATACCTCTACCACCCCATACAGCATATACCCACTACCACCCCATACAGCATTATACCACTACACTCATACAGCATATTACCACTACCACCCCATACAGCATATACCCACTACCACCCCATACAGCATATACCCTCTACCACCCCATACGGCATATACCCACTACTATCCCATACAGCATATACCACTACCACCCATTACAGCATATTCCACTATCACCCCATACAGCATATATCCACTACCACCCATACAGCATATACCCACTATCACTCCATACAGCATATATCCACTATCACCCCATACAGCATATACCACTACCAAGCCATACAGCATATACCCACTATCACGCCATACAGCATATATCCACTACCACCCATACAGTATATATCCACTATCACCCCATACAGCATATATGCACTATCACCCCATACAGCATATACCACTACCTCCCATACAGCTATGCCACTACCACCCAAATCCTATATCCACCATCACTGCATTACAGCATATATCCCACTACACCCCATACAGCATATACCCACTACCACCCCATACAGCATATACCCACTACCACCCCATACAGCATTATACCCACTACCACCACCATACGGCATATACCACTACCACCCCATCGCATATACCACTACCACCCCATACAGCATATCCCACTACCACCCCATACGCTTTATATCCACTACACCCCATACAGCATATATCCACTACCACCCCATACAGCATATAACCACTACCACCCCATACAGCATATCACTATACCCATAAGCATATATCCTACACCCCATACGCATATACCACTATCACCCTACGCATATCCACTACCACCATACAGCATTATCACTCACCCATACAGCATATATCCACTACCACCCATACAGCATATACCCACTATCACCCCATACAGCATATCCCATACACCCTACAGCATTACCTCACCCCATACAGCATATACCACTACACCCATACAGCATATACCCACTACACCCATACAGCATATACCCACTACACACCCCATCAGCTATACCCCTACACCCATCAGATATCCACTACCACCCATACAGCATTACCATACACCTACGATTATCACTACCACCCATACAGCTTACCCACTATCACCATCAGCATATCACTCCACCCCATAGATAACCCACTACCCATACAGCATTTCCACTTACCCATACAGCATATACCACTACCACCCCATACAGCATATGCCCACTACCACCCCATACATCATATACTGTATCCACTACCACCCCATACAGCATATACTGTGTCCACTACCACCCCATACAGCATATATCCACTATCACCCCATACAATATATAGCCTCTAGTATCACATACAGCATATATCCACTATCACCCCCATACAGCATATATCCACTATCACCCCATAAGCATATATCCACTATCACCCCATACAATATATACCCTCTAGCATACATAACTGTATATACCACCACCAACAGCATATATTTACTACCCCTGCCTCCAGATACGTATACTTCACTGCAAGATAGCATCATTACCTGCTACCTTCCTCATTATAATGTCTGGATTGACCATCATATGAGATAATTACCACATTCCCTCCTTACATCGGAGCCTTACTAATATTACTAATGGTATGTGACGCTTGAAGCATTACTACATACCAAACCTCACCACCTATACTATTTGATACCCCGCCTCCAATACATGGATATATCACCTCATCGCGAGGAGGTGTCAGTCAAGTATTATGGAGCTCATCATATAATAGTCATGGGGTGAGGTGTAGGATCATTCAGGGCTGAGATGGAAGGGATCAGTTCAGCTGACGGATGGGATCATCAGGAGCAGGATGAGGGATATCAGACTGAGGATGGAGGATATAGGGGCTTGAGGATGAAGGGATCGTTCAGAGCTGAGGATGGGGATCATCAGAGCTGAGGATGGGGGGACATCAGAGCTCAGAGATGGATGTAGGATCTCAGTCTGCGCTGAGGATTAGGGCTGGATGGTCAATGTAGCTAGATGGAGGGATCAGTCGGAGCTGAGGATGGGAGATCAGTCAGGAGCTGAGGATGAGGGATCAGTCAGGGTGCTGAGGATGGAAGGGATCAGTCAGGAGCTGAGGATGGGAGGGGATCAGTCAGGAGCTGAGGATGGAGTGGGATAGTCAGTGGACTGAGGATGGAGGATCAGTCAGGGGCTGAGGATGGAAGGGATCAGTCAGGAGCTGAGGATGTGGGGATCAGTCAGGAGCTGAGGATGGAGGGGATCAGTCGGAGGCGAGGATGGAGGGGATCAGTCAGGGCTGAGGATGAGGGGATCAGTCAGGAGGATGAGTGATGGAGGGGATCAGTCAGGAGCTGAGGATGGGGGGGATCAGTCAGGAGCTGAGGATGGAGGGAATCGAGTCAGCAGGACTGAGGATGGAGGGGATCGGATCATCAGGGCTGAGGATGGAGGGGATCTGAGCGAGTGTAGGGATCAGTCAGGATGAGAGGGGATCAGTCAGGGGCTGAGGATGGAGGGGATCAGTCAGGGCTGAGGATGGAGGGGATCAGTCAGGGACTGAGGATGGAGGGGATCAGTCAGGGACTGAGGATGGAGGGATCAGTCAGGGACTGAGGATGGAGGGATCAGTCAGGGGCTGAGGATGGAAGGGGATCAGTCAGGAGCTGAGGATGGAGGGGATCAGTCAGGGACTGAGGATAGGGGATCAGTCAGGGACTGAGGATGGAGGATCAGTCAGGGCTGAGGATGGAGGATCAGTCAGGGGCTGAGGATGAGGATCAGTCAGGGCTGAGGATGGAGGATCAGTCAGGGCTGAGGATGGAGGATCAGTCAGGAGCTGAGGATGGAGGATCAGTCAGGAGCTGAGGATGGAGGATCAGTCAGGACTGAGGATGGAGGGGATCAGTCAGGGGCTGAGGAGGAGGGGATCAGTCAGGAGCTGAGGATGAGGGGATCAGTCAGGGGCTGAGGATGGAGGGATCAGTCAGGGCTGAGGATGGAGGGATCAGTCAGGGGCTGAGGATGGAGGGATCAGTCAGGGACTGAGGATGGAGGGATCAGTCAGGGCTGAGGATGGAGGGGATCAGTCAGGGACTGAGGATGGAGGGATCAGTCAGGGACTGAGGATGGAGGGGATCGTCAGGAGCTGAGGATGGAGGGGATCAGTCAGGAGCTAGGATGGAGGATCTCAGGACTAGGATGGAGGATCAGTCAGGGACTGAGGATGAGGATCAGTCAGGACTGAGGATGAGGGATCAGTCAGGACTGAGGATGGAGGGGATCAGTCAGGGACTGAGGATGGAGGATCAGTCAGGGCTGAGGATGGAGGGGATCAGTCAGGAGACTGAGGATGGAGGATCAGTCAGGGCTGAGGATGGAGGATCAGTCAGGGCTGAGGATGGAGGATCAGTCAGGGCTGAGGATGAGGATCATCGACTGAGAGGAGGATCAGTCAGGAGCTGAGATGGAGATCAGTCAGAGCTGAGGATGGAGGATCAGTCAGGAGCTGAGGATGGAGGATCAGTCAGGAGCTGAGGATGGAGGATCAGTCAGGAGCTGAGGATGGAGGATCAGTCAGGAGCGAGAGAGATCAGTCAGAGCTGAGGATGGAGGATCAGTCAGGGCTGAGGATGGAGGATCAGTCAGGGCTGAGGATGGAGGGGATCAGTCAGGGGCTGAGGATGGAGGGGATCAGTCAGGGCTGAGGATGGAGGATCAGTCAGGGGCTGAGGATGGAGGGATCAGTCAGGGCTGAGGATGGAGGATCAGTCAGGGGCTGAGGATGGAGGATCAGTCAGGGGCTGAGGATGGAGGATCAGTCAGGGCTGAGGATGGAGGATCAGTCAGGGCTGAGGATGGAGGATCAGTCAGGGACTAGAGGATGGAAGGGGATCAGTCAGGGGCTGAGGAATGGAGGATCAGTCAGGGACTGGGATGAGGATAGTCAGGGAGGAGGTGGATCAGTCAGGGCTGAGGATGGAGGATCAGTCAGGGGCTGAGGATGGAGGATCAGTCAGGGCTGAGGATGGAGGATCAGTCAGGTGGCTGAGGATGGCAGGATAGTCAGGGGCTGAGAGGATGGTAGGATAGTCCAGGAGCTGAGGATGGAGGATCAGTCAGGAGCTGAGGATGGAGGATCAGTCAGGGACTGAGGATGGAGGATCAGTCAGGGGCTGAGGATGGAGGATCAGTCAAGCTGAGATGGAGGATCAGTCAGAGCTGAGGATGGAGGATCAGTCAGGACTGAGGATGGAGGGATCAGTCAGGCTGAGATGGAGGATCAGTCAGGGCTGAGGATGGAGGATCAGTCAGGGCTGAGATGGAGGATCAGTCAGGGGCTGAGGATGGAGGATCAGTAGGCTGAGGATGGAGGATCAGTCAGGGCTGAGGAGGAGATCAGTCAGGGCTGAGGATGGAGGATCATCAGGCTGAGGATGGGATCAGTCAGGGCTGAGGATGGAGGATCAGTCAGGGCTGAGATGAGATCAGTCAGGGCTGTACAGGACATAAAGGAGGACACGGGCTCAGTACAGGACATAACAGGAGGCACGGGTCAGTACAGGACATAACAGGAGGAACGGGGCTCAGTACAGGACATAACAGGAGACAGGGCTCAGTAAGGACATAAAGGAGGCACGGGGCTCAGTACAGGACTAACGGAGGACACGGGGCTCAGTAAGGACATAACAGGAGGACACGGGGCTCAGTACAGGAATAACGGAGGTCACGGGCTCATACAGGACATAACGGAGGACAGGGGTCAGTAAGGACATAACAGGAGGCACGGGGCTCAGTACAGGACTAACAGGAGGACACGGGGCTCAGTACAGGACTAACAGGAGGACAAGGGCTCAGTACAGGACATACGGAGGACACGGGGCTCAGTACAGGACATACAGGAGGCACGGGGCTCAGTACAGGACATAACAGGAGGTACGGGCTCAGTACAGGACATAACAGGAGGCACGGGCTCAGTCAGACATACAGGAGGCACGGGCTCAGTACAGGACATAACGGAGGACACGGGCTCAGTACAGGACATAAAGGAGGACACGGGGCTCAGTACAGGACATAACAGGAGGACCGGGGTCAGTACAGACATAACAGGAGGCAGGGGCTCAGTACAGGACATAACAGGAGTACGGGGCTCAGTAAGACATAACAGGAGGACACGGGGCTCAGTACAGACATAACAGGAGGACACGGGGCTCAGTACAGGACATAAGGAGGACACGGGGCCAGTACAGGACATAACAGGAGGTACGGGGCTCAGTACAGGACATAACAGGAGTCACGGGGCTCAGTACAGGACATAACAGGAGGTCACGGGCTCAGTACAGGACATAAGGAGGACACGGGCTCAGTACAGGAAAAGGAGGACACGGGGCTCAGTACAGGACATAACGGAGGACACGGGGCTCAGTACAGGACATAACAGGAGGCACGGGTCAGTACAGGACTAACAGGAGGACACGGGGCTCAGTACAGGACATAACGGAGGTACGGGGCTCAGTACAGGACATAACGGAGGCACGGGTCGTAAGGACATAACAGGAGGTACGGGGCTCAGTACAGGACATAACAGGAGGCACGGGGCTCAGTAAGGACATAAGGAGGACACGGGCTCAGTAAGGACATAACAGGAGGCACGGGGTCAGTACAGGACATAACAGGAGGCACGGGGCTCAGTACAGGACATAACAGGAGCACGGGGCTCAGTACAGGACATAACAGGAGGACACGGGGCTCAGTACAGGACATAACGGAGGACGGGCTCAGTACAGGACATAACGAGGACGGGGCTCAGTACAGGACATAACAGGAGGACACGGGGCTCAGTACAGGACATAACAGGAGACACGGGGCTCAGTAACAGGAACATAACAGGAGGCACGGGCTCATACAGGACATAACAGGAGGTACGGGCTCAGTACAGGACATAACGGAGGCACGGGGCTCAGTACAGACATAACAGGAGGACACGGGGCTCAGTACAGGACATAACAGGAGGACACGGGGCTCAGTACAGGACATAACGGAGGACACGGGCTCAGTACAGGACATAACAGGAGGACACGGGGCTCAGTACAGGACATAACAGGAGGACGGGGCTCAGTACAGGACATACAGGAGGACACGGGGCTCAGTACAGGACATAACAGGAGGACACGGGGCTCAGTACAGGACATAACAGGAGGCACGGGCTCAGTACAGGACATAACAGGAGGACACGGGGCTCAGTAAGGACATAACGGAGGACACGGGGCTCAGTACAGGACATAACGGAGGCACGGGGTCAGTACAGGACATAACGGAGGACAGGGGCTCAGTACAGGACATAACAGGAGGCACGGGGCTCAGTACAGGACATAACAGGAGGACACGGGGCTCAGTACAGGACTAACAGGAGGACAGGGCTCAGTACAGGACATAACGGAGGACACGGGGCTCAGTACAGGACATAACAGGAGGCACGGGGCTCAGTACAGGACATAACAGGAGGAACGGGCTCAGTACAGGACATAACAGGAGGACACGGGGCTCAGTACAGGACATAACAGGAGGCACGGGGCTCAGTACAGGACATAACAGGAGGACGGGGCTCAGTAAGGACATAACAGGAGGACACGGGCTCAGTACAGGACATAACGGAGGCACGGGCTCAGTACAGGACATAACGGAGGACACGGGGCTCAGTACAGACATAACAGGAGGACACGGGGCTCAGTACAGGACATAACAGGAGGACACGGGGCTCAGTACAGGACATAACAGGAGGACAGGGCTCAGTACAGGACATAACGGAGGACACGGGGCTCAGTACAGGACATAACAGGAGGTCACGGGCTCAGTACAGGACATAACAGGAGGCACGGGGTCAGTACAGGACATAACAGGAGGTACGGGCTCAGTACAGGACATAACAGGAGGCACGGGGCTCAGTACAGGACATAACAGGAGGCACGGGGCTCAGTACAGGACATAACGGAGGAACGGGGCTCAGTACAGGACATAAAGGAGGACGGTGTACAGGACTAAGGAGCCGGGCTCAGTACAGGACATAACAGGAGGACACGGGGCTCAGTACAGGACATAACAGGAGGACACGGGGCTCAGTACAGGACATAACAGGAGGTCACGGGGCTCGTACAGACATAACAGGAGGACACGGGGCTCAGTACAGGACATAACAGGAGGCACGGGGCTCAGTACAGGACATAAAGGAGGACACGGGGCTCAGTACAGGACATAACAGGAGGACACGGGGCTCAGTACAGGATATAACAGGAGGACACGGGGCTCAGTACAGGACATAACAGGAGGACACGGGGCTCAGTACAGGACATAACAGGAGGACACGGGGCTCAGTACAGGACATAACAGGAGGGACACGGGGCTCAGTACAGGACATAACAGGAGGACACGGGGCTCAGTACAGGACATAACAGGAGGACACGGGGCTCAGTACAGGACATAACAGGAGGGACACGGGGCTCACCGAAATAACTGGGAGACACTAGAATATAGACCCTTCCCCTCCCGTGTAATATTTTGTATGCACTTGATGATATCTGGTGGCTCAGGCTCTGCTTGTTCTGTGTCCTCCTCATTAGTAGCAGTGACTGGAGCTGCACATGTAGGTCACACAGCACTGATCACTCAGATACACAGCACGGCCGAGCGCTGGAGAAAGGAAGATAGCGGGCAACCCCTCCCAACCTGAATATGATACTGCACCAGCAGAATAGTGAGTGCAGCCCTGGAGTATAATACAGGAGGTAACTCAGGATCAGTAATGTAATGTATGTACACAGTGACTGCACCAGCAGAATAGTGAGTTCAGCTCTGCAGTATAATACAGGAGGTAACTCAGGATCAGTAATGTAATGTATGTACACAGTGACTGCACCAGCAGAATAGTGAGTGCAGCTCTGGAGTATAATACAGGAGGTAACTCAGGATCAGTAATGTAATGTATGTACACAGTGACTGCACCAGCAGAATAGTGAGTGCAGCTCTGGAGTATAATACAGGAGGTAACTCAGGATCAGTAATGTAATGTATGTACACAGTGACTGCACCAGCAGAATAGTGAGTGCAGCTCTGGAGTATAATACAGGAGGTAACTCAGGATCAGTAATGTAATGTATGTACACAGTGACTGCACCAGCAGAATAGTGAGTGCAGCTCTGGAGTATAATACAGGCGGTAACTCAGGATCAGTAATGTAATGTATGTACACAGTGACTGCACCAGCAGAATAGTGAGTCCAGCTGTGGTGTATAACACAGGAGCTAACTCAGGATCAGTAATGTAATGTATATATACAGTGACTGCACCAGCAGAATAGTGAGTGCAGCTCTGGAGTATAATACAGGAGGTAACTCAGGATCAGTAATGTAATGTATGTACACAGTGACTGCACCAGCAGAATAGTGAGTGCAGCTCTGGAGTATAATACAGGAGGTAACTCAGGATCAGTAATGTAATGTATGTACACAGTGACTGCACCAGCAGAATAGTGAGTGCAGCTCTGGAGTATAATACAGGAGGTAACTCAGGATCAGTAATGTAATGTTTGTACACAGTGACTGCACCAGTAGAATAGTGAGTGCAGCTCTGGAGTATAATACAGGAGGTAACTCAGGATCAGTAATGTAATGTATGTACACAGTGACTGCACCAGTAGAATAGTGAGTGCAGCTCTGGAGTATAATACAGGAGGTAACTCAGGATCAGTAATGTAATGTATGTACACAGTGACTGCACCAGCAGAATAGTGAGTGCAGCTGTGGTGTATAACACAGGAGCTAACTCAGGATCAGTAATGTAATGTATATATACAGTGACTGCACCAGCAGAATAGTGAGTGCAGCTCTGGAGTATAATACAGGAGGTAACTCAGGATTAGTAATGTAATGTATGTACACAGTGACTGCACCAGCAGAATAGTGAGTGCAGCTCTGGAGTATAATACAGGAGGTAACTCAGTATCAGTAATGTAATGTATGTACACAGTGACTGCACCAGCAGAATAGTGAGTGCAGCTCTGGAGTATAATACAGGAGGTAACTCAGGATCAGTAATGTAATGTATGTACACAGTGACTGCACCAGCAGAATAGTGAGTGCAGCTCTGGAGTATAATACAGGAGGTAACTCAGGATCAGTAATGTAATGTATGTACATAGTGACTGCACCAGCAGAATAGTGAGTGCAGCTCTGGAGTATAATACAGGAGGTAACTCAGGATCAGTAATGTAATGTTTGTACACAGTGACTGCACCAGTAGAATAGTGAGTGCAGCTCTGGAGTATAATACAGGAGGTAACTCAGGATTAGTAATGTAATGTTTGTACACAGTGACTGCACCAGTAGAATAGTGAGTGCAGCTCTGGAGTATAATACAGGAGGTAACTCAGGATCAGTAATGTAATGTATGTACACAGTGAGTGCAGCTCTGGAGTATAATACAGGAGGTAACTCAGGATCAGTAATGTAATGTATGTACACAGTGACTGCACCAGCAGAATAGTGAGTGCAGCTCTGGAGTATAATACAGGAGGTAACTCAGGATCAGTAATGTATGTACACAGTGACTGCACCAGCAGTATAGTGAGTGCAGCTCTGGAGTATAATACAGGAGGTAACTCAGGATCAGTAATGTAATGTATGTACACAGTGACTGCACCAGCAGAATAGTGAGTGCCGCTCTGGAGTATAAACCATTATTTATCCCTTTTAGGGGGCCGTCACACGCTGCGACATCTTTAGCGATATTGTAAGCGATCACGTGCACGCGCGATCGCTTACAATATCGCTCACATCGCTGGTGAGATGTCACACAGACAGACTCACCAGCGATGCGGAGCCGAGATCTCGCTCGTTACTATGGTACACATCGGGTAACTAGGCGCCGCGCGTCGCTTAGTTACCCGACGTGTACCATAGTTACCATCTCCCAGCATAGGCGCGGTCGCTGGGAGATGGATCATCGTGGTGTCATACACCACGATGATGCAGATCGTTGCATCGTTCATCGCTAGATCTGAGAACCGAACCTCAGATCAGCGATGTCACGATCAAGCGATTTACCATCGTGAATCGCTTGATTACATGCAACGATATCTTGCCCGATATCGCTTAAGCGATCAAAAAGGAGATCGCTTAAGGCGGCCGTCACACGGAACGATATCTTGCCCGATATCGTTTAAGCGATCTCCTTTTTGATCGCTTAAGCGATATCGGGCAAGATATCGTTGCATGTAATCAAGCGATTTACGATGGTAAATCGCTTGATCGTGACATCGCTGATCTGAGCTCCGGTTCTCAGATCTAGCGATGAACGATGCAACGATCTGCATCATCGTGGTGTATGACACCACGATGATCCATCTCCCAGCGACCGCGCCTATGCTGGGAGATGGTAACTATGGTACACGTCGGGTAACTAAGCGACGCGCGGCGCCTAGTTACCCGATGTGTACCATAGTAACGAGCGAGATCGCTGCTCCACATCGCTGGTGAGTCTGTCTGTGTGACATCTCACCAGCGATGTGAGCGATATTGTAAGCGATTGCGCGTGCACGTGATCGCTTACAATATCGCTAAAGATGTCGCAGCGTGTGACGGCCCCCTATACGATATCGTGCAAGATATCTCACCGTGTGACGGCCGCCTTAGATGCTACCGTATAATTGATTAGTGATCTTCAGTGTTTTCGGTTAATGCTGCGCACTCATTGATCTGTAGGATTCTGTCTGATCAGTGCTGCATCTCATCCTGTGGCCCCGGTGTGGGGTCTTACCATCATTTGCATTCACTGTGCGGTGGTCCTGTGGCCCCGGTGTGGGGTCTTGCCATCATGTTTATTGCTGTTGACATAACTATTATTTTGTGTGTCAGGTCAGCATTAATCCCCTCACAGCTGTAATCAGCTCACACAGGAGGATTAATTTCCTTACACCGAGCGGACATACAATATATGAAAGAGGGATTTATGTAAAGCAGAGAGTCAACGGCTCCCAGAGCTGAGGGGCTGTACTGTACAGTGGGCACCTTGTGTATACTGCTGCCCTGTGTGCCCGGCTCTGTGCTGTAGATGGTGGTATATTGTGTATACTGCTGCCCTGTGTGCTTGGCTCTGTGCTGTAGATGGTGGTATATTGTGTATACTGCTGCCCTGTGTGCCCGGCTCTGTGCTGTAGATGATGGTATATTGTGTATACTGCTGCCCCGTGTGCCTGGCTCTGTGCTGTAGATGGTGGTATATTGTGTATACTGCTGCCCCGTGTGCCCGGCTCTGTGCTGTAGATGGTGGTATATTGTGTATACTGCTGCCCTGTGTGCCCCTCTCTGTGCTGTAGATGGTGGTATATTGTGTATACTGCTGCCCTGTGTGCCTGGCTCTGTGCTGTAGATGGTGGTATATTGTGTATACTGCTGCCCCGTGTGCCTGGCTCTGTGCTGTAGATGGCGGTATATTGTGTATACTGCTGCCCCGTGTTGCCCGGCTCTGTGCTGTAGATGGTGGAATATTGTGTATACTGCTGCCCCGAGTGCCCGGCTCGGTGCTGTAGATGGCGGTATATTGTGTATACTGCTGCCCTGTGTGCCCGGCTCTGTGCTGTAGATGATGGTATATTGTGTATACTGCTGCCCCGTGTGCCTGGCTCTGTGCTGTAGATGGTGGTATATTGTGTATACTGCTACCCTGTGTGCCCGGCTCTGTGCTGTAGATGGCGGTATATTGTGTATACTGCTGCCCCGTGTGCCTGGCTCTGTGCTGTAGATGATGGTATATTGTGTATACTGCTGCCCCGTGTGCCCGGCTCTGTGCTGTAGATGATGGTATATTGTGTATACTGCTACCCTGTGTGCCCGTCTCTGTGCTGTAGATGGTGGTATATTGTGTATACTGCTGCCCCGTGTGCCCGGCTCTGTGCTGTAGATGGTGGTATATTGTGTATACTGCTGCCCTGTGTGCCCGTCTCTGTGCTGTAGATGATGGTATATTGTGTATACTGCTGCCCCGTGTGCCTGGCTCTGTGCTGTAGATGGTGGTATATTGTGTATACTGCTGCCCTGTATGCCCGGCTCTGTGCTGTAGATGGTGGTATATTGTGTATACTGCTGCCCCGTGTGCCTGGCTCTGTGCTGTAGATGGTGGAATATTGTGTATACTGCTGCCCTGTGTGCCCGGCTCTGTGCTGTAGATGATGGTATATTGTGTATACTGCTGCCCTGTGTGCCTGGCTCTGTGCTGTAGATGGTGGTATATTGTGTATACTGCTGCCCTGTGTGCTTGGCTCTGTGTTGTAGATGGTGGAATATTGTGTATAATGCTGCCCCGTGTGCCCGGCTCTGTGTTGTAGATGGTGGTATATTGTGTATACTGCTGCCCTGTGTGCCCGTCTCTGTGCTGTAGATGATGGTATATTGTGTATACTGCTGCCCCGTGTGCCCGGCTCTGTGTTGTAGATGATGGTATATTGTGTATACTGCTGCCCCGTGTGCCTGGCTCTGTGCTGTAGATGGTGGTATATTGTGTATACTGCTGCCCTGTGTGCCCGGCTCTGTGCTGTAGATGGTGGTATATTGTGTATACTGCTGCCCTGTGTGCTTGGCTCTGTGTTGTAGATGGTGGAATATTGTGTATAATGCTGCCCCGTGTGCCCGGCTCTGTGTTGTAGATGGTGGTATATTGTGTATACTGCTGCCCTGTGTGCCCGGCTCTGTGCTGTACATGATGGCACGTTGTGTATTCTGCGGTGGCGGTGCCATTCTGGTTTATATCCTGTTGTTGCAGTATCAGGTGTGTGTTGGTGTCGGGGATTGAGTGGTCAGTGTTGGGGATTGAGTGATTGGTTTGGAGGATTGGGTGGTCAGTGTGGGGGATCGGGTTGTCGGTCTGTGTGTGGGTGGTCAGTTTTGAGGAGCGGGTGGTCGATGTGGGGTTTCAGGTGGTCGGTGTTGGGGATCGGGTGGTTGGTGTGGGGGATTGGGTGTTCGTGTGTTAATGTGGGGGATCAGGTGGTCTGTATGGGGGATCAGGTCATCGGTGTGGGGGATTGGGTGGTCGGTGTTGGGGATCGGGTGGTTGGTGTGGGGGATTGGGTGGTCAGTGTTGGGGATTGGGTGGTCAGTGTTGGGGATTGGGTGGTTGGTGTGGTGGATCGGGTGGTTGGTGTGGGGGATCGGGTGGTCGGTGTGGGAAACCGAGTTGTTGCTGTGTGGGATCGGGTTGTTGTGTGGGATCGGGTGCTCGGTTTGGGGGATTGGGTGGTTGGTGTGGAGGATTGGTTGGTCATTGTTTCGGATTGGATGGTTGGTGTGGAGGACCAGGTGGTCGTGTGTTGATGTGGGGATCGGGAGGTCAGTGTGAGGGATCGGGTGGTCGTTGTGGGTGATCGGGTTGTCGTGTGCTGATGTGGGGGATTGGGTGGTAGGTGTTGGGGATCGAGTGGTTGGTGTGGGGGATCGGGTGGTGATTGTTGGGGATCGGGTGGTCAGTGTTGGGATCGGGTGGTCATTGTTGGGGATCCAGTAGTCGGTGTGTGGGATCAGGTGGTTGGTGTTTGGGATCAGGTGGTTGCTGTGGGGGATCGAGTGGTTGGTGTGGGGGATCAGGTGGTCGTGTGTTGATGTGGAGGATTGGGTGGTAGGTGTTGGGGATCGGGTGATTAGTGTGGGGGATTGAGTGGTCATTGTTCGGGATTGAGTGGTCTGTGTTGGGGATCGGGTGGTCGGAGTGGGGGATCAGGTGGTCGTGTGTTGATGTGGGGATCAGGTAGGCAATGTTGGGGATCGGGTGGTTGACGTGGGGGATTGGGTGGTTGTGTGTTGATGTGTGCGATCAGGTGGTCCGTATGGGGGATCAGGTCATTGGTGTAGGGGATTGGGTGGTCGGTGTGGGGGATTGGGTGGTCAGTGTGGGGGATTGGGTGGTCAGTGTGGGGGATTGGGTGGTCAGTGTGGGGGATTGGGTGGTCAGTGTGGGGGATTGGGTGGTCAGTGTGGGGGATTTGGTGGTTGGTGTGGGGATCGGGTGGTCGTTGTGGGGGAATGAGTGGCCAGTGTTGGGGATGTGGGGGATCGAGTGGTCTGTGGTGGGGATCGAGTGGTCTGTGGTGGGGATCTGGTGGTCAGTGTGGGGGATCAGGTGGTTGGTGTGGGGGATCGAGTGGTCGTGTGTTGATGTGGGGGATCGGGTGGTCGACCGGGTGGTTGGTGTGGGGGATCGGGTGGTCGGTGTTTGGGATTGGGTCGTTGGTGTAGAGGATCAGATGGTCGTGTATTGATGTGGGGGATCGGTTGGTCAGTGGGAGGGATCGGTCGGTCGTATGCTGATGTGGGGGATTGGGTTGTAGGTGTTGGGCATCAAGTGGTTGGTGTGGGGGATCGGGTGGTCATTGTTGGGGATCGGGTGGTCAGTGTTGGGATCGGGTGGTCATTGTGTCACACGCTTAGATGGTGCTGACATTGCTGGATGTTGCTGTGTATGTTGTTTGTCTTTAAGAACTGCATGGTTGATTGTTGTGAAGGTCCTTGCCGTCTGTGTTGTGCTCCAGAGCTGCATTCACTATTATGTTCAGCTGCTGGTTGAGTGGTTGAAGTGTGACTCACCTGGAATCCCCTCCCCCGGCTTTAAATAGCTTTCCCTCTCCTCTGTCAGACGCCGTTTATAGAGTTAGTTGGCTCTTGGTCATTGTGCTGAGAAGAAGTCTTGCTGCTGTTCTGAAGCCTCTCCTAGAGTTCTATTGCCGTGGGAGAAGCTGTGATCCCTCACCCGTGGGTGGAGGTAGCGGCCCTCAGCCTAGGGCTAATCAGGAGTTTTAGGGTACAGGGTGTCAGCTTAGAACTCCTCACCATCAGAGGTACCTCCTAGATCTGGGCGAGCCAGGGACCCCAGCATCAAGGTCAGATTAGGCTCTACTGACCCCTTTGCCCATCACACCATCAAGTTACCTGATTCCCTCACCTCCTAAGTGTGACACATTGTTGGGGATCCATTGGTCGGTGTGGCGGATGTGGTGTTTGGTGTTTGGGATCGGCTGGTTGCTGTGGGGGATCGGGTGGTTGGTTGTGGGGATCAGGTGGTCATGTGTTGATGTGTGGGATCAGATGGTCAGTGTGGGGGATCAGGTGGTTAATGTGGAGGATCGGGTGGTCGATGTGGGGGGTCGGGAGGTCGTGTTTTGATGTGGGGATTGGGTGGTCGCTGTGGGGGATTGGGTGTTTTGTGTGGGGGATCAGGTGGTCGTGTGTTGATGTGGAGATTGGGTGGTCGCTGTGGGGATTGGGTGTTTTGTGTTTGGGATCCAGTGGTCGGCGTGGGGAATTGGGTGGTCGGTGTGGGGGATCGGGTGGTCAGTGTGGGGGATTGGGTGGTCGGTATGGGGGATTGGGTGGTCAGTGTGGGGGATTGGGTGGTCGGTGTGGGGGATCGGGTGGTCGGTGCGGGGGATTGGGTGGTCAGTGCGGGGGATTGGGTGGTCAGTGCGGGGGATTGGGTGGTCAGTGCGGGGGATTGGGTGGTCAGTGCAGGGGATCGACCACCCGATCCCCCACACTGACCACCCAATCCCCCACACCGACCACCCGGTGTGGGGGATTGGGTGGTCAGTGTGGGGGATCGACCACCCGATCCCCCACACTGACCACCCAATCCCGCACACCGACCACCCGGTGTGGGGTAGCGGGTGGTCAGTGTGGGGATCGGGTGGTCGGTGTGGGGGATCGGGTGGTCGGTGTGGGGGATCGGGTGGTCGGTGTGGGGGATTGGGTGGTCGGTGTGGGGGATTGGGTGGTCGGTGTGGGGGATCGGGTGGTCGGTGCGGGGATTGGGTGGTCAGTGCGGGGGATTGGGTGGTCAGTGCGGGGGATTGGGTGGTCAGTGCGGGGGATTGGGTGGTCAGTGCGGGGGATTGGGTGGTCAGTGCAGGGGATCGACCACCCGATCCCCCACACTGACCACCCAATCCCCCACACCGACCACCCGGTGTGGGGGATTGGGTGGTCAGTGTGGGGGATCGACCACCCGATCCCCCACACTGACCACCCAATCCCGCACACCGACCACCCGGTGTGGGGTAGCGGGTGGTCAGTGTGGGGATCGGGTGGTCGGTGTGGGGGATCGGGTGGTCGGTGTGGGGGATTGGGTGGTCGGTGTGGGGGATTGGGTGGTCGGTGTGGGGATCGGGTGGTCGGTGTGGGGGATCGGGTGGTCAGGGTGGGGGATCGGGTGGTCAGTGTGGGGGATTGGGTGGTCATTGCGGGGGATTGGGTGGTCAGTGCAGGGGATCGGGTGGTCGTCTGTGATCTGCTCTGTCTTGGGGGCAGTGGTGCCCGCTCTGAACCTTCTCCTCTCTCTGTAGATGTCCTTTGCTCGCAGAGATGCCCGGCAGCATTCACAGCCCGTCCCAGGCTCCGCGCCACCCCGTGATGACCGGACAGGAAGAGGCCGCTGTCGCCATGGTAATAAGAGCGGGATAAATTGGGTCTTTTTTTTTATCCCTCATTGAACGGCTTATAGACAGACAGATGTCAGTGACCGAAACCAGGATAATCTGGGCACAAGCAAATTAAGTCAGACAGATGCTGAGATATAATACTTTGCCCTCACCAGGATGCCCACCGCCTCGTACAGGTACAGCAGGGAATCACAGCTAAGAGGCCATGTCTGCACCTGTAATGTGTTTTGTGCCCCCTCCTGATGATGATATGGGGAGTCCGGTGGCCCGAGCCATTCTGCTGATATGGGGAGCCCGGGGGCCACACCGCACTGCTGATATGGGGAGCCCAGGGGCCACACCGCACTGCTGATATGGGGAGCCCGGGGGCCACACTGCATTGCTGATATGGGGAGCCCGGGGGCCACACCTCACTGCTGATATGGGGAGCCCAGGGGCCACACCGCACTGCTGATATGGGGAGCCCGGGGGCCACACCGCACTGCTGATATGGGGAGCCTGGGGGCCACACCGCACTGCTGATATGGGGAACCCAAGGGCCACACCGCACTGCTGATATGGGGAGCCCGGGAGCCACACCACACTGCTGATATGGGAAGCCCGGGCCGCATCACTCTGCTGATATGGGGAGTTGGACCGCACCGCTCTGCTGATATGGGTAGCCCGGGCCTCACTACTCTTTTGATATGGGCAGACAGGACCATTATCTGTATATAATATGCTGATATGGGGAGCCTGAGGGTCACACCATTCTCCTGATATGGGGAGCCCGGGCCGCACCACTCTGCTGATATGGGGGGCCCGGACCGCACTGCTCTGCTGATATGGGAAGTCCGAGTCGCACAGCTCTGCTGATATGGGGAGCCCGGGCCGCTTCGCTCTGCTGATATGGGGAGTCCGAGGTGCACCACTCTGCTGATATGGGGAGCCGAACCACACCGCTCTACTGATATGGGGAGTCCGGGCCTCACCACTCTCCTGATATGGGGAGCCCGAGCCGCACCGCTCTGCTGATATGGGGAGCCCGAGCCGCACCACTCTGCTGATATGGGGAGCCCAGGCCGCACCGCTCTGCTGATATGGGGAGCCCGAGCCGCACCGCTCTGCTGATATGGGGAGCCTGGGCCGCTCCGCTCTGTTGATATGGGGAGCCCAGGCCGCACCACTATGCTGATATGGGGAGCACAGGCCGCACCACTCTGCTGATATGAGGAACCCGGGCCTTACCGCTCTGCTGATATGGGGAGCCCAGGCCGCACCGCTCTGCTGATATGGGGAGCCAGGCCGCACGCTTGCTGATATGGAGCGCAGCCGCACCGCTCTGCTGATATGGGGAGCCCAGGCCGCACCGCTCTGCTGATATGGGGAGCCCAGGTCGCACCGCTCTGCTGATATGGGGATTCAGGACCATTATCTGTATAATTAGTAGTATAATGGAGCGCCTACTTGTCATGAAGACATAGTCAGGACCTGCAGCTCTCTGGTGCCCCTTGCTGGCCAATCACGGTATTGTCAGAGGATAAGAAAAGGAGCCCAGCTGCTCTAATTTATGTCGTCTCCTGTGGCACGTGATGTGACGGGATGTATATATACCACCAGTTCCGTGCCAGGAACGTATATATAGCTCGATCCATTAACCTCAAGCCCACATTATCACATAAATACCAAAATTATGCTGCCACCACCGATCTCTTTCAAGGTTTGGTTTGGTAACATGAAATAGCGGGAGGTGCGTGACGCTCACTCATAGAAGTGAAGAACGAAACAAGTGAGTTATGAATTTTACTCCAGAAAGTCGGCAGTGTTTACAAGAAGATATACAAGATATTACAAAAGAGACAATTTACATATATGCATAAACAGTTATTAAAATAAAAGATAAAAATAAAATAAGAATTTGCAAACCTGTTCCACGTGGTGACAACTCAGATTCAGTGGGGGGAATGGCTCCCCAGAAATGGTGTATGATTCCTTCACACAGCTACAGGGTCGTGCTGTGTCTGTTGTCCCAGGGTGGAATGTCTCCAAAAATGGACGCTTTGGTTTCATGTAATAAGCCACAAAACCATAAACGCCCACTTTGTTTACCTCACGTGTGGTCTGGTTTCTTTGAAAACCACCCCTCTCCACAATGCTCAAAACCTCCATTTTTCCATATCTTTGGCTTGGACGTGTCGAGTCCACTGGGACGGGGTACTCGGTACCGGACCGGCTCGCTGCTGGGGAAGTCACGGAGGTCCTGGTCCAGACCGTGTCCCGGGCCTGGCAAGTAAAAGGGGAATATGTACAAGGGATAAATGTCTGTCGTGACGCCATCCACGGTTTGTGGTCAGTAATGGGACCACCGCTGCTGCAGAACCTCCGGGGACGATGTTAGGCAGCTGTAGATGGAATAGCTCTCTGCGGGCAGACTTGGGTTCCCCGGGGCAGTGATGGTTGGAGTGTATGATTGTTGGTGGTATTCGGTGTAGTTCATTTACTTTCCTGCTGCTGCAGCCTTCCTCCAGCCAGTGCCCAGAGCTGACAGGCTGTGGCTCTCCAGGTGGGATCTCTCTGCGGTCCTACTGAAAGGAATCGTTCACGGGCAAGGGAGCAAAGTGATTATACAGTTCTGTCCGCAGATAATCACACATGGGAGTTGGAAGCAGGGTTCACCGTGTTACTGTGCAGTTTCTTTCAGTACAGCAGTTCAGTTACAGTTCAGTTCTTACAGGGTTACAGACTTTCCCCTCTGGGTTCTTTCTACTCCCTGCAGCCAGGTTGTTTCTCTGTGACCCCTCACTCTCTCTCTCTCCTTTCCAGCCTTTACTCTCCGTCTTGTGTGTGTTTCTCCGGACAGTTTAGCGGTAGCTCGGACCCCTGTGGATCCTCGTGGTCACCACTGAGCTGCCTGTCCTTTGGGTGGGAACTCCAACCTGGAGTTAGAGCTCCCCGTCGGTGAATCTGGGGAAACCGGGTAAATCGTCGGTCCCCTTCAGAGCCGACAACTCTGCTTCTAGCCTAGCCTCCAATAGTCCTTTCTTCCAAGGCTCTATCAGGCTCCCTTCTGCCCTGTGTGACTCTGGTTTCAATATGGAAGGCTACTCCTGCGGTAATCAGTCGCTTCAGCTGTGTTCCTCAAATTCAGTGTTGCTGATCTGCCTCTTTCCTCACACTCCTGGGGTGCTGGCTATGGACGTGCTTTCTCTCCATGGTTTCACTGGCGCTTCGGGTTCTGCACTCCATCAACCCTACTCCTCCAAGACGTGTGTTTCCTTCTTTGCTTCGCAGCCCTCTGCTGGTCTACTTCTGTGTCTTGACTGCTCAGCCTAGTCCGGCCTACTGTTCTTTACTGGTCGGCACCCTCGGCCTACTCTGTGTCTTGGCTGCTCGGCTCACTCCGGCCTACTGACTACTTCCTCCTCTCCTTCCCTATTTCTACCATCTGTCACCTGACCTGCTTGCTGTCCCACCAACTGTTCTCTAAACCCACCACTCCTTGTCCGCCTAGAGTCCCGGGCTCCGGGTTGGGTGCTGTCCTCTAGTGGTGTGTGGGATGTCTGTGAGGGTGTTTGTGGTGCAAACTGTCTTCCTTCCTACCTGGCTGCAGTTCCCTATGTGGCCTCCTGGTCGCAGGGGCGTCACAGACGCTCCCACGTGAAAGATATGGACATCATGTTTTCCGTTGTGATTTTTTGTGCGGTTTGACTCCAAGTATGACATGTCTGTGATCTGCGGAAGGTCTGAGCTCATTTCCCAGGTTTCTGACCCGTTTCCAGAAAAGTAAGATATGCCATTAAATCTGCAAAAATGTAAGCATTTCAAAAATATGATTTATGAAATTGTGACATTAAATTTGACGTTAAAAGTTGATAACTTCACACAAAGATTCATGGAGGGAAAAGAAAAGCATCTCCTTGTCCTGCTGAACAGAGTAATAAAGTTGCATTCTTTGAGATCGTAAGCATTCCTGACTGGGGGAGCAAAGAGGAGATCTATGCAGTTCCCCTACAAGCGAAACAGGGGCGGAGAAGTAAGCCAGCTCTTGCTGTCATTTAAAACATTTTAAAACAGTGAAAAGAATTAAAATTTTCCTGACACCACCCCCTTTTAGACTGCGCAGGATCTCTAGGCCTTCCTACATGCGCAGCTGAGCGGTCTTCTCCGCGACCTGGGTCGCACAGGACCTTCTCTGATTCGGGCTCAGAGACGGGAGTCTCTGTGAGGCCTTTCAGCACCTCAGGACTGTCATTTGCTGGTATGACAGTCTGATACCCCTGGCTAGGGACAGCCAAAGTGGCGCAGAAGCCTCGACTTTACAGGAACTGTCTTGGACCTCTGCTGGGTTAGCAGGTGGTTTGGTTATCCCTCTGCAGGTTGAGGGCCAAGAATGCAGGGCGGGCCCCACATTCCCAGTACTCAGGCGAGGCATTTCCCTTTAAGTGAAAGCTGGAGGTCACTAAGACCCAGCTGATCCCTTATCTTGAGCTGTCTATATAGTCCTCTTGCCTCCCAGGATGCACTGCTGGTGATAGCTGTTCAGGTGTTCCTAATTGCATGCTAGCTCAAAGCAGTGTTTCCTGGAGTCTGTTGGTTTGCTGCTTGGATCTGCTTAAACAAAGAGGGAAGTGTATCTTTTCCCTCTTTGTTTCCCTTGTGTGTTTCTTTAGTTGCTAGCCGTGCTGACTAGTGATCATCCGCTCTGATCCCTGTGTAGTGGTAGTCCAGGGACAGTTGCGGAAACTGTATAGGGACGTTAGGGGAGCCAGGTGTCAGCACTGGTTGTTCTAGGGGGTCACCATCCCCCTTTTGTGCCCTTAGCATCAGGGACTCCTTTTTCCCCCCTGTTGTCGTCCAGTGCTGGGTGTCTCCCTACACCCAGCATGACAGCCAAGTAGGGAGCACATCTTTCCCATCAACCGCAGAGATTATGGGCTCCGTTTCCCATCCTTGGCCCCGGTTGGGGAAAACACATTTCCCTCTTCTGGTGATCCCTCGGGATCAATGTTAAGGATGGAGCAGCTCGCACCCGCCATGTCACGGTCAGTTGTGACCCTGGCAGGTGACACGTAACCACTGCTCTTGTGGTTGCCATACCTGTCGCTATCTCCCAAAGCAACAAGTTCTGGAACCTCGAGGGGACCCTCAGCGATGCCAGCTCCTGGTGTGACATAGCTAAGGTTCTCCTCCACCATGAGGCCCATCACACTGTGATGCCTCAGGACCAGCATACCATGGGGCAGCTACCACCGGCCATGTCAATCTGTCGTGACACTGATAAGCTGCATGAGACCATGTTCCTCGGGGTCCTTATGCCTGCACCATCTTCTTTAACGACCAGTTTTACACCTTGGAGGGGACCCTCGTCAATACCAGCTCGTGGCGTGACATCACTGAGTTCTCCTCCACCACGAGGTCCATCACGCTGTGATGCCTCAGGATCAGCACTTACCATGGAGCAGCTAGCACCCACCAAGTTACAGTCCATCATGACACTGGCAGGTGGCACACAACCACCGCTCCTGTGGTTGTCATGCCAGCCATCATTTACCTTAGTGCTGATTTCTGCTGCCTGCGGTGTGATATGGCTGAGTTCATTAACACCACGATTCACTTTATTAACAGGCAACACATTGACATTCCCATTCACATTATCAACATTGACTTCACCTGATCTATCAGATCTAGGAGGGTTATCGGGGACAAAGTGTGCAACCAACCCTCCCCAAATCCATTCCCAATAACACATTGGCGGGGAGATTCTTTGTTACCCCAACCTCCCTCCACCCTCTTCCCAGCCCATAAAAAGCTGGACCATGGGCAAATATCGGCGCTCACCCCCGATTACCGGTGACAGTCAGTGTCTTTCCAGGGATAAGTTCATGGGGATACACGTATTCGGGGCGAATGAGAGTTCGTTCTGCGCCAGAGTCCCTGAGCCTCACAGTGATGGTGTTACCCACCGTGACTGACTGCAAGTTCTCCAGGGAACTCCCACCCGTACCACCCACCAAATAAATAGCAGCACTAGGCCCTGGGGCCTCAGATGAGGGGCTCTTCTTCTACCTCTCCGAACAGGTGACACTCACAGGTTGTCCACAGTTAAAGCACTCTCGTGCGTCAGCTGTCAGCCAAGTGCTGGCAGCTGGGACTGGACCTCCAGAAGGCTGTCTGGCAGGGGTAGGGATGGTCGTTGACGGCTTACCCCCTTTCCAGTTGGCGACAACCAGCTTCTACACATCCGATGTCCAATTGGCCTCGTAGGTGTCTGCGATCTGCGCTGCTTTGTTTGCATCTAGTGGCTCCCGATCCATCACAGTCTGTCGCACCTCAGCAGGAACTGGTCTTTCACCATCAGGTCCTTTAGCTGCTCAAAGGTTTTCACTGACAGTCCTTGGATCCACTGCTCAAAGGTGGTTGTGAACCCATGCACCACATCACTGTAGCTGTCATGTGGTCCACGCTGGAGGTTCCGGAACTTTCTACGGTACACAAGGAGTCATCTGGAACCTCTGTATCAGGGCCTGCTTAATGGCATCATAGTCCCCATCTTGCTCTCGAGGAAGAGACACATACGCCTCTAGAGCTTTTCCTCTCAGCGCTGTGATTAGGTACCGGGACCACTGGTCACGCGGCAGCTGGTACTGTAAGCACGTCTTTTCAATGTACCCATCCTTTTCTATCGCAGGAAATTTCACTGGACGGGTTTTAAAGGTTGTTGAATTAGTTGATTCACAGTTCCATGGGTTAGATGGTGATATCCCGAGGTGGGCCAACTGCAGTTCATGTGGTATCTCTGGGCTTGGGCGCACGGCTCTCTCAGCCTCAGTTTGTCGCTCTGCAGCTGTGGCGCCCCACTAAGCATGAGTCACAGAGGAGTACTGCACCCATAAAAGAGGTGCACATGCTCCAGCTGTAAGTGGACCCTAGAATGGTGGGTGGGACCCATTTTAGCACTACCACACTAGTATACACAGTGGGAGGTTACCCGGGAGGGAATAAAAAACACCTCTAGGGGAACCAGGAGGTCTTTGCCTCTACGTTTTGGGGCTTTTAGGGTAGTTGGCCTTTGCTTTTGGTCGCTTGGCTGAGGGACCAGGGAGAGATGGAAGAAAGAGACGGGGTCTAAGGAGAAGGAAGTTTTTCAGGAGAGCAGCCGGTTTGGGAAGAGGGCCATTGGCAGGTCTCCCAGACAACTTACCGGGCACCGGAGCCCGCACCTGTGGGATACTTTAGGACCACAGAGAATCCGAGTCCCGTGGAGTCTACAATTCTCCGGGCACCAGAACCGACCACAAAGATGGTACCAGTTACCGCCAAAGGAACGAGCGGTCAGCCAGTAGAGGGTCACCCGACGGCAGTGAAGGTGAGAGAGAGAGAGAGCGGAGGCCAGACTGGACTTCAAGTCACCAGGCTTCACACCAAAAACTGAAAAAGCGGTAAGGAACAGACGCGGGTTAGCGAAGGAAGGCACACTGGGGTCCCATCATACCAACTGGGATCCACTTGCAGCCACCCGTTAGCTACCTGTTATTATACCATCTTGCTGAATTGTGAACTGTAACTGACGCTGCTACAAGTGAACAGTAAAGTACCCGAAGGAAAAGTGATCTTGCCTCTGCCTCTGTCTCTATGCTGCATGAACTTGTTCTATTCACAGGAACGCTGCCCCGGAGGTCCTGCCCTACCTGTAGGGGACTTTGCCAACTAGCCGCATTACCATCCACCTCCAGCGGACTGTGGCGGCGCTGGTGACCCATCACCAGACACTACAGGTGGCGTCACGACAAACTGTATATAAATTCCCTGTAAATATATCCCCTTTTTGGAAGATATTACCCAGGACACGGGATCAGGCGCGGCCACCACTCCTTGTGACAACAGGAGTGTTAACCCTTTGAAGCCTGATACCCGAGTACCCCAAAGCCTGGGCTCTACACAGCCTCTCGCTCGGCATTTCGCTGGGCTCAGGCCTCAGCTTGACGCTTGGCAGCCTCCTGGTGTTGCTGATTTGGCCTCAGCCGTCCTTCATAATCCTCTGCGGGAAGTTGCAGTAGAGCCATTTTCAGATAGGGGTCCACGCTGCCCTGTTCGCTGACACGGCGTGTGTGTACAGGTGGGACCCCTGCAGCAGTACTGTCCATACTTTGACTGACCTCGTGCAGCCGGGAGCTGTGCAGTAGCACTGACAAGGCTTTGGCTGGCCTCTCCCTTCTCTGGGCTCTGGTGCTGGGCTTGCTCCCCATCCAATTGCAACAGTGCATGGATCATCTGCTTCTTGGATTTGCCAGAGGAGTCAATATGTCTGAACATACATAGGCAGGCAAGAGCCTCCTTGTTCTGATGTTAATGCCAGGCTTCCCCAACTGCGGCCATGATCTCCAAAAATAAACAAAATTGGAACGTAAAATGAAGAAGGGTAGGTGTAACTGCGACACATACAGTCTTGTCTCAGGTCTAATAAACAATGAGTTCGATCTTCAAAACCTTTGTGCAGAATTCTCCTAAGAACCGTGCAAGTTTTTAGTGAGAGGAATGATTGCTCAAACCAGATCACTAATGTTCTATGATTCCACCAATTGTCACGAATACTTAGTCAGGACCTGCAGCTCCCTGGCGCCCTCTTATCCTGCTGGTCAAACCCGGTATTGCCAGAGGATAAGAAAAGGTGCGCAGCTGCTCTAATTTATGTTACGTGATGTGACGGGATGTATATATACCACCAGTTCCTGCCAGGAACGTATATATATATCTTGATCCAGTCACTCTCAGGCACACAATATCACATAAATACAAAAATTATGCTGCCACCACCGATCTCTTTCAAGGTGGATTGGTCACCAGTCTGGTAACGTGAAATCACGGGAGGTGCATGTCGCTCGCTTATAGAATGTGAAGAACGAAACTAGTAACTTTTATAAATTTTACTCCAGAAAGTTGGCAGTGTTTACAAGAAGATATAAAGATATTACAAAGAGACAATTTACATATATGCATAAACAGTTATTAAAATAAAAGGGAGTATATGAGAAATTGCAAAACCTGTGCCACACGGTGACAACTCAGATTCAGTGGGGGGGCCGGAAATAGTGTATGATTCCACCACACAGTGATAGGGTGGTGCTGTGCCCATTGTCCCAGGGTGGAATGACCCAAAAATGGACCAGAAACACCCACTTTGTTTATCTCACATGTGGGCTGGTTTCTTTGAAAACCACCCCCTCTCCACAATTCTCAACCTCCATTTTTCCATATCTTTGGCTTGGACGCTCCCACATCAAAGATATGGACAACATGGTTTCCCTCGTGATTTTTGGTGCTGTTTGACTCCAAATATGATATGTCTGTGATGTGCGGAAGGTCAGAGCTCATTTCCCAGGTTTCTGAAATGTTTCCAGAAAAGTAAGATATACCATTAAATCCGCAAAAATGTAAGCATTCCAAAAATATGATTTATGAAATTGTGACATGAACGTGCATTATTAAATTTGATGTTAAAAGACTGTAACTTCACACAAAAGGTTCATGGAGGGGAAAAGAAAAGTATTGTCCTGCTGAGTAATAAAGTTGCATTCTTTTAGATCATAAACATTCCTGACTGGGGGGAGCAGAGGGGAGATCTATGCAGTGAAAAGAATTCATCTTTTCTTGACACTACTATTGGTCACATATTCGTACTATGGTCATACTATTGAGCTTCACCCTGTACTGAGTATTGGTAGCTGAGGAACGGGATCTCTGTCTCAGCCACTATTGTACATTGTGACCCATCTCATGTGACAGGTTGGGGTCCCACCTGCCCCTGGGTGACCTCCATATTGGGCCCCATATGAGTGACGCTCTGTAGGGACTTGGGTGGCTTTAGTGACATCTGTACTGGACATGGGCAGGTCACAGGTGTAGTCAGGGTCAGCTGTATACTGTATCATCCACTATTAACCTGCCGTCCTTGTCTTTTCTCCACCCGATAGACCCTGACCCCGTCAGCCTTCCTGCGGGAGATGTCTTTCACCACAGAACAGCGTTTGGCCAACACCCGAGAGCTGCGTCCCCCCCGGATCATCCAGATGCTGGATATGAGCGAAACCAGCCATCAAAAGGTGCCAGCCAGCGACGCCAAGTCAGGGGTGCTCCATGTACCCACAGTTCTCACATAGTCACCACCCTGCATAATGCTGATCCGTTCTCTTGTTCTTGCTGTGTCTCGTAGTTCTCCTCAGTGGATGTAGAACAAGCTCTTTTCCAGCCTTTCCCCTCAGAAATTATCTTCCAGAATTATCTTCCCTGTGAGACGTATGAGGTGCCGCTCATACTGAGGAACAGTGACAAGGTGAGGCCCTGCCTGGTGTACATGTGGTGTAGATGGTCCTCCATCTCATATGTCCTCCATCACACAACATCGTCCATCACACGTGGTCCTGCATCATGCGTGGTCCTGCGTCACGTGTGGTCCTCCATTACACATCATCATCGATCGCACGTGGTCCTCCATTACACTTCGTTGTCCGTCGCACGCAGTCCCCCGTCACACACAGTCCTCCGTCATGCGCGGACCTCCATCTCATGCGGTCGTCCGTCACACAAGGTTGTCCGTCACACAAGGTTGTCCGTCACACAAGGTTGTCCGCACACGCGGTCGTCCGTGACACATGGTCCTCCATCACACATGGTCCTCCATCGTCCAACATCACACGCGGTCCTCCGTCATGCACGGACCTCCATCTCATGCGGTCGTCCATTGCACGTGGTCGTCCATCACACATGGTCGTCCATCACACATGGTCGTCCATCACACATGGTCGTCCGTCACACATGGTCCTCCATCACACATGGTCCTCCATCACACGCAGTCCTCCATCATGCACGGACCTCCATCTCATGCGGTCGTCCATCACAGATGGTTGTCCGTGACACATGGTCCTCCATCACACATGGTCCTCCATCGTCCACCATCACACGCGGTCCTCCGTCATGCACGGACCTCCATCTCATGCGGTCGTCCATTGCACGTGGTCGTCCATCACATTCGGTCCTCCGTCACACATAGTCGTCCGTTACACATGGTCCTCCATCACACATGGTCCTCCATAACACGCGGCCCTCCATCATGCGCGGACCTCCATCTCATGCTGTCGTCCTTCGCACATGGTCGTCCATCATGGTTCAGGGACACCCGTGGTCTTCAGCTGTGATTCTAGTTGCTTCTTTTTACCTTTTCAGGTTCCCCGACTGGTAAAAGTCACTCAGGAGAGTTCCCCATACTTCCAGGTTGTCAGCCCCAATGATGTGTGTCACAAGGTGGCCCCGGGCATGCCGTCCACATTTCGTGTGCTCTTCACCCCTGAAGAGAATAAGGTAATTTAGGAGCTCATTCAGTAGAGTGGCTGATTTCACCAGAGTCTGTAGCTTCAGCTTCTTCTCTAGTGTCCTCACAGATTGTACAAATCACGTAGTACTGTGCACACGGGAGATGTTTATTATTGCTAAAATAAGAGAATTTTTCTTTAGTAACATTGGAGCGCTGTGTCTCCACCATGCACTCATAGCGAGGGTCCGTCCTCTGGGTCTTTTGACTGTCACTCATCCTTTGCTTGTCCTTCTTGTCTCATCACGGCTCGTGGCCCCAGCTTTAGCTCAGTCTGTGGCTCCATGTGGCTTCAGTCCTGGATGCTGACCAGCATCTAATGGCTGTTACTAATCAGACGCCATCCCCCAGAGCTGAAAATCAAAGATTCTGCTGGTTTGGCCCGCTGTGCACAGTCTCCCCAGAGGATCCTCGGCGACTCCTTTTCCTGTGGATTTATCAAAGTTGTCCCGACCCTCCAACTCCTGTCAGCCCTAAACCTTCCCAGCACGTCTGTGCCATGGCTGCGGAGCCCTCCACGTCTTCCCCCACTCCTATCACCTTCTGGGGGAACATTACAGTAATGCAAAATCCCAATTTTCTCAAGAATTAAAAGTGTAACCGCCGTTTACATTTTTATTTAATAATATTATAGAGCAAGTGATTATAATAAACTTTGAAATAAACTTTATTAATTAAATCTGGAAGAAAACCTTTTAAAATCCTTCCAGAAGATGTCTCTACTAGGCTGTTTCTAAACCTACCCTATGCTGGGTGGGAGTTGGGGCCTAAGCAGCTTATCAGTTGATCAGTAGGGATGGGCGAATCCTGAAATACTCGGACTCGCTGGACTCTAACGAGTCCGGGTCCGAGACTCGGTACTCGTTGCGAGTCCAGCGAGTCCGAGTAGTAACCTGTACTTTTGCAGTGTATCTATACAGATACACTACAAAAGTACCCTAAAAGTTAATCTAAGGGGTTAAAAACAATAAACATTAATACTCACCTCCTCTACTCCTGTACCTTATGTACCGGGACCGGTACCGAAGACCTCTGGCTGTTACAGGACCTCCGAGACCACCAGGAGAAGATGGGGAAAAGGACCTTGCAGTTCAGCCAATCAGGATGCGGCTAGCGGTCACATGAGTTGTGACGCGGCTGCACTGCGGCCACATGACAAACCCATGTGACCGCTAGCCGCATCCTGATTGGCTGAACTGCAAGGTCCTTTTCCCCATCTTCTCCCGGTGGTCTCGGAGGTCCTGTAACAGCCAGAGGTCTTCGGTACTGGTCCCGGTACATAAGGTACAGGAGGTGAGTATTAATGTTTATTGTTTTTAACCCCTTAGATTAACTTTTAGGGTACTTTTGTAGTGTATCTGTATAGATACACTGCAAAAGTACAGGGACTCGCTACTCCCGAGTAATTCCTAAGGAAACTCGGCGAGTAGCGAGTCCCCCGAGTCCGCTACTATTCGGACGAGTCCCGAATAGTAGTGAGTAATTCACCCATCCCTATTGATCAGTTTACCTGATGCAGGGACAGTGTGAGCTCAGGCTGTCGGCACACAGCTCAGTGAGATCTTAGCTCCTCTATTCACATCAGTCCTGCTCCTTGCAATCAGCTCATAACACAGAGCAGGATCGATGTGAATGGAGGAGATAAGGCTGGTTTCAGACTTGCGCTCCCCGCCACAGCGTATTGCGGCGGGGAAGCGCAAGCTGAGCGCAGGCACCGCATGTCCCTATGTTTAACATGGGGATGCAAGTAGCTGCGCTTGGGTGCAGATGGCCGTGCGCACCCATTCACTGCAATATGTGATTTGTGCGCATGCGGATGCTTGCGCACAAATCACACAGTCTCGTCCGCCCCAGGTACACGACATGTCGCGTTCAGTG
Organism: Allobates femoralis; assembly: GCA_033576535.1. Taxonomy (NCBI): domain Eukaryota; kingdom Metazoa; phylum Chordata; class Amphibia; order Anura; family Aromobatidae; genus Allobates; species Allobates femoralis. Next base: position 135,181,404 of record JARQOC010000010.1, read on the forward strand.
TGTGGACGAGAGTGTGTGATTTGTGCGCAAGCATCCGCCTGAGTACAAATAATACATTGCAGTGAATGGGTGTGCACGCCAATCTGCATCAGAGCGCAGGCACTTGCATCCCCATGTTAAACATAGGGACTTGCGTTGCCTGCGCTCAGCTTGTGCTTCCCCGCCACAATACCCTGCGGCGGGGAGCGCAAGTCTGAAACCAGCCAAAGATCTTATTGGAGCTGTGTGCCGACAGCCTGAGCTCACACTGTCCCTGCATGAGGTAAACTGACAATACACAGATCAGCTACTTAGACCCCACCCAGCACATGTCAGGTTCAGAAACAGCCTAGTGGGGACATCTTTCTTCTGGAAGGATTTTGAAAGGTTTTCTTTTATATTTCACTTATGAAGTATATGTGAAAGTGTATTATACACTGTGTTCCAAATTTTATTATGTGAATTGGTTTTAAGTGTCATAGGGTTTTATTTTTATTTTTTTTCAATTAAACCCATTGATGGTATTGTGTCTCAGGGTTCTTTGGATCATTGAAATCAGTCTCAGATATCTGTGATAATTAGTTTGGCAGGTGAGCCCAATAAAAGGAAAACTGGGTGTTCCACAATATTACGCAAGCCACAGTTTTCAAGTAACCTGGGAAAGAAAACGTATCTCTGCTGCCGAAAAGCAACAAATTGTGCAATGCCTTGGACAAGGGATGAAAACATCAGATATTACACGAAAACTTAAGCGTGATCATCGTACTGTGAAGAGATTTGTGGCTGATTCTGAGCACAGACGTGTTCGTGCAGATAAAGGCAGAATGAGGAAGGTCTCTGCCAGGCAAGTTCATCAGATTAAGAGAGCAGCTGCTAAAAAGGCCTTACAAACCAGTAAACAGATATGTGAAGCTGCTGGTGCCTCTGGAGTCCCTCGAACCTCAAGGTGTAGGATCCTTCAAATGCTTGCTGTGGTGCATAAACCTACTATTCAGCCACCCCTAAACAGTGCTCACAAGCAGAAACAGTTGCAGTGGGCCCAGACATACATGAAGACTAATTTTCAAACAGTCCTGTTTACTGATGAGTGCCGAGCAACCCTGGATGGTCCAGATGGATGGAGTAGTGGATGGTTGGTGGATGCCATCATGTCCCAATAAGGTTGCGACATCAGCAAGGAGGTGAAGGAGTCATGTTTTGGGCTGGAATCATGGGGAAACACCTGGTAAGCCACTTTAAGGTTCCTGAAGGTGTGAAAATGACCTCTGCAACATATATAGAGTTTCCAATTGAGAACTTTCTTCCATGGTACAAAAAGCATAAACATGCCTTCAGGAGCAAAATCATCTTCATGTATGACAATGCACCATCTCATGCTACAAAGAATACCTCTGTGCCATTGGCTGCTACGGGCATAAAAAGAGATAAACTCATGGTGTGGCCACCATCTTCCCCTGACCTCAACCCTATAGAGAACCTTAGGAGTATAATGAAGCAAAATATCTGAGGGTGGGAGGCAGTTCACATCAAAACAGCAGCTCTGGGAGGCTATTCTGACATCATGCAAAGAAATACAAGCAGAAACTCTCCAGAAACTCTCAACTTCAATGGATGCAAGAATTGTGAAGGTGATATCAAAGAAGGGTTCCAATGTTACCATGTAACTTGGCCTGTTAGGATGTTTTGGAGTTAAATAGCTTTTTATTTCAGTGAATGTGACCCCCTAATGCTGCAAATTCAACAAATCAGCATTTTCAGGTCTTTAAAACATATCAAATGTTTAGAAACTCTACTGTGCCTAATAATTTGGAACAGGGCATTTAGAGGTTTTTTTAATTTTGAAGATTATACTGTTATCATTGGGAGATTTCTTCAATAAAATTCCATGTATACTCTAACGGGTGATGACTTATTACACTGACTGTTATCTGCACCGACCATTTAGGAAAATCAGAAAAAAAGAACATTTGCATAATAATTTGGAACACAGTGTAATTACTTGCTCTATATTATTATTAAATATAAATTTAAAAGGTGGTTATGCTTTAAGTTCTCACAATTTGAGCCAAAAGTCGCAGAGAGGAGACGTACACTTTGGAATCTCTGAAATCTCCAGTAAAATGTGCCCCCCCTTTTCCGAGCAGTATGTGCTGCTGGACAGCCGGTGACAGATCCCATAGTGGTGACAGATCCCACAGTGGCAACAGATTCAATAGTGGTGACAGATCCCACAGTGGTACAGATCCCACAGTGGTGACAGATCCCACAGTGGTGACAGATCCCACAGTGGTGACAGATCCCACAGTGGTGAAAGATCCCACAATGACAACAGATGCCACAGTGGCGACAGATGCCACAGTGGCGACAGATGCCACAGTGGCGACAGATGCCACAGTGGCGACAGATGCCACAGTGTCGACAGATCCCACAGTGTCGACAGATCCCACAGTGTCGACAGATCCCACAGTGTCGACAGATCCCACAGTGTCGACAGATCCCACAGTGTCGACAGTTCCCACAGTGTCGACAGTTTCCACAGTGGTGACAGTTTCCACAGTGGTGACAGTTTCCACAGTGGTGACAGATTCCACAGTGGTGACAGATTCCACAGTGGTGACAGGTCCCACAGTGGTGACAGGTCCCACAGTAATGACAGGTCCCACAGTGGTGACAAGTCCCACAGTGGTGACAGGTCCCATAGTGGTGACAGATCCCACAGTGGTGACAGATCCCACAGTGGTGACTCGTCCAATAGTCGTGACAGATCCCACAGTGGTGTCAGTTCCCACAGTGGTGACAGATCCCACAGTGGTGACAGATCCCACAGTGGTGTCAGTTCCCACAGTGGCGACAGATCCCACAGTGGCGACAGATCCCACAGTGGCGACAGGTCCCACAGTGGCGACAGGTCCCACAGTGGCGACAGGTCCCACAGTGGCGACAGGTCCCACAGTGGCGACAGGTCCCACAGTGGCGACAGGTCCCACAGTGGTGATAGATCCCATAGTGGTGACAGGTTGTCTCACAGTGGTGACAGGTCTCACAGTGGTCACAGGTCCCATAGTGGTGACAGGTCCCATAGTGGTGACAGGTCCCACAGTGGTGACAGGTCCCATAGTGGTCACAGGTCCCACAGTGGTGACAGATCCCACAGTGGTGAATCGTCCAATAGTGGTGACAGATCCCACCGTGGTGTCAGGTCCCTCGGTGGTGTCAGGTCCCTCGGTGGTGACAGGTCCCTCGGTGGTGACAGGTCCCTCGGTGGTGACAGGTCCCATAATGGTGACAGGTCTCACAGTGGTGAAAGGTCCCATAGTGGTCACAGATTCCATAGTGGTCACAGATTCCATAGTGGTGACAGGTCCCATAGTGGTGACAAATCGCACAATGATGACACGTCCCACAGTGGTGACAGGTCCCACAGTGGTGACAGATCCCACAGTGGTGACAGATCCCACAGTGGTGACGAATCCCATAGTGGTGACAGGTCCCATAGTGGTGACAGATCCCATAGTGGTGACAGGTCCCATAGTGGTGACAGATCCCACAGTGGTGACAGATCCCACAGTGGTGACTCGTCCAATAGTGGTGACAGATCCCACAGTGGTGTCAGGTCCCTCAGTGGTGACAGTTTCCATAGGGTACCTTTACACGCCGCTACTGGAGGATGGATACAACCCGCTACTTCACGTGCACGAGCACGCTCAAACGGTTACAAACGGTAAACGCAGCTCCTTTACACGCCGCCACAAGGTGCGCTACGCTACGTTACATCTATAGCTAGATACATCACCGGGTGTCTCAAGTAGCCATCTGTAGCTTAGCTTACCTCATTTACACACCGCTACAACAAGCTAATATGGGCGGACCTAGTGCAGCAGGGACAGCACATAGGCGTGCCACAATTGTGGATTACAAGACGTCCGTACGCTGATAGGACAACGCAAGAACATCATGATTGGGCAGGCATCGCAGGAGGCTGATTAATACAGCACGCTCGAGCGATTGTGTAGTGTGACTAGTCAGCTCCTTAAATATGCCTCCCTATGCAGCGACTACCAATCGTCATGCAGGAGCTTGCTCCAATGATCGCTGAAGGGGCGCGGTATCCCGGAGCCTGTGTCACGCCCCAGATACATACCAGGTACATCGCCTGGTGTATAGACATCCCTTCTGTAGCTTTTTTACACGCCGATACAGCTCGCTACAATCGGCTTTGTAGCCATCTGTTTTCGAGCAGTGCTCGGAAACAGATGTATCTGTTGCCGGCTGTCTCGTCCCGTCTTCACACGCCGCTACTACGGGCTATATTGACGCTACAAGCTACATTTGTAGCCTGTAGCGGGTTGTATCCATCCTGTCGTAGCGGCGTGTAAAGGTACCCACAGTGGTGACAGGTCCCACAGTGGTGACGGGTCCCACAGTGGTGACAGGTCCCACAGTGGTGATAGATCCCATAGTGGTGACAGGTTGTCTCACAGTGGTGACAGGTCTCACAGTAGTGACAGGTCTCACAGTGGTGACAGGTCCCATAGTGGTGACAGGTCCCATAGTGGTGACAGGTCTCACAGTGGTGAAAGGTCCCATAGTGGTGACAGGTCTCACAGTGGCGACAGATTCCACAGTGGCGACAGATTCCACAGTGGCGACAGATTCCACAGTGGCGACAGATTCCACAGTGGCGACAGATCCCACAGTGGTGACAGATCCCACAGTGGTGACAGGTCTCACAGTGGTGACAGGTCCCATAGTGGTGACAGGTCCCATAGTGGTGACAGGTCTCACAGTGGTGAAAGGTCCCATAGTGGTGACAGATCTCACAGTGGTGACAGATCTCACAGTGGTGACAGATCCCATAGTGGTGACAGGTCCCATAGTGGTGACAGGTCCCATAGTGGTGACAGATTCCATAGTGGTGACAGATTCCATAGTGGTGACAGGTCCTATAGTAGTGACAGATCCCACAGTGGTGACGAATCCCACAGTGGTGACGAATCCCACAGTGGTGACAGATCCCACAGTGGTGACAGATCCCACAGTGGTGACAGGTCCCATAGTGGTGACAGATCCCACAGTGGTGACAGGTCTTACAGTGGTGACAGGTCCCACAGTAGTAATAGATCCCATAGTGGTGACAGGTCGTCTTACAGTGGTCACAGGTCTCACAGTGGTGACAGGTCCCATAGTGGTGACAGGTCTCACAGTGGTGAAAGGTCCCATAGTGGTGACAGATCTCACAGTGGTGACAGATCTCACAGTGGTGACAGGTCCCATAGTGGTGACAGATTCCATAGTGGTGACAGATTCCATAGTGGTGACAGGTCCCACAGTGGTGACCAGTCCCACAGTGGTGACAGATCCCACAGTGGTGACCGGTCCCACAGTGGTGACCGGTCCCACAGTGGTGACAGATCCCACAGTGGTGACAGGTCCCATAGTGGTGACAGATCCCACAGTGGTGTCAGGTCTCATGGTGGTGACAGATCCCACATTGGTGACAGATCCCACAAGGCGACAGGTCCCATAGTGGTTACAGATCCCATAGTGGTGACAGGTCTCACAGTGGTGAAAGGTCCCATAGTGGTGACAGATCTCACAGTGGTGACAGATCCCATAGTGGTCGCAGATTCCACAGTGGTGACGGGTCCCATCGTGATGACAGGTCCCATAATGGTGACAGAAACCACAGTGGTGACAGATCCCACAATGGTGACAGATCCCACAATGGTGACAGATCGCACAATGATGACACATCTCACAGTGGTGATAGATCCCATAGTGGTGACAGATCCCACAAGGCGACAGGTCCCATAGTGGTTACAGATCCCATAGTGGTGACAGGTCTCACAGTGGTGAAAGGTCCCATAGTGGTGACAGATCTCACAGTGGTGACAGATCCCATAGTGGTCACAGATTCCACAGTGGTGACAGGTCCCATAGTGATGACAGGTCCCATAATGGTGACAGATCCCACAGTGGTGACAGATCCCACAAGGCGACAGGTCCCATAGTGGTTACAGATCCCATAGTGTTGACAGGTCTCACAGTGGTGAAAGGTCCCATAGTGGTGACAGATCTCAGTGGTGACAGATCCCATAGTGATGACAGGTCCCATAATGGTGAATAAAGTAGAATCAATGCACTCGCACTGTTGTTTGGTTGCTTAGTGTGGATTTATTTTAATCAAAGTGAAGATGGTGACAGAGCTAACCAGCTCTGTCACCATCTTCACTTTGATTGAAATAAATCCACACTAAGCAACCAAACAACAGTGCGAGTGCATTGATTCTACTTTATTCTGCATTGTGGGCCAAACAGAACCTTTACAATTGCACCGCCACAATATCACTCAAGTGAGTGCTGGTCATTATACGAACTTACTAGGTCCCATAATGGTGACAGACCCCACAGTGGTGACAGATCCCACAGTGGTGACAGATCCCACAGTGGTGACAGATCCCACAGTGGTGAAAGGTCCCATAGTGGTGAAAGGTCCCATAGTGGTGACAGATCTTACAGTGGTCACAGGTCCCACTGGTGACAGGGCCCATAGTGTTGACAGATCCCACAATAGTAACAGATCCCATAATGGTGACAGGTCTCACAGTGGTGACAGATCCCACAGTGCTGACAGATTCCACAGTGGTTACAGGTCCCATAGTGGTGACAGATCCCATAGTGGTGACAGATCCCATAGTAGTGACAGGTCCCACAGTGGTGACAGGTCCCACAGTGGTGACAGATCCCATAGTGGTGACAGATCCCACAGTGGTGACAGGTCCCATAGTGGTGACAGATTTCACGGTGGTGACAGGTCCCACAGTGGTGACAGATCCCACAGTGGTGACAGATCCCACAGTGGTGACAGATCCCACAGTGGTGACAGATCCCACAGTGGTGACAGATTTCACAATGGTGACAGGTCCCATAGTGGTGACAGGTCCCACAGTGGTGACAGATCCCACAGTGGTGACAGGTCCCATAGTGGTGACAGATTTCACAATGGTGACAGGTCCCATAGTGGTGACAGGTCCCAAAGTGGTGACAGGTCCCATAGTGGTGACAGATTTCACGGTGGTGACAGGTCCCACAGTGGTGACAGATTCCACAGTGGTGACAGGTCCCATGGTGGTGAAAGGCAGAGAAGAAGAATGGTGAGAACAGTCAAGAACAATCCACAGACCACCTCTAAAGATCTGCAGCATCATCTTGCTGCAGATGGTGTCACTGTGCATTGGTCAACAATACAGCGCACACTGCACAAGGAGAAGCTGTATGGGAGAGTGATGGGAAAGAAGCCGTTTCTGCATGCACGCCACAAACAGAGTCGCCTGAGGTGTGCAAAAGCACATTTGGACAAGCCAGTTTCATTTTGGAAGAAGGTCCTGTGCACTGATAAAACAAAGATTGAGTTGTTTGGTCATACAACAAGGCGTTATGCATGGCGCCACAAAAACACAGCATTCCAAGAAAAACACTTGCTACCCACTGTCAAATTTGGGGGAGGGTCCATCATGCTTTGGGGCTGTGTGGCCAATGACGGCATCAGAAATCCTCTTAAAGTTGAGGGTCGCATGGATTCCACTTAGTATCAGCAGATTCTTGAGAATAATGTTCAAGAATCAGTGTCAAAGTTGACGTTACGTTGGGGATGGATCTTTCAGCAAGACAATGATCCAAAACACCGCTCCAAATCTACTCAGGCATTCATGCAGAGGAACAATTACAATGTTCTGGAATGGCCATCCCAGTCCCCAGACCTGAATATCATTGAACATCTGTGGGATGTTTTGAAGCGGGCTGTCCATGCTCGGCGACCATCAAACTTAACAGAACTGGAATTGAAAGGTCCCATAGTGGTCACAGATTCCACAGTGGTGACAGGTCCCATAGTGATGACAGGTCTCATAATGGTGACAGAAACCACAGTGATGACAGATCCCACAATGGTGACAGATCCCACAATGGTGACAGATCCCACAATGGTGACAGATCCCACAGTGGTGACAAATCGCACAATGATGACACATCCCACAGTGGTGACAGATCCCACAGTGGTGACTCGTCCCACAGTGGTGACTCGTCCCACAGTGCTGACTCGTCCCATAGTGGTGACAGGTCCCACGGTGGTGACAGATCCCACGGTGGTGACAGGTCCCATAGTGGTGACAGGTCTCACAGTGGCGACAGGTCCCACAGTAGTGACAGATCCCATAGTGGTGACAGGTTCCATGGTGGTGACAGGTCCCATGGTGGTGACAGATCCCACAGTGGTGACAGGTCCCATAGTGGTGACAGGTCCCATAGTGGTGACAGGTCCCACAGTGGTGACAGATTCCACAGTGGTGACAGATTCCACAGTGGTGACAGGTCCCATAGTGGTGACAGATCCCATAGTGGTGACAGATCCCATAGTGGTGACAGATTGCACAGTGGTGACAGGTCCCATAGTGGTGACAGGTCCCATAGTGGTGACAGGTCCCACAGTGGTGACAGATTCCACAGTGGTGACAGGTCCCACAGTGGTGACAGATCCCACAGTGGTGACAGGTCCCACAGTGGTGACAGGTCCCACAGTGGTGACAGGTCCCACAGTGGTGACAGATTTCACAATGGTGACAGGTCCCATATTGGTAACAGATTCCACTGTGGTGACAGGTTTCACAGTGGTGATAGATTCCACAGTGGTGATAGATTCCACAGTGGTGACAGATTCCACAGTGGTGACAGATCCCACAGTGTGTCACGGTGTAGTGAGAATGCTAATGAGGGAATGGCAGTTAAGAGCAGGCTGACCAGGGAAAACTAGTCTGACCCTAGTCTAGGAACCCTGAATGGCCCTGATTCCGAAGGTATCTCTGATGGTGAGAAGGTTCAGGCCTCCAGCCTCTCCCCAAAACTCCTCCACCAGCCCTGCGCTTTTCCCCCCTCACCTCCCTCCAAAGAACTGGGATACAGCAACTCCAAAGGAAAGGACTTCAGCAACACAAACACACAGCTCAGCACAGCACGGCATCTAGGCATAGAGTGAAACTCTATCAGCAGCACCACCTGGTGGAAGGAGTGGCTACTTAAAGGCTAGAGGGAGGGCAGTGCGGGTGAGTCACACATTAACCCCTCAACCAGCAGTTGTACCTAATAGTGAATGTAGCTCTGGAGCACAACACAGGAGGCCAGGACCTTCACAACTATCAACCATGCAGCTCTTAAAGACAAACACATAAACAGCAGGTTCCAGCAATCTCAGCGCCATCTAAGCGCGTGACACAGTGGTGGCAGATCCCACATTGGTGGCAGATCCCACATTGGTGGCAGATCCCACATTCGTGGCAGATCCCACATTGGTGGCAGATCCCACATTGGTGACAGATCCCACAGTGGTGACAGATCCCACAGTGGTGACAGATCCCACAGTGGTGACAGATCCCACAGTGGTCACAGATCCCACAGTGGTGACAGGTTTCACAATGGTGATAGATCCCACAGTGGTGGTCGCCCAGCTCTCATGGAGTTGCCCAGGTATCTGAGCCTCCTGGCTTGTCAGGCTCTGGCTGGTGTCGGAGTGGACCTTGTGGCCTATTCTCAGTAACGTAGAGTTGCTGACTACATGAGCCCCGGTGGGATCAGATCTCCCCTGCTCACACGGCAGCCGCTCTCTTCCAGGGGATTTCCCTCCAATAAACTTTGTTTTGAAGTTGTGTTTATTCAGCTATCAGGTCACCATGATATCACCTGCGAGGCGAGCGGCAACGAGCAGCACCTGCGGCTGCCATGTCTTAGAAAGCAGCTGTATTATGTGCATCACCGTCACAACAAACAGGTTCCCTTGTGTCCTTAATCACTCCGGAGAGCTGCACCTGCTGGGATACATGGAGGCCTCATAACACAATGTCACCAGTGCTCACCATCACTCGGAGAGCTGCGCCTGCTGGGATACATGGAGGCCTCATAACACATGTCACCAGTGCTCACCATCACTCACTCGCGGATAGAGTCATGCCACTCTGGGATGAATGGAGGCCTCATAACACAATGTCACCAGTGCTCACCATCACTCCGGAGAGCTGCGCCTGCTGGGATACATGGAGGCCTCATAACACAATGTCACCAGTGCTCACCATCACTCCGGAGAGCTGCGCCTGCTGGGATACATGGAGGCCTCATAACACAATGTCACCAGTGCTCACCATCACTCGAGAGCTGCGCTGATGGATACATGGGCCTCATAACACAATGTACCAGCTACCATCATCGAGCTGCGCTGCTGGATACATGGAGGCCTCATAACACAATGTCACCAGTGCTCACCATCACTCCGGAGAGCTGCGCCTGCTGGGATACATGGAGGCCTCATAACACAATGTCACCAGTGCTCACCATCACTCCGGAGAGCTGCGCCTGCTGGGATACATGGAGGCCTCATAACACAATGTCACCAGTGCTCACCATCACTCCGGAGAGCTGCGCCTGCTGGGATACATGGAGGCCTCATAACACAAATGTCACCAGTGCTCACCATCACTCCGGAGAGCTGCACCTGCTGGGATACATGGAGGCCTCATAACACAATGTCACCAGTGCTCACCATCACTCCGGAGAGCTGCGCCTGCTGGGATACATGGAGGCCTCATAACACAATGTCACCAGTGCTCACCATCACTCCGGAGAGCTGCCCTGCTGGGATACATGGAGGCCTCATAACACAATGTCACCAGTGCTCACCATCACTCCGGAGAGCTGCGCCTGCTGGGATACATGGAGGCCTCATAACACAATGTCACCAGTGCTCACCATCACTCCGGAGAGCTGCACCTGCTGGGATACATGGAGGCCTCATAACACAATGTCACCAGTGCTCACCATCACTCCGGAGAGCTGCAGCCTGCTGGGATACATGGAGGCCTCATAACACAATGTCACCAGTGCTCACCATCACTCCGGAGAGCTGCCCTGCTGGGATACATGGAGGCCTCATAACACAATGTCACCAGTGCTCACCATCACTCCGGAGAGCTGCGCCTGCTGGGATACATGGAGGCCTCATAACACAATGTCACCAGTGCTCACCATCACTCCGGAGAGCTGCACCTGCTGGGATACATGGAGGCCTCATAACACAATGTCACCAGTGCTCACCATCACTCCGGAGAGAGCTGCGCCTGCTGGGATACATGGAGGCCTCATAACACAATGTCACCAGTGCTCACCATCACTCAATGCTCATTGGCTCGATAACCTGCCAGTCACCTCTCGGGGCTGCCTGGGGATACATGGAGGCCTCATAACACAATGTCACCAGTGCTCACCATCACTCCGGAGAGCTGCGCCTGCTGGGATACATGGAGGCCTCATAACACAATGTCACCAGCTCTCACCATCACTCCGGAGAGCTGGGCCTGTGGGATACATGGAGGCCTCATAACACAATGTCACCAGTGCCTCACCATCACTCCAGGAGAGCTGAGCCTGCTGGGATACATGGAGGGCCTCATAACACAATGTCACAGTGCTCACCATCACTCGGAGAGCTGCGCCTGCTGGGATACATGGAGGCCTCATAACACAATGTCACCAGTGCTCACCATCACTCCGGAGAGCTGCCCTGCTGGGATACATGGAGGCCTCATAACACAATGTCACCAGTGCTCACATCACTGTCGGAGAGCTGACCTGCTGGATACATGGAGGCCTCATTAACACAATTCACCAGTGCTCACCATTATCCCGGGAGAGCTGCGCCTGCTGGGATACTTGGAGGCCTCTATCCAATGTCACCAGTGCCTCATCACTCCGGAGGCTGCAGCCTCTGGGATACAGAGCCTCTAACACAATGTCATCCAGGGTTCACCCATCACTTCAGGAGAGCTGCACTGCTGGATACATGAGGCTCATAACACAATGTCACCAGTGCTCACATCACTCCGGCAGAGCTGCAGCATGCTGTGATACATGGAGGCTCATAAACACAATGTCACCATTGGCTCACCATCACTCCGGAGAGCTGCACCTGCTGGGATACATGGAGGCCTCATAACACAATGTCACCAGTGCTCACCATCACTCAGGAGAGCTGCACCTGCTGGGATACATGGAGGCCTCATAACACAATGTCACCAGTGCTCACCATCACTCCGGAGAGCTGCACCTGCTGGGATACATGGAGGCCTCATAACACAATGTCACCAGTGCTCACCATCACTCCGGAGAGCTGCGCCTGCTGGGATACATGGAGGCCTCATAACACAATGTCACCAGTGCTCACCATCACTCCGGAGAGCTGCGCCTGCTGGGATACATGGAGGCCTCATAACACAATGTCACCAGTGCTCACCATCACTCCGGAGAGCTGCGCCTGCTGGGAAACATGGAGGCCTCATAACACAATGTCACCAGTGCTCACCATCACTCCGGAGAGCTGCGCCTGCTGGGATACATGGAGGCCTCATAACACAATGTCACCAGTGCTCACCATCACTCCGGAGAGCTGCGCCTGCTGGGATACATGGAGGCCTCATAACACAATGTCACCAGTGCTCACCATCACTCCGGAGAGCTGCACCTGCTGGGATACATGGAGGCCTCATAACACAATGTCACCAGTGCTCACCATCACTCCGGAGAGCTGCGCCTGCTGGGATACATGGAGGCCTCATAACACAATGTCACCAGTGCTCACCATCACTCAGGAGAGCTGCGCCTGCTGGGATACATGGAGGCCTCATAACACAATGTCACCAGTGCTCACCATCACTCCGGAGAGCTGCGCCTGCTGGGATACATGGAGGCCTCATAACACAATGTCACCAGTGCTCACCATCACTCCGGAGAGCTGAGCCTGCTGGGATACATGGAGGCCTCATAACACAATGTCACCAGTGCTCACCATCACTCCGGAGAGCTGCGCCTGCTGGGATACATGGAGGCCTCATAACACAATGTCACCAGTGCTCACCATCACTCAGGAGAGCTGCGCCTGCTGGGATACATGGAGGCCTCATAACACAATGTCACCAGTGCTCACCATCACTCCGGAGAGCTGCGCCTGCTGGGATACATGGAGGCCTCATAACACAATGTCACCAGTGCTCACCATCACTCAGGAGAGCTGCGCCTGCTGGGATACATGGAGGCCTCATAACACAATGTCACCAGTGGAAACAAAAAGCTATTGCGACAAAAAACAACAGTACACTGCAGTAAAAATATTAAAATGCAAGTGCAGTATAAAAATGGTATAACAAATACAGGGTACTTAGTTAATCCGTTTTTTTGCGCAGAAAAGTTATTTTAAGCCACGTCACTATCTTCAAAGTGTACCCATCTCAGACGCGGTCCTAACTGTTGTATTAAAAACCTGACTGGTGTGTGTCCATCAGTTATTACATATATCACACTGAAATATTACTGTGTCCATCAGTTATTACATATATCACACTGAAATATTACTGTGTCCATCAGTTATTACATATATCACACTGAAATATTACTGTGTCCATTAGTTATTACATATATCACACTGAAATATTACTGTGTCCATCAGTTATTACATATATCACACTGAAATATTACTGTGTCTATCAGTTATTACATATTTCACACTGAAATATTACTGTGTCTATCAGTTATTACATATTTCACACTGAAATATTACTGTGTCCATCAGTTATTACATAGATCACACTGAAATATTACTGTGTCCATCAGTTATTACATAGATCACACTGAAATATTACTGTGTCCATCAGTTATTACATAGATCACACTGAAATATTACTGTGTCCATCAGTTATTACATATTTCACACTGAAATAGCTGTTGCAAAAACCCAATTTTAAACAAAAAAAAATGAGTAAGATTAAGAGGGGTGCCCAAACTTTTTCATATGACTGTATATTGTATGTCTGGAACTGATGACATCACATTAGAGGCTGTAATCTACGTCTGCTCTTTTCAGCTGCTCTCGGCTGTGTCAATCATGTTTCGGTCTCGGCTCTGTGACATGACGGCTGCTCTTGGCTCGGCCTTCATCGGTCGCTCTCAGCTGTGTCAATTGTGTTCTTTCGGTTCTATCGCTCGTTGGCCTCTCTCGGTTCTGTCGCTCGTCGGCCTCTCTCGGTTCTGTCACTCATTGGCCTCACTCAGTTCTGTCACTCGTCGGCCTCTCTCGGTTCTGTCACTCGTCGGCCTCTCTCGGTTCTGTCGCTCGTCGGCCTCTCTCGGTTCTGTCGCTCGTCGGCCTCTCTCGGTTCTGTCGCTCGTCGGCCTCTCTCGGTTCTGTCGCTCGTCGGCCTCTCTCGGTTCTGTCGCTCGTCGGCCTCTCTCGGTTCTGTCGCTCGTCGGCCTCTCTCGGTTCTGTCGCTCGTCGGCCTCTCTCGGTTCTGTCGCTCGTCGGCCTCTCTCGGCACTGACATTTGTCGGCCCCTCTCTGTTCTTGTCGTCGTCGGCCTCTCTGCACTGACATTTGTCGGCCTCTCACCGTTCTGTCGCTCGTTGGCCTCACTCTGTTCTGTCACTCGTCGGCCTCTCTCGGTTCTGTCGCTCGTCTACTGCTCTCGGTTCTGTCACTTGTCAGCCTCTCTCGGTTCTATCGCTCGTACGCTCTCCCGGTTCTGTCACTTGTCAGCCTCTCTCGGTTCTGTCGCTCGTCTCTGCTCTCGGTTCTGTCACTTGTCGGCCTCTCTCGGTTCTGTCGCTCGTTGACCTCTCTCAGTTCAGTCGCTCGTCGGCCTCTCTCAGTTCTGTCACTGGTCGGCCCTCTCAGTTCTGTCGCTCGTCAACCTCTCTCGGTTCTGTCACTCCTCGGCTTCTCTCGGTTCTGTCGCTCGTCTACTGCTCTCGTTCTGTCACTTGTCAGCCTGTCTCGGTTCTATCGCTCGTCGCTGCTCTCGGTTCTGTCACTTGTCAGCCTCTCTCGGTTCTATCGCTCGTCTACTGCTCTCGGTTCTGTCACTTGTCGGCCTCTCTCTGTTCTGTCGCTTGTTGACCTCTCTCGGTTCTGTCGCTTGTCGGCCTCTCTCGGCTCTGACGCTTGTCAGCCTCTCTCGGTTCTATTGCTCGTCTGCTGCTCTTGGTTCTGTTGCTTGTCGGCCTCTCTCCGTTCTGTCGCTCGTCGGCCTCTCTCCGTTCTGTTGCTCGTCGGCCTCTCTCTGTTCTGTCACTGGTCGGCCTCTCTCAGTTCTGTCGCTCGTCAACCTCTCTCGGTTCTGTCACTCGTCGGCTTCTCTCGGTTCTGTCGCTCGTTTACTGCTCTGGGTTCTGTCACTTGTCAGCCTCTCTCTGTTCTATCGCTCGTCTGCTGCTCTTGGTTCTGTCACTTGTCGTCCTCTCTCGGTTATGTCACTCGTTGGCCTCTCTGTTTTGTCGCTCGTCGGCCTCTCTCAGCTCTGTCGCTTGTCTGCTGCTCTCGGTTCTGTCACTTGTCGTCCTCTCTCGGTTCTATCGCTCGTCAGCTGCTCTCGGTTCTGTCACTTGTCGTCCTCTCTCGGTTCTGTCGCTCGTTGGCCTCTCTCGGTTCTGTCACTTGTCGGCCTCTCTCGGTTCTGTCACTTGTCTGCCTCTCTCGGTTCTGTCACTTGTCTGCCTCTCTCGGTTCTGTCGCTTCGTTGGCCTCTCTCGGTTCTGTCACTTGTTGGCCTCTCTCGGTTCTGTCGCTCGTTGGCCTCTCTCGGTTCTGTCACTTGTCGGCCTCTCTCGGTTCTGTCGCTCGTCGGCCTCTCTCTGCTCTAGAGCTCGTCGCCTGTCTCGTTTCTGTCAGTCGTTGGCCTCTCTCAGTTCTGTTTCTCGTCAGCCGCTCTCGGTTCTGTTGCTTGTCCGCCTCTCCCAGCTCTGCTGCTTGTGGATCACTCTCAGCTGTTTTTGCGGTCACATCCATGTAGGATCAGGATCCACACTTCCATTTTCTGCACTGCCATCATTTGCTCCTCTGGTCTCTTTTTACTTCAGGATTATATTCATGAATTGATTTGCATTACTGAACGGGAGAAGTTTGTGGTCCCCGTGCGAGCGATCGGGGCACGCGCCGTGCTGGACTTTCCAGACCAGATAAGTTTCGAGATCTGTCCAGTAAAGTACAACACCCAGAAAACGCTCCTGGTACGAAACATTGGCAACCGCGAGGCTCGATTCCAGCTCCTCACCTGCAGGTATTCAAGTAATGTACAAAGTAGTCAGATGATACACAAAGCCTGAAGCCCCTGAGTCCACCTGTATGTGACTGTAAGTGACCATCTGTTTCAGGCCTTTCCAGGTGGAGCCGGTGTCTGCAGTGCTGGATGTAGGGACTAGTGTGCAGGTCTCCGTGGACTTCCAGCCTTTGATGGTTGGAGATCACAGACATGAGATGGTCATCCGGTATGACACAGGTAACTGATTCCATTACCTATAACTGACATATGGGGGACACGGGGAGGACATGTGACATGACAGGGGAGATCAGGAGGACACATGACATTACACGCGAGATTGGGTGGACACATGATGTGATATCACAGACCTTGCGGACAAGTGACGTATCATGGGTGATGGGGAGGACACGGGATGACACAGGAGATCGGAGGGACACGTGACGTGACACACGAGATCGGGTGGACACATGATGTGATATGACAGACCTTGAGGACATGTGACATATCAAAGCTCAGTAGGACATGTCATGACACGAACGATTGAGAGGACACATAATGTGACACAAAATATCAGGAGGATACGTAACAAGACACAGGAGATTGGGAGGACAAGTAGTGTAACACTGGAAATTGGGAGGATGTGACACAGAAGATTGGGAGGACATGTGTAGTCGTGCTATAGGATGACTCATTCCAGTGGGGGCCGTGGGTTACTTGGAACCGGGCCCTCTGAACGTCAACGGGGCTGTGCGGTGCTGTCATGGTGGTGTGACCCAGTCCGTGGTCCCCTAATGGGCGGTCAGTAAAAAGGGGGTTTGTAAAGGGGTGAAAAGGAAAGTAAAAATAAAATAAAAAGAGTTTATTGTGACGCCACCTGTGGAAGGAAACCAGTAGGGGCCGCAGCTGCTATGCGGGGCCTCTAGCGATAATGGAGTTGCAGCTGTGATCGTTTAACTCCCCACGGGAGGAGCGGGTCCCCAGGGCAACAGTTAGAGTCATTGGGGGTAGTAGGCCATTGGGGGTGCAGGACTTAGCGTGCGTAATGACCGACAGACACAGAGATGGTAGTCTCCATTACCTTTACTGAAGGGAGTAGCAGTTTCGTGAAGGGTACTGTCCACAAGAGGTGTTAGGGGTCCAGAGCCTGGGAGCAAGTTGGGGTCCTTCACACCTAGTGAGTTCTTAGGCCTCCCTACTGCACTGCTCTTGGCGGGTCCTGGCTGCCTGTAGCTATGCTGCGACCCTCTCCTCTCTTGTGTGCTGTCTCTGGCCCATATGACAGGCAGCTTGAGCCCTTCTTGGGTTACTCTCCACTTGCTACTTCTCCCTGAGCTCTCTGGTGCTGCTGTGTCTCCTGGGCCTCGTGGTGGGTGAGCAACTTGGAATCTCCCGCCCTCCGGTGTTGGCTGCTGGGCCTAGAGTCCCTTACAACCTCGGACTCTGGTGTCTGCTCCTGTGCTAGGTGCTGGGGCGAACCGTCACTCGCTCCACTCCTCAGACCTCCTGCTCCACTTCCTCAGATCCTCTCCTAGGGTCCCCCACGCTGGCTAGTCTACGTTCCGGGACGAGCTTTACTCTGCTCCAGTCCATGGGACCTCTTTACAGTCCTCCTAGGAATTTAACTGCCAAACCCCGCCCCCAGACCAGAATTTATAGGAGGGGACCTCCCCTAGAGTTCGGGTTTCTGAGCTCCCCCTTCTGGGTTGGCATTAGGAAGGTGTTGTGTGTGTGTGTGGTTCACCTGGTGTGGGTACTTTCCCTTGCTTCAATGCACAGCATGGTCCCCGGGGAGACAACTCTATTGAAGCAACCAGACCCTGGGGCGCCACATTCCCTCTTGGTTAATTTCAGTACTCCTGGACACTGAGGAAACATTTTTGTACACACAATAACATAAAATGACAATACAGTGAATAATGAACAAAGTCTCAAAAGGAAAAAGTACAAAAACCAAAATGACAGAGTTAAAACTGAAAAATTACAAAACCCTAGAAAAAGTGTGAAAAACAGTCGCTACGTTGCTTAGTCCTTCCACCGATGGCTGAAGAAAAGTTATTTAATCAAAGTGTCTTTGCCACAACCAGTCTCGTGGCCAATGGTTCATATATAATTAAAATTTCACGAATTCGTAAAAGTTCCAACAGAAAGTCCTGTAGGCACGGTACGCTTGGTGGTTGTATTGTCACTTAGTTACTGGGAGAAACACACATATTCATACAGTTGCAGAAAAGACAACAAAACATATTTATATTGTAACCCTTGTTACACTTGTCCACTTCTCAGGCTAGCTATCCTACAAGGGGTTGGAGCCTGACCTAGATTACTATGTGTGGACCTACACAGCACAGGTCTGTCTGTTGGGCTAATCTGGTCTGTAGTGTGTACTACTGGTGGGGTGTGTGCACTACTTGCTGATCTGGGTGTGCATGTGAGTGGTTCTGGTATGGCAGCAGTCGGACTCTGGCTCCCCATGGGACTGACAGGCTCACCAACAGTGAGGGGCTGACTCTCTGGTTCCGGTCCCGGTGCTGGTTCTTAGGTCCTTCTTGGGGTCTGTATGGGTGGTTGTGCTGCCACTTGGGGAAGGTCAGTACAGGGCCTGCAATGATTCCATTGATCCGGGTCCAGGTCTTGGGGAAGTCTCCCAGTACGGTGTGTATCATCTCTTCATTCCCCGGCCGAGACTGGGGTATGGCCAGGGTCTGTTCTTGGCTCCTCAGCTGCTTGGAGCATCGTTTTAGGTGATCTCTGGAGATGGTGGCAGAGGTTTCTCCCTTGTCCTTGCTGATTAGGCAGACCTTCATGGGGTCAAAGTGGGAAGGCATCACAGTGTACGGCTCTGCCTCCCACTGGTCATCCAATTTGTGCGTCCACCTCTTTCTCTTTAGGACCTGCTTTCCTGGTACTAGGAGGTCTGTGGGTGCTTTCTGGTTGTATGCCTTCTGTTTTACTCTGGCCTGGGCCAGGATCCGTTCGACATATTCTTGCACCTGGCAGTACCTCTGTTGGCGTTTTTCATCGTAGTCTGTCTCTAAAGGGTTGTCTTCTGGTGTCAGCACCCCTATTTCCAGGTCAATAGGCAGCTTGCCGGGTCTTGCTCTCATCAAACAAGTAAGCGGGGCTGAAGTTGGTGGAGTTCACTGCGATGTGGTTGTACAGGTCCACTAGATATGGCAGCTTCTCTAGCGTCATGTTCCTCTCTTTTAGTAGTAGTGTTTTCAGCAGATCCATCACTACTTGGTTCATCTTCTCATGCATGCCGTTTGTCTGATGATGATACGGCGTTGTTCTGATCTTCTTGCACCCCTACAGGCTGCAGAACTCCTGGAATACTTCAGCCTCAAAGGTTGGACCTTGGTCTGTCAGTACCCATTCAGGGTAGCTGAGGGGTCTGCAGAAGTGCATCTGGAAGGCTCTTGCTGCGGTCCTTGCTGTCAGGTCTTTTACAGGTACCACCACCAGGAACTGGGAGTAGTGGTTCACTATTGTGAGTAGCCGGACCAGCTTGGGGTCAACTTCACGTGGTCCAAGGCCACTAGCTCTAGGGACTGTTTGGTGATAATGGGTTGCAGTGGGGCCCGCTTGCTGTCATGGTCCTTTCTTTGGAGGCTGCAGGGGCCGCAATTCCTGCACCAAGCTTTGATGGTTGCCTCATGCCGACCCAGTAGAACCTCTCACGCAGTAGTACTTCCAGCTTCTTCAACCTGAAGTGCCCGGCCCCCTCATGGTATGCTTCCCAGACCATCTGGGTGTCTCTCTTTGGGACCACTATTTGCCACACTAGCTTGTGAGTCCTACGGTTGATGCACAGTTTGCCTGCATACATAGTTTTTTTAAGGTTGAAGGAAGACTTTAAGTCCATCTAGTTCAACCCATAGCCTAACATGTTGATCCAGAGGAAGGCAAAAAAAAAAACCATGTGGCAACACTAAGCTCCACATTGGGGGAAAAAATTCCTTCCTGACTCCAGATATGGCAATCAGACTAGATCCCTGGATCAACGCCCTATCAAAGGATCTAGTATATATAACTGGTAATATTATAGTTTTCAAGAAAGGCATCCAGGCCCTTCTTAAATGTTAGTAGTGACTCACTCATTACAACATCATGTGGCAGAGAGTTCCATAGTCTCACTGCTCTTACAGTAAAGAATCCACGTCTGTGATTATGATTAAACCTTCTTTCCTCCAGACGTAGAGGATGCCCCCTTGTCCCTGTCTCAGGCCTAAGAGTAAAGAGGTCATTAGAAAGGTCTCTGTACTGTCCCCTCATATATTTATACATTATTATAAGATCACCCCTAAGTCTTCGTTTTTCCAAGCTAAATAACCCCAAGTTTAATAACCTGTCTTGGTATTGCAGACCCCAAAGTCCTCTAATAACCTTGGTCGCTCTACCCTGGACCCGCTCTAGTTCAGCTATGTCTTTCTTATACACCGGAGACCAGAATTGTACACAGTATTCTAAATGTAGTCGCACTAGTGACTTGTATAGAGGTAAAATGATGTTCTCCTCATGAGCATCTATGCCTCTTTTAATGCATCCCATTATTTTATTTGCCTTTGCAGCAGCTGCCTGACACTGGCCACTAAATGTGAGTTTGTCATCTACCCATACGCCCAGGTCTTTTTCAGTGACAGTTTTGCCCAGTGTTTTACAATTAAGCACATAATTATACCTTTTGTTTCCTCTGCCCAAGTGCATGACTTTACATTTATCCCCATTAAAGCTCATTTGCCATTTAGCAGCCCAAGCTTCTAGTTTACATAAATCCTCCTGTAATATAAAATTGTCCTCCTCTGTATTGATTACCCTGCAGAGTTTAGTGTCATCCGCAAATATTGAGATTCTACTCTGTATGCCCCCTACAAGGTCATTAATAAATATATTAAATAGAAGCAGGCCCAATACTGACCCCTGTGGTACCCCACTGTTAACTGTGACCCATTCTGAGTGTGTTCCATTAATAACCACCCTTTGTTTCCTATCACTAAGTCAGGTCTTAATCCACTTGCACATATTTTCCCCTATCCCCATTGCCCTCATTTTATGTATCAACCTTTTGTGTGGCACCGTATCAAAAGCTTTTGAAAAGTCCATATACACCACATCCACTGCATTTCTTTGGTCCAGTCCAGAACTTACTTCTTCATAGAAGCTTATTAGATTAGTTTGACAGGAACGGTCCCTCGTAAAACCATGTTGATAATGGGTCATGAGGTTATTTTTCTTCAGATACTCCAGTATAGCATCTCTTGGAAAACCCTCTAGGATTTTACCCACAGTAGAGGTTAAGCTTACTGGCCTATAATTTCCAAGTTCAGTTTTTGTCCCCTTTTTGAATATTGGCACCACATTTGCTATACGCCAGTCCTGTGGTACAGACCCTGTTATTATGGAATCTTTAAATATTAAAAATAATGGTCTATCTATGACAGTACTTAATTCCTGCAGCACTCTGGGGTGTATCCCATCCGGGCCCGGGGATTTGTCAATTTTAGTGATTTTTAGACGATGCCGTACTTCCTCTTGGGTTAAGCAGGTAACATTTAATTGAGAGTTTTTGTTATCACTGATCATATTGTCTGTCATGGGATTTTCTTGTGTAAATACTGTTGAAAAAAAGTCATTTAGCATATTGGCTTTTTCCTCATCCTCATCCACCATTTTACCCAGACTATTTTTAAAGGGGCCAACACCATCAATTTTTAGTTTCTTACTATTTATGTAGTTAAAAAATATTTTGGGATTCTTTTTACTTTCTCTGGCAATGAGTCTCTCTGTCTCAATCTTTGCTGCCTTGATTTGCTTTTTACAAATGTTATTTAATTTTCTGTATTTATTTAATGCCTCATCACTACCTACTTGCTTTAATTCCCTAAATGCTTTCTTTTTGTCACATATTGCACCTCTTACCGCTTTATTTAGCCATAGTGGTTTCCTCCTATTTCTAGCATGCTTATTCCCTTAGGGTATATATTGTGCACAGGTCCTATTCAGGATGCTAATAAACATCTCCCATTTGTGTTGTGTACTTTTATGTCTCAGGACATCGTCCCAGTTTATTGCACTAAGATCATCTCTCAACCGTTGGAAATTTGCGTTCCTGAAGTTTAGTGTCCTTGTAGCCCCTCTACTACACGTCTTAGTAAAGGATACTTGAAAGCTTATTAAGTTATGATCACTATTACCCAAGTGACCTCCAACCCGTATATTTGATATGCGGTCCGGCCTGTTGGTTAATATTAGGTCCAGCAGTGCCCCCCTTCTTGTTGGGTCCTGAACCAGTTGTGAAAGGTAATTGTCTCTCATAGTTTTCAAAAACTTATTACCTTTGCTGGAACTGCAGGTTTCTGATCCCCAATGTATTTCAGGGTAGTTGAAGTCCCCCATAGTAATGACTTCTCCCTGAGTCGCTGCTTCATCTATTTGCTTTATGAGGATATTCTCCTCCACTTCCATTATTGTTGGAGACTTATAACAAACCCTATCAGTAGTATATTATTTTTTCCCCCTCCCCTTATCTCCACCCACAGGGACTCTACATTTCCATTAGATTCACCTATATTATCACGCAGGATGGGTTTTAAGGATGATTTTACGTATAAACATACACCTCCTCCTCCCTATTTGTGCGGTCATTTCTGAACAGACTATAGCCCTGTAAATTAACAGCCCAGTCATGGCTCTCGTCCAGCCAAGTCTCCGATATCCCCACCATGTCATAATTATTTTCCAACAAAATCAATTCTAAATCCTCCATTTTGTTGGTGAGGCTTCTGGCATTAGTGTACATGCACTTTATGCATCTCTCTTTACCTCTATTCCTTCCTACTAGATTGACTGTTCTAACCCCACACCCCATGCCACCCCCAATCTTATTACTTGTGCCCAGGTTACTATTTACACTATCTTCCCCTCCTATACAATGAATACCCTCCCCCCCAATCCCTAGTTTAAACACTCCTCCAACCTTCTAGCCATTTTCTCCCCCAGCACAGTTTGCCTACAGAGATGAACACTCTGCCTCCACTCCTTCCACAGTTGCTGTGCCTCTGCCGGGGCATGTGGGCTGGGGTGTGCATCCACTTTTTGCAGCAGTTCCTTGACCAGCTTGACCTGCTGACGTCAGGGTCACTGTCTTGCGTCTCTGCCCAGTCGTGGTGGGGCAATGAGTACAAGGTGGTGTCCCACTTTCCAGGCCACTTGTCCCTTACATCTTGGGAGCACTGGGACACATTCTTGTGGTGGAAAGCTGGCAGCTCTACCTCCTCCAGCTCTTCTGGGTCTCTTCCCAAGTCTTGTAGATGGGGCATCCTGGACAGGGCGTTGGTTATCTTGTGCCCTGCCCAGTATTTGATGGTGAAGTTGTAGTTGGAGAGCTGGCCATCCAGCGCTGTTCCAGCGCGCCTAACTTGGCAGTCTCCAGGAGGGACGGGGTTGTTGTCGTGTGAATTGGTGAACTTCGTGGCAACCAGGTAGTATTTCAAGTGTTCTGTCACTGCCCACACCACAGCCAGGAACTCGAGCTGTCTCTAAGTTGTCGGGGTTCCTCTCTGTAGGCCGGAGCTTCCTCTGGCGTAGGCAGTCACTCTCCCCTTGCCTCTCTGCACTTGGGACAATATGGCTCGCTCCCACTCCTACATTGCTGGCATCGGTGTACAGTACAAATGGCTGGTTGTAGTCTGGGTAGGCGAGGATCTCTTCTCCCGTCATGGCCCTCTTCAGCTGCTTGAATGAGTCCTCCTCCCTGGCCTCCCATTTCAGTGGGGAGCTTGGACCCCTTGTGTTCATGGGCTGCCTACTAGGAGGTCTTGCATGGGTGTGGCCATCTTGGTGAAACCCTTGATGAACCACCTGTAGTAGCCTACCAGTCCCAGAAACCGCCACACCTCCTTGAGGGTGTTGAGTCTTGGCCAGTCTTAGATTGCGGTGACCTTATCGGGGTTTGGGGTCACACCTTACGCACTCACGACATAGCCTAGGTACTGCACCTTGGTTTGAGGAGGTGTCACTTGGACGGCTTCACTTTCATGCCAAACTTGGACAGCGCCTCGAAGACTTCTGCCAGATGCTTCAGGTGGTCTTCATACGTCCTCGAGTAGACTATGACATCATCTAGTACATCAGCTCAGTTTCAAAGTTTCTATGTCCCAGGCAACACTCCATCAACCTCTGGAACGTCCCTGGTGCATTACAGAGCCCGAATGGCATACAATTGAACTCGCAGAGGCCCATTGGAATCGTGAAGGTGGTCTTCTACCTGTCAGCCTCTGCCACTGGAACCTGCCAGTACCCACTGGGGAGATCTAGTGTGGAAAAATAGTTAGCGGTTCTGAGGGCAGCTAATGACTCCTCTATCCTGGGTAATGGATAAGCATCTTTATGTGTAATGCGATTAATCTGCCTATAGTCAACACACATTCCTCATTGTACCATCTTTCTTTTTTACCAGGACTAGTGGAGCTGCTCAGGGGCTACAACTATCTCTGATCACCCCATCCTCCTTCATTTCTCGTAACATCTCTTTGGCACATTGGTAGTGGGCTGGCGGTATAGGTCTGTACCTCTCTTTGATGGGTGAATGGTCCCCTGTGGGTATGTGGTACTGCACTCCTTTTGCCTGCCCAACGTCTAGCGGGTGTTTGCTAAAGACCAGCTCATACTCTTGGACCACTAGGTATACTCCATGTTTCTGGTGTAAGGGGGTGGAGCATAGTGCCTACGTGTAGCATCTTGCACCAGTCTTCCAGCTTCCTCTTAAGCCCCAGTCACACATAACGATATCGTTAGAGAGATCGTTGTAACTGTGACGTTACAACGATCTCTCTAGCGATGTCGTTCTGTGTGACACTTTGCAGCGATCAGGCCCACTGGTGAGATCTAGTCGTTGGAAAAATGTTAGGGTTCTTTGAGGGCAGCTTACACGCACTCCTCTGTGCCGGGCTAATGTGATAAGCTGTTTATGATGTAACGCGATTAATCCGCCTGATAGATAACACGCATTTCTCATGGTTACATCTTTCTTTTACCAGGACTGTAAGCTGCAGGCGGTAAACTATCCTGAATCACACCCAGCCCCACTCATGATCTCGCATCTCTTTCATATTGTATGGCTGGCGTTAGGTCTGTACCTCTCTTGATGGTGTTAAAAGTCGCCTGCGGGTAGTGGGTAGTGCCCCCCTTGGCCTGCCTAATCTAGCGCTGTTTGAAGCTCCCCAGCTCATAACCGACCCTAGGTATCACTGCATGTTTCGCTGTAGGGACGTGGAGCGATCGTGTACTGTAGCTGACACTTCACTTCCCTTAGGGCCATTGTCCTCCACCTGTTCTGGCGGGTCCAAGGGCTCTGCAGCTGTGATTGCATTGTTACTGACTGTGTACAGCTTGGCAATGGTAGCATACTGTGGCTGTTTGGCCCTCCTCCTCCTCCCCACAGTTTACGATGCGTACAGGCACCCACCCCTGCGGACATCAACTACACCTCTGGCTGTCAGGACAGTGGGCCTACTATCTGAATACATGGGCTCCACCAGCGCCTTGTAATCCTGCCCCCTGAGGCCTATGGCCACCCTGCACCAAAGCAACATTTCACTCCGCGAGGGTATTACAACTGGGTTGAGTTACTTTTGCTCATGCTGCCGACTTTGCATCCAGACAGCTTCACCTGCTGTCTCTGCATCAGGGCCTTTATCTCTTTATGCAGGGCCTCTGCTGCCCGAAGTTGGCAGTCTCGCAACCTGTTGCAACAATACAATAACCTCGCCCAAACAATTTTCAATGACATTTGTACCTATTGTTAGCATTTGATTATTGGCTCACCGGTCAACGTCAATAACCACCATACCCTGTGCGCCTAACTCTTCCCCCCCACTTTAATAGTCACTTATTTAAATCCTATTTGTGGCACGGGCTGCCCATTGCTCTCAAATATGGTGAAACTGTCATCTGGACGGTAAGCAATGTCAGAGTCCGCCCTATAGCGCTTGTAAAGGATATAGGGTATCGTCGTCCCTGGGACCCGGTGTCCAGCAAAGGTTCATGGGAATCCCATCCAAAACTACAGGACAGGATCGGCCGCCCTCCCGCATACCTGTCGCGCCAGTGCAGTGGGCCGGACAGGTTCATTCTTGGGGGTTGGCCTTCGGCCCTAGGTGTTTCTCATTTAAATTGCAGGATCTTGCTAGTTCTGCATAATTATGCATGGTGATTACCTCGATGGCAGGTATATTCTATTATAAGACTTTCATACCTGATGCTAGGTCCAATTCCCACTGCGCCATCCTTATCACATTGGTATTCACACTTGACGTTTCTTTGGTCGCTGCTGGTCTGGATCACTGGGCCTGTGGGGGTGAGCGACCTTAAATCTTCCTGCCCCGCCACGTTTGGCTGCTGGGCTAGCAGCCTCTCACACCCTTGACTCTGGTGATCCCCCCTTGTGACCTAGCCTACCGTAGGGCCGCCCTGGCTCCACATCCCTAGAGCTCCGGTCTGCCACTTCCTCAGACGCTCCCGAGCAGCTTCCTGCAAGTTCGTGCGTAGTCCGTAGTCGCTGGGACAAGCTTCAGCTGGCCTGCTCCGTCCCAGGACTCTTTCCACAGTCCCCACCAACAACTGACACCCCCACCCCAGACCAGATTTATCGAGAAAGAAACTCCGCTAGAGTCAAGTTTTACAGTCCTCGTCATAGGACTGTATTGGGAAAGTATTGTGTGTGTATCTGACTGCCCCAGTGGGGCCGTGGGGTACTCAGAACCTGGCCCTCTGAATGTCGTCGGGGCTGTGGGGTGCTGTCACGGTGGCGTGACCCGGTCTGTGGTCCCTTAATAGGTGGTCAGTAAAAAGGGGGGTTGTAAAGGGGTAAAAAGTAAAGTAAAAATAAAATAATATAGTAAAATAGTATGGGTTGTATGTCACATGACATGTAGCCCGTATATAACAATACAATAGTCATTGAAAGACTCTTGCCTGTCATAAGATATATATCAATACAATCAGTCATTGAAAGACTCTTGCCTGTCATAAGATATATATCATGCAGGCCGTGTTCTCATCTTAGTAGCATAATGTGAAAGAGAGTTCCCCCTTTTTTTTATATATTTCAACCTTGTACTAATATATTATATGGAATGATATAAGACCTGTGGTCACTATATTCTAATTATGATTACCTGTTCTATACCTATTCTATCCACATCCACACGCCATTCTTATCACATTGGTATCACACTCCCTGAGCTCTCTGGTGCTGCTGTGGCTCCATCTCCTGGGCCTCGTGGTGGGCGAGCGACTTGAAATCTCCTGCCCTCCAGTGTTGGCTGCTGGGCCTAGAGTCCCTCACAACCTTGGACTCTGGTGTCCACTCCTGTGCTCAGTACTGAGGCGAACCGGCACTGGCTCCACTCCCTAGACCTCCTCCACTTCCTTAGACCCTCTCCTGCAGGTCCCTCATGCTGGCTAGTCTACGTCCTGGGACAAGCCTACCCTGCTCCAGTCCACAGGAATTCTTCACAGTCCTCCTAGGAACTGAACTGACTAACCCCGCCCCCAGACCAGAATTTTATAGGAGAGGACCTCCCATAGAGATCAGGTTTCCGAGCTCCCCTTTCTGGACTGGCATTGGAAAGTGTTGTATGTGTGTGGTTCACCTGGTGTGGGTACCGTTCCTTGCTTCCAAGCACAGCATAGTCACCCGGGGAAGACAACGCTATTGTAGCAACCGGACCCTGGGGCTCCACATAGCACATTGAGCATGACGAGTGTAGCCATGGTGTAGGACACTGAGCCTGACGTGTGTAGCCATGGTGTAGGACACTGAGCCTGACGTGTGTAGCCATGGTTGTGGACACTGAGCCTGAACGTGTGTAGCCATGGTGTAGTAGACACTGACCTGTACTGTGGAGCCATGGTGTAGGACACTGAGCCTGACGTGTGTAGCCATGGTGTAGGACACTGAGCCTGACGTGGTAGTCATTGTGTAGGACACTGAGCCTGACGTGTGTAGCCATGGTGTAGGACACTGAGCCTGACGTGTGTAGCCATGGTGTACGACACTGAGCCTGATGTGTGTAGCCATGGTGTAGGACACTGAGCCAGACGCGTGTAGCTGTAGTGTAGGACACTGAGCCTGACGTGTGTAGCTGTGGTGTAGGACACTGAGACTGATGTGTGTAGCCATG
The DNA here is from genome assembly GCA_033576535.1 of Allobates femoralis. Taxonomy (NCBI): domain Eukaryota; kingdom Metazoa; phylum Chordata; class Amphibia; order Anura; family Aromobatidae; genus Allobates; species Allobates femoralis. Next base: position 135,209,689 of record JARQOC010000010.1, read on the forward strand.
GTGTAGAACATTGAGCCTGACAGTGTAGCCGTGTGTAGGACATTGAGCCTGACGTGTGTAGCTGTGGTGTTAGACATTGACCATAAAATATGTAGTCGTAGAGCAGAGACTTAGCTGATGTAGCCATGGTGTGGACATGTGTAGCTTGGTGTAAACATTTAGTCTGACATATGTAGCTGTGGTGTAGGACATGTGTAGCTGAACATGAGCCTGACGTGTAGCCGTGGTGTAGGACATTGAGCCTGACGTGTAGTCGAGGGCTGGCTGGAGCCTCCATCCTGGTGCAGATTGCCCTGCCGGCCCTGACTTGAGAAGCGGGGGGGGGGGGTGCTGTCAGATCTGACTTGAAAAGCGGGGGGGGGTGCTGTCAGGTCTGACTTGAGAAGCGGTGGGGGTGCTGTCAGTCTGACTTGAGAAGCGGGGGGGGGGGTGCTATCGGCCCTTACCTGATCAGAGACTCCCGCAAACTCCCCGGCCGGCCGTCTCGCGTCATGTGCCGGCCGCAAAGCGACGACCCGGCCGGCCCGTTTCTGAAGGGGCGGCCCTAGAAGTGGACTATACCACCAGCCCAGGGGCACTTGCCCCCACTGCCACCTGGGCCAGCCCGCCCTGTACTAGTCGTGGTGTAGGACATTGAGCCTAACGTGTATCCGTGGTGTAGGACATTGAGCCTAACATGTATCCGTGGTGTAGGACATTGAGCCTGACGTGTAGATGTGGTGTAGTACATTGAGCCTGACATGTATAGCACTAGTGTAGGACATGTTTAGCCGTGGTGTAGGACATTAAGCCTGACGTGTAGCTGTTGTGCAAAACATTGAGCCTGACATGTGTAGCCGTGGAGTAGGACATGTGCAGCCATGATGTAGGACATTGAACCTGAGAGGTAGCCGTAGTGTAGGGCATTGAGCCTGATATTTGTAGCCGTGTTGTAGGACATTGAGCCTGACGTGTAGCCATGGTGTAGAACAGAGGTCCCCAACTCCAGGCCTCGAGGGCCACCAACAGTGCAGGATTTCAGGATTTCCTTAGTATTACACAGGTGTTAATGTGATCATCTGCACAGGTAATGATTCCAACCCCTGTGCATTACTAAGGAGATCCTGAAAACATGCACTGTTGGCGGCCCTCGAGGCCTGGATTTGGGGACCCCTGGTGTAGAACATTGGTGTAGCCGTGGTGTAGGACACTTGTAGCCGTGGTAAGGGACATGTGCAGCTGTGCTGTATGACATGTGTAGTCATGCTGTATGATAAGTGTAGCCGTGGTGTATGACATATGTAGCCGTGGTTGTAGGACATGTGCAGCAGTGGTGTAGGACACGTGTAGCCGTGGTGTATGACATATGTAGTGTGGTGTAGGACATGTGTAGCAGTGGTGTAGAACACTGTAGCCCTGGTGTATGACATATGTACCTGTGCTGTATGACATGTGTAACCATGGTGTAGGACGTGTAGCAGTGGTGTAGGACACATGTAGCCGTGGTGTATGACATATGTAGCTGTGCTGTATGACATGTGTAGCCGTGGTGTAGGACATGTGTAGTCGTGGTGTAGACATGTGTAGTCGTGGTGTATGACATATGTAGCCGTGGTGTATGACATATGTAGCTGTGTGTATGACATATGTAGCTGTGGTGTATGACATATGTAGCCGTGGTGTAGGACATGTGCAGCAGTGGTGTATGACATATGTAGCTGTGCTGTATGACATGTGTAGCCGTGGTGTAGGACATGTGTAGCAGTGGTGTAGAACACATGTAGCCGTGGTGTATGACATATGTACCTGTGCTGTATGACATGTGTAACCATGGTGTAGGACGTGTAGCAGTGGTGTAGGACACATGTAGCCGTGGTGTATGACATATGTAGCTGTGCTGTATGACATGTGTAGCCGTGGTGTAGGACATGTGTAGTCGTGGTGTATGACATATGTAGCCGTGGTGTAGGACTGTGTAGCAGTGGTGTAGGACACATGTAGCCGTGGTTTATGACATATGTAGCTGTGGTGTATGACGTGTGTAGCTGTGGGGTATGATATGTGTAGCTGTGGTGTAGGACACGTGTAGCCGTGGTGTAGGACATGTGTAGCCGTGGTGTAGGACATGTGTAGTCGTGGTGTATGACATATGTAGCCGTGGTGTAGGACATGTGTAGCCGTGGTGTAGGACTGTGTAGCAGTGGTGTAGGACACGTGTAGCCGTGGTGTATGACATATGTAGCTGTGGTGTATGACATGTGTAGCTGTGGGGTATGATATGTGTAGCTGTGGTGTAGGACATGTGTAGCAGTGGTGTAGGACACGTGTAGCCATGGTGTATGACATATGTAGCTTTGCTGTATGACATGTGTAGTCGTGGTGTAGGACATGTGTAACAGTGGTGTAGGACACGTGTAGCCGTGGTAAAGGACAAGTGTAGTCATGGTGTATGACATGTGTAGCCGTGGCGTAGGACATGTAGCAGTGGTGTAGGACACGTGTAGCCGTGGTGTAGGACACGTGTAGCCGTGGTGTAGGACACGTGTAGCCGTGGTATATGACATATGTAGCTTTGCTGTATGACATCTGTAGCCATGGTGTAGGACACGTGTAGCCGTGGTGTAGGACATTGAGCTGGATGCTCTCATGTTACGGGTTGTAATGGGATTGATGACCGCCTTGTGCTGTCTTTGACAATCAGCTGTATCAGTGTCACATCAAGCTGTAGACTTGTTGGATAAGTGGAGAGTATCCGGTGACTGAGCCTGTGCCAGAGGTGACCATAGACCCCAGACTGTCCTGTAATGTGCAGAACATGTACACACGTGCCCCCCACATGTGCCACCCTCTCATGGGGCCATTCTCCCCAGGTGAGGATCTCCATGTTTCCCTGTACGGAGCTGCTGCTGACATGAATATGCGACTTGACAAGAATTCGCTGACCATTGAGAAGACCTTCCTGTCCTTGGCCGGTCAGAGGACCGTCACCATCTACAACCGCAGTGATATTATCGCGCACTTCCAGTGGAAAGAATTTGCTTCTGAGGAGGAAGAGGAGCGACAGAAGCAGAGGTAACGCTCCAACAGCAATGACTGCCGGCTGTGGTGACGCGCGGGACAGTCACGCGGGGGTTAATATGTATGTGTGTGGGCTGTCATGCGGTCAGTCGGCAGGACTATGTGTCCACTTACATTATATAAGATAACATCATGCCACCGACTACATGAAAAGAAAAGCAGTAAGACGACGGCGGTGCGTCCTGCGTCCCTGTCCCCGGTAATCAGAAGTGGCAATTCTGCACTAATTGCTCCTCTGCCTGTTTAATATTTAACGTCCGGATGCAGTGCTCCTGCCGGGCCACGCTGCTGTCAGCGGAGTGCTGCCTCATTACCGGGGCAAGAAATAAACCATACCCAGCCCTCCTCGACCTGGAAGGGTTAACACCGGCTCTACATCTGGGCCAGCGTCCGCCCTAGAGGGCCACATCTCCAGACGTCTACTCTTTCCTCAATTTTTAATGACATTAACCAGAGATGAGCGATCTTGTGCTCAAGAAAGCACTTTCCCCAGCAGCACAGACAGCGGCGGTGTCCTCACACAGCCAGGACCACAGACACTCCATCCTGTCAGTACTCATTCCCTGACAGCAAGCAGAGATCCCTGCAATGTGTGATACTGGAGCTCTGTGTATACTGTGCTGTCAGTGTGATACCGGAGCTCTGTATATACTGCGCTGTCAGTGTGATGCTGGAGCTCTGTATATACTGTGCTGTCAGTGTGATACTGGAGCTCTGTGTATACTGCGCTGTCAGTGTGATACTGGAGCTCTGTATATACTGTGCTGTCAGTGTGATACTGGAGCTCTGTGTATACTGCGCTGTCAGTGTGATACCGGAGCTCTGTATATACTGCGCTGTCACTGTGATACTGGAGCTCTGTGTATACTGCGCTGTCAGTGTGATACCGGAGCTCTGTATATACTGTGCTGTCAGTGTGATACCGGAGCTCTGTGTATACTGTGCTGTCAGTGTGATACTGGAGCTCTGTATATACTGTGCTGTCAGTGTGATACTGGAGCTCTGTATATACTGTGCTGTCAGTGTGATACCGGAGCTCTGTATATACTGTGCTGTCAGTGTGATACTGGAGCTCTGTATATACTGTGCTGTCAGTGTGATACCGGAGCTCTGTATATACTGTGCTGTCAGTGTGATACTGGAGCTCTGTATATACTGTGCTGTCAGTGTGATACTGGAGCTCTGTATATACTGTGCTGTCAGTGTGATACTGGAGCTCTGTATATACTGTGCTGTCAGTGTGATACCGGAGCTCTGTATATACTGTGCTGTCAGTGTGATACTGGAGCTCTGTGTATACTGTGCTGTCGGTGTGATACTGGAGCTCTGTATATACTGTGCTGTCAGTGTGATACTGGAGCTCTGTATATACTGTGCTGTCAGTGTGATACCGGAGCTCTGTATATACTGTGCTGTCAGTGTGATACCGGAGCTCTGTGTATACTGTGCTGTCGGTGTGATACTGGAGCTCTGTATATACTGTGCTGTCAGTGTGATACTGGAGCTCTGTATATACTGTGCTGTCAGTGTGATACTGGAGCTCTGTGTATACTGTGCTGTCAGTGTGATACTGGAGCTCTGTATATACTGTGCTGTCGGTGTGATACCGGAGCTCTGTATATACTGCACTGTCAGTGTGATACCGGAGCTCTGTATATACTGTGCTGTCAGTGTGATACCGGAGCTCTGTATATACTGTGCTGTCAGTGTGATACCGGAGCTCTGTGTATACTGTGCTGTCGGTGTGATACTGGAGCTCTGTATATACTGTGCTGTCAGTGTGATACTGGAGCTCTGTGTATACTGTGCTGTCGGTGTGATACTGGAGCTCTGTATATACTGTGCTGTCAGTGTGATACCGGAGCTCTGTATATACTGTGCTGTCAGTGTGATACCGGAGCTCTGTATATACTGTGCTGTGAGTGTGATACCGGAGCTCTGTATATACTGTGCTGTCAGTGTGATACCGGAGCTCTGTATATACTGTGCTGTCAGTGTGATACCGGAACTCTGTATATACTGCGCTGTCAGTGTGATACTGGAGCTCTGTATATACTGTGCTGTCAGTGTGATACTGGAGCTCTGTATATACTGTGCTGTCAGTGTGATACCGGAGCTCTGTATATACTGTGCTGTCAGTGTGATACTGGAGCTCTGTGTATACTGTGCTGTCGGTGTGATACTGGAGCTCTGTATATACTGTGCTGTCAGTGTGATACTGGAGCTCTGTATATACTGTGCTGTCAGTGTGATACCGGAGCTCTGTATATACTGTGCTGTCAGTGTGATACCGGAGCTCTGTGTATACTGTGCTGTCGGTGTGATACTGGAGCTCTGTATATACTGTGCTGTCAGTGTGATACTGGAGCTCTGTATATACTGTGCTGTCAGTGTGATACTGGAGCTCTGTGTATACTGTGCTGTCAGTGTGATACTGGAGCTCTGTATATACTGTGCTGTCGGTGTGATACCGGAGCTCTGTATATACTGCACTGTCAGTGTGATACCGGAGCTCTGTATATACTGTGCTGTCAGTGTGATACCGGAGCTCTGTATATACTGTGCTGTCAGTGTGATACCGGAGCTCTGTATATACTGTGCTGTCAGTGTGATACCGGAGCTCTGTGTATACTGCGCTGTCAGTGTGATACCGGAGCTCTGTGTATACTGCGCTGTCAGTGTGATACTGGAGCTCTGTATATACTGTGCTGTCAGTGTGATACTGGAGCTCTGTATATACTGTGCTGTCAGTGTGATACCGGAGCTCTGTATATACTGTGCTGTCAGTGTGATACTGGAGCTCTGTGTATACTGTGCTGTCGGTGTGATACTGGAGCTCTGTATATACTGTGCTGTCAGTGTGATACTGGAGCTCTGTATATACTGTGCTGTCAGTGTGATACCGGAGCTCTGTATATACTGTGCTGTCAGTGTGATACCGGAGCTCTGTGTATACTGTGCTGTCGGTGTGATACTGGAGCTCTGTATATACTGTGCTGTCAGTGTGATACTGGAGCTCTGTATATACTGTGCTGTCAGTGTGATACTGGAGCTCTGTGTATACTGTGCTGTCAGTGTGATACTGGAGCTCTGTATATACTGTGCTGTCGGTGTGATACCGGAGCTCTGTATATACTGCACTGTCAGTGTGATACCGGAGCTCTGTATATACTGTGCTGTCAGTGTGATACCGGAGCTCTGTATATACTGTGCTGTCAGTGTGATACCGGAGCTCTGTGTATACTGTGCTGTCGGTGTGATACTGGAGCTCTGTATATACTGTGCTGTCAGTGTGATACTGGAGCTCTGTGTATACTGTGCTGTCGGTGTGATACTGGAGCTCTGTATATACTGTGCTGTCAGTGTGATACCGGAGCTCTGTATATACTGTGCTGTCAGTGTGATACCGGAGCTCTGTATATACTGTGCTGTGAGTGTGATACCGGAGCTCTGTATATACTGTGCTGTCAGTGTGATACCGGAGCTCTGTATATACTGTGCTGTCAGTGTGATACCGGAACTCTGTATATACTGCGCTGTCAGTGTGATACTGGAGCTCTGTATATACTGTGCTGTCAGTGTGATACTGGAGCTCTGTATATACTGTGCTGTCAGTGTGATACCGGAGCTCTGTATATACTGTGCTGTCAGTGTGATACTGGAGCTCTGTGTATACTGTGCTGTCGGTGTGATACTGGAGCTCTGTATATACTGTGCTGTCAGTGTGATACTGGAGCTCTGTATATACTGTGCTGTCAGTGTGATACCGGAGCTCTGTATATACTGTGCTGTCAGTGTGATACCGGAGCTCTGTGTATACTGTGCTGTCGGTGTGATACTGGAGCTCTGTATATACTGTGCTGTCAGTGTGATACTGGAGCTCTGTATATACTGTGCTGTCAGTGTGATACTGGAGCTCTGTGTATACTGTGCTGTCAGTGTGATACTGGAGCTCTGTATATACTGTGCTGTCGGTGTGATACCGGAGCTCTGTATATACTGCACTGTCAGTGTGATACCGGAGCTCTGTATATACTGTGCTGTCAGTGTGATACCGGAGCTCTGTATATACTGTGCTGTCAGTGTGATACCGGAGCTCTGTGTATACTGTGCTGTCGGTGTGATACTGGAGCTCTGTATATACTGTGCTGTCAGTGTGATACTGGAGCTCTGTGTATACTGTGCTGTCGGTGTGATACTGGAGCTCTGTATATACTGTGCTGTCAGTGTGATACCGGAGCTCTGTATATACTGTGCTGTCAGTGTGATACCGGAGCTCTGTATATACTGTGCTGTGAGTGTGATACCGGAGCTCTGTATATACTGTGCTGTCAGTGTGATACCGGAGCTCTGTATATACTGTGCTGTCAGTGTGATACTGGAGCTCTGTATATACTGTGCTGTCAGTGTGATACCGGAGCTCTGTATATACTGTGCTGTCAGTGTGATACCGGAGCTCTGTGTATACTGTGCTGTCGGTGTGATACCGGAGCTCTGTATATACTGTGCTGTCAGTGTGATACTGGAGCTCTGTATATACTGTGCTGTCAGTGTGATACCGGAGCTCTGTATATACTGTGCTGTCAGTGTGATACCGGAGCTCTGTGTATACTGTGCTGTCGGTGTGATACTGGAGCTCTGTATATACTGTGCTGTCAGTGTGATACTGGAGCTCTGTGTATACTGTGCTGTCGGTGTGATACTGGAGCTCTGTATATACTGTGCTGTCAGTGTGATACCGGAGCTCTGTATATACTGTGCTGTCGGTGTGATACTTGAGCTCTGTATATACTGTGCTGTCAGTGTGATACCGGAGCTCTGTATATACTGTGCTGTCAGTGTGATACCGGAGCTCTGTATATACTGTGCTGTCAGTGTGATACCGGAGCTCTGTATATACTGTGCTGTCAGTGTGATACCGGAGCTCTGTATATAGTGCGCTGTCAGTGTGATACCGGAGCTCTGTATATACTGCGCTGTCACTGTGATACTGGAGCTCTGTGTATACTGTGCTGTCGGTGTGATACTGGAGCTCTGTATATACTGTGCTGTCAGTGTGATACTGGAGCTCTGTATATACTGTGCTGTCAGTGTGATACCGGAGCTCTGTATATACTGTGCTGTCAGTGTGATACCGGAGCTCTGTGTATACTGTGCTGTCGGTGTGATACTGGAGCTCTGTATATACTGTGCTGTCAGTGTGATACTGGAGCTCTGTATATACTGTGCTGTCAGTGTGATACTGGAGCTCTGTGTATACTGTGCTGTCAGTGTGATACTGGAGCTCTGTATATACTGTGCTGTCGGTGTGATACCGGAGCTCTGTATATACTGCACTGTCAGTGTGATACCGGAGCTCTGTATATACTGTGCTGTCAGTGTGATACCGGAGCTCTGTATATACTGTGCTGTCAGTGTGATACCGGAGCTCTGTGTATACTGTGCTGTCGGTGTGATACTGGAGCTCTGTATATACTGTGCTGTCAGTGTGATACTGGAGCTCTGTGTATACTGTGCTGTCGGTGTGATACTGGAGCTCTGTATATACTGTGCTGTCAGTGTGATACCGGAGCTCTGTATATACTGTGCTGTCAGTGTGATACCGGAGCTCTGTATATACTGTGCTGTGAGTGTGATACCGGAGCTCTGTATATACTGTGCTGTCAGTGTGATACCGGAGCTCTGTATATACTGTGCTGTCAGTGTGATACTGGAGCTCTGTATATACTGTGCTGTCAGTGTGATACCGGAGCTCTGTATATACTGTGCTGTCAGTGTGATACCGGAGCTCTGTGTATACTGTGCTGTCGGTGTGATACCGGAGCTCTGTATATACTGTGCTGTCAGTGTGATACTGGAGCTCTGTATATACTGTGCTGTCAGTGTGATACCGGAGCTCTGTATATACTGTGCTGTCAGTGTGATACCGGAGCTCTGTGTATACTGTGCTGTCGGTGTGATACTGGAGCTCTGTATATACTGTGCTGTCAGTGTGATACTGGAGCTCTGTGTATACTGTGCTGTCGGTGTGATACTGGAGCTCTGTATATATACTGTGCTGTCAGTGTGTATACCGGAGCTCTGTATATACTGTGCTGTCGGTGTGATACTTGAGCTCTGTATATACTGTGCTGTCAGTGTGATACCGGAGCTCTGTATATACTGTGCTGTCAGTGTGATACCGGAGCTCTGTATATACTGTGCTGTCAGTGTGATACCGGAGCTCTGTATATACTGTGCTGTCAGTGTGATACCGGAGCTCTGTATATAGTGCGCTGTCAGTGTGATACCGGAGCTCTGTATATACTGCGCTGTCACTGTGATACTGGAGCTCTGTGTATACTGCGCTGTCAGTGTGATACCGGAGCTCTGTGTATACTGCGCTGTCAGTGTGATACCGGAGCTCTGTATATAGTGCGCTGTCAGTGTGATACCGGAGCTCTGTATATAGTGCGCTGTCAGTGTGATACCGGAGCTCTGTATATACTGCGCTGTCACTGTGATACTGGAGCTCTGTGTATACTGCACTGTCAGTGTGATACCGGAGCTCTGTATATAGTGCGCTGTCAGTGTGATACCGGAGCTCTGTATATACTGCGCTGTCAGTGTGATACTGGAGCTCTGTGTATACTGTGCTGTCAGTGTGATACCGGAGCTCTGTATATACTGTGCTGTCAGTGTGATACTGGAGCTCTGTATATACTGTGCTGTCAGTGTGATACCGGAGCTCTGTATATACTGTGCTGTCAGTGTGATACCGGAGCTCTGTGTATACTGTGCTGTCGGTGTGATACTGGAGCTCTGTATATACTGTGCTGTCAGTGTGATACTGGAGCTCTGTGTATACTGTGCTGTCGGTGTGATACTGGAGCTCTGTATATACTGTGCTGTCAGTGTGATACCGGAGCTCTGTATATACTGTGCTGTCGGTGTGATACTGGAGCTCTGTATATACTGTGCTGTCAGTGTGATACCGGAGCTCTGTATATACTGTGCTGTCAGTGTGATACCGGAGCTCTGTATATACTGTGCTGTCAGTGTGATACCGGAGCTCTTTATATAGTGCGCTGTCAGTGTGATACCGGAGCTCTGTATATACTGCGCTATCACTGTGATACTGGAGCTCTGTGTATACTGCGCTGTCAGTGTGATACCGGAGCTCTGTGTATACTGCGCTGTCAGTGTGATACCGGAGCTCTGTATATAGTGCGCTGTCAGTGTGATACCGGAGCTCTGTATATAGTGCGCTGTCAGTGTGATACCGGAGCTCTGTATATACTGCGCTGTCACTGTGATACTGGAGCTCTGTGTATACTGCGCTGTCAGTGTGATACCGGAGCTCTGTATATAGTGCGCTGTCAGTGTGATACCGGAGCTCTGTATATACTGCGCTGTCAGTGTGATACTGGAGCTCTGTATATACTGCGCTGTCAGTGTGATACTGGAGCTCTGTATATACTGCGCTGTCAGTGTGATACCGGAGCTCTGTATATACTGCGCTGTCAGTGTGATACCGGAGCTCTGTATATAGTGCGCTGTCAGTGTGATACCGGAGCTCTGTATATACTGTACTGTCAGTGTGATACCGGAGCTCTGTATATACTGCGCTGTCAGTGTGATACTGGAGCTCTGTATATACTGCGCTGTCAGTGTGATACCGGAGCTCTGTATATACTGTGCTGTCAGTGTGATACCGGAGCTCTGTATATACTGCGCTGTCAGTATGATACTGGAACTCTGTATATACTGCGCTGTCAGTGTGATACCGGAGCTCTGTATATACTGTACTGTCAGTGTGATACTGGAGCTCTGTATATACTGCGCTGTCAGTGTGATACCGGAGCTCTGTATATAGTGCGCTGTCAGTGTGATACCGGAGCTCTGTATATACTGTGCTGTCAGTGTGATACCGGAGCTCTGTATATACTGTGCTGTCAGTGTGATACCGGAGCTCTCTATATACTGTACTGTCAGTGTGATACCGGTGCTCTGTATATACTGCCCTGTCAGTGTGATACCAGAGCTCTGTATTTACTGCCCTGTCAGTGTGATACCAGAGCTCTGTATATACTGTGCTGTCAGTGTGATACTGGAGCTCTGTATATACTGCGCTGTCAGTGTGATACCAGAGCTCTGTATATACTGCACTGTCAGTGTGATACCGGAGCTCTGTATACAGTGCGCTGTCAGTGTGATACCGGAGCTCTGTATATAGTGCGCTGTCAGTGTGATACCGGAGCTCTGTATATAGTGCGCTGTCAGTGTGATACCGGAGCTCTGTATATACTGCGCTGTCAGTGTAATACCGGAGCTCTGTATATACTGTGCTGTCAGTGTGATACTGGAGCTCTGTATATACTGCGCTGTCAGTGTGATACCGGAGCTCTGTATATACTGCACTGTCAGTGTGATACCGGTGCTCTGTATATACTGCCCTGTCAGTGTGATACCAGAGCTCTGTATATACTGGGCTGTCAGTGTGATACCGGACTCTGTATATACTGTGCTGTCAGTGTGATACCAGAGCTCTGTATATACTGTACTGTCAGTGTGATACCGGAGCTCTGTATATACTGCACTGTCAGTGTGATACGGGAGCTCTGTATATACTGCGCTGTCAGTGTGATACCAGAGCTCTGTATATACTGCGCTGTCAGTGTGATACCTGAGCTCTGTATATACTGCGCTGTCAGTGTGATACCGGAGCTCTGTATATACTGCGCTGTCAGTGTGATACCGGAGCTCTGTATATACTGCGCTGTCAGTGTGATACGGGATCTCTGTATATACTGTGCTGTCAGTGTGATACCGGAGCTCTGTATATACTGCGCTGTCAGTGTGATACCGGAGCTCTGTATGTACTGTGCTGTCAGTGTGATTCCGGAGCTCTGTATATATTGCGCTGTCAGTGTGATATCGGAGCTCTGTATATACTGCTCTGTCAGTGTGATACGGGAGCTCTGTATGTACTGCGCTGTCAGTGTGATACCGGAGCTCTGTATATACTGCTCTGTCAGTGTGATACGGGAGCTCTGTATGTACTGCGCTGTCAGTGTGATACCGGAGCTCTGTATATACTGCGCTGTCAGTGTAATACCGGAGCTCTGTATATACTGTGCTTTCAGTGTGATACCGGAGCTCTGTATATACTGCGCTGTCAGTGTAATACCGGAGCTCTGTATATACTGTGCTTTCAGTGTGATACCAGAGCTCTGTATATAGTGCGCTTTCAGTGTGATACCAGAGCTCTGTATATATTGCGCTGTCGGTGTGATACCGGAGCTCTGTATATACTGCGCTGTCAGTGTGATACCGGAGCTCTGTATATACTGCGCTTTCAGTGTGATACCGGAGCTCTGTATATATTGCGCTGTCGGTGTGATACCGGAGCTCTGTATATATTGCGCTGTCGGTGTGATACCGGAGCTCTGTATATACTGCGCTGTCAGTGTGATACCGGAGCTCTGTATATACTGTACTGTCAGTGTGATACCGGAGCTCTGTATATACTGCGCTGTCAGTGTGATACCGGAGCTCTGTGTTTTGCGCCTTTTGATTTTCCTGGTTGTCAGTAATCATCAATAACCCGCTGTTATTGGATCCTTCCTTCTCCAGGCTTCGTTCTGATTTGCTCATTGAGGAGGAGCAGGAGACTGACCGCTTTTTGGATGAATGTGGGGCAGATCCCAGTGTCCGCGAGCGCCTCTCGCTCCTCAGCCGCACCTTTCACAACCGCCGCAGAGCAGCTGACACGGACGCCATGTTGTTTTCGGACGCAGTGTTCAAGGTGGAGCCCGTGGTGAGTGTGTGCGTGTTTTGTGGTTTCCGGTGACACCTCTCCTCACTGTGGGGGGGTCACAGTGCGGGTTCACAGTGGAGGGCCATGTAGCACCTGCCGGTATCCCCCTCACGTCCTATGTGATGAGTCCCGGACCCTCAGCGTCTTCTTCTCGTGCAGATCAGGCCTTTACTTCTGACTGGTTCCTCTGCGCTGCCGTAAATGACCAGATCCTAAAACATTCTGTATGGTTTATTAATCAATGTGTTTCAGGGCACACACCCCTCTTTATCAGAAAAATACTGTAATACATTCATATACTGTAATGATCCCTCATCGTATGTAAATGTATTATGATTTCTTCCTGATGAAGAGGCGTGTGTGCCCTGATACACACCTATAAACCCTGTTGTGCTCTTTCCTCTACCTTAGATTTGTTCCCAGAATCGTTTGGATACCGAACGTCTGGTAGAAATAACAGAGTGAAACACAGAGTGTAACATATCTGCTTGCTGTCAGTGGCTGGAATCAGCACCTCATTGATTAGTTTGTGACTTTTTTGCAGGAGGGGGATGTCTGGCCGAACTCCTCGGTGCAGGTGACTGTGCTCTTCAGGCCACAGGCTGCCAGGATATATCAGCGGATCGTGTACTGTGATATCACAGGTAGGTGTATGCAGCCCTACTTCTCACTGCTGTCTGCTGACATCACCACACACCGCTGCTCCTAACCGCTGTCCGCTGACATCGCCACACACCGCTGCTCCTAACCGCTGTCCGCTGACATGGCCACACACCGCTGCTCCTCACCGCAGTCCGCTGGCATTGCTGCACACCGCTGCTCCTAACCGCTGTCCGCTGACATTGCCACACACAACTGCTCCTCACCGCTGTCTGCTGTCATCTCTGCACACCGCTGCTCCTAACCGCTGTCTGCTGACATCGCCACACACCGCTTGCTCCTCACTGCAGTCCACTGACATTGGTGCACACCGCTGCTCCTAACCGCTGTCTGCTGACATTGCCACACACCGCTGCCACTCACCACAGTCCACTGTCATCGTCGCACACCGCTGCTCCTCACCGCAGTCCACTGACATTGCTGCACACCGCTGCTCCTCACCGCAGTCCGCTGACATTGCTGCACACCGCTGCTCCTAACCGCTGTCTGCTGACATTGCCACACACCGCTGCCCATCACCACAGTCCACTGTCATCGTCGCACACAGCTGCTCCTCACCGCAGTCCGCTGACATTGCTGCACACCGCTGCTCCTCACCGCAGTCCGCTGACATTGCCACACACCGCTGCTCCTCACCACAGTCCACTGTCATCGCCGCACACCGCTGCTCCTCACCGCAGTCCACTGTCATCGCCGCACGCCACTGCTCCTCACCGCTGTACACTGTTATCGCCGCACACCGCTGCTGCTCATCGCAGTCCACTGTCATCACCCCAGTCCGCTGACATTGCTGCACACCGCTGCTCCTAACCGCTGTCCGCTGACATTGCCACACACCTCTGCTCCTCTCCGCAGTCCACTGTCATCGCCACACACCACTGCTTCTAACCGGAGTCCACTGTCATCGCCACACACTGCTGCTCCTAACCGCTGTCCGCTGACATTGCCACACACCTCTGCTCCTCTCCGCAGTCCACTGTCATCGCCGCACACCGCTGCTCCTCACCGGAGTACACTGTCATTGCCGCACACTGCTGCTCCTCACCGCTGTACGCTGTCATCGCCACACATGGCTACTCCTCACCACAGTCCACTGTCATCACCGCACACCGCTGCTCATCACCGCTGTCATCGCCACACACCGCTTCTCCTCACCGCTGTCCACTATCATCGCCCCACACTGCTGTCTGCTGTAATCTCTTCACACCGCTGCTCCTCACCGCTGTCTGCTGTCATCTCTTCACACCGCTGCTCCTAACCGCTGTCTGCTGACATCTCTGCACACCGCTGCTCCTAACCGCTGTCTGCTGACATCTCTGCACACCGCTGCTTCTCACCGCTGTCTGCTGACATCTCTGCACACCACTGCTCCTAACCGTTGTCTGCTGACATCTCTGCACACCGCTGTTCCTCACCTCTGCTGCTGACATTGCCGCACACTGCTGCTTCTCACCTCTGTCTGCTGACATCTCTGCACACCACTGCTCCTAACCGTTGTCTGCTGACATCTCTGCACACCGCTGTTCCTCACCCCTGCTGCTGACATTGCCGCACACCGCTGCTCCTCACCGCTGTGTGTTGTCATCTCTGCACACCGCTGCTCTTCACCGCAGTTCACTGTCATCGCCGCACACCGCTGCTCCTCACCGCTGTACGCTGTTATCGCCACACACCGCTGCTCCTCACCGCAGTTCACTGTCATCACCGCGCACAGCTGGTCCTCACTGCAGTTCACTGTCATCACCGCACACAGCTGCTCCTCACCGAAGTCCACTGTCATCACCACACACCGCTGCTCCTCACCACAGTCCGCTGACATTGCTGCACACCGCTGCTCCTAACCGCTGTCCGCTGACATTGCCACACACCGCTGCTCCTCACCACAGTCCACTGTCATCGCTGCACACCGCTGCTCCTCACAACAGTCCAATGTCATCATCGCACACCGCTGCTCATCACCCCTGTCATCGCCACACAGTGCTGCTCCTCACCGCTGTCCACTATCATTGCCCCACACTGCTGCTCCTCACTGCTGTCTGCTGTCATCTCTGCACACCGCTGCTTCTCACCGCTGTCTGCTGACATCTCTGCACACTGCTGCTCCTCACTGCTGTCTGCTGTCATCTCTGCACACCGCTGCTCCTAACCACTGTCTGCTGACATCTCTGCTGACATCTCTGCACACCACTGCTCCTCACTGCTGTCCTCTGACATTGCCACACACCGCTGCTCCTCACTGCTGTCCGCTGACATTGCCACACAGTGCTGCTCCTCACTGCTGTCTGCTGACATCTCTGCACACTGCTGCTCCTCACCGCTGACTGGTGACATTGCCACACACTGCTGCTTCTCACAGCTGTCCACTGACATCTCTGCACACCGCTGCTCCTCATCGCTGCTGCTGACATTGCCACACACTGCTGCTTCTCACAGCTGTCCACTGACATTGCCACACACCGCTGATCCTAACTGCTGTCTGCTGACATCACCACAAACCGCTGATCCTCACCGCTGTCTGCTGACATCACCACACTTCGCTGCTCCTCACTGCTTTCTACTGACATCGCCACACACCACTGCTTCTCACCGTTGTCCACTGACATCACGGCACACCGCTGATCCTCACCGCTGTCTGCTGACATCTCTGCACACCGCTGATCCTCACCGCTGTCTGCTCATATCACCACACGTCGCTGCTCCTCACTGCTGTCTGCTGACATCACCACACACCGCTGATCCTCACCGTTGTCTGCTGACATCGCGGTACACCGCTGCTCCTCACCGCTGTCCGCTGACATCACCACACACTGCTGCTCCTCACTGCTGTCTGCTGACAGCGCCGCACACCGCTGCTCCTCACTGCTGTCTGCTGAAATCACTGCACACCGCTGCTCCTCACCGCTGTCTGCTGACATCACCACACACTGCTGCTCCTCACTGCTGTCTGCTGACATCACCACACACCACTGTTCCTCACCGCTGTCTGCTCACATTGCCACACACCGCTGCTGCTCTCTGCTGTCTGCTGACATCTCTGCACACTGGTGCTACTCACCGCTGTCTGCTGACATCACCACACACCGCTGCTCCTAACTGCTGTCTGCTGACATTACCGCACACCGCTGCTCCTTACTGCTGTTTACTGACATCACCACACACCTCTGCTCCTCACCGCTGTTTGCTGACAGCACCACACACCGCTGCTCCTCACCGCTGTCTGCTGACATCGCCACACACCGCTGCTCCTCACTGCTGTCTGCTGACATCACCGCACACCGCTGTTCCTCACCGCAGTTCACTGTCATCACCGCACACAGCTGCTCCTCACCGAAGTCCACTGTCATCGCCGCACACCGCTGCTCCTCACCACAGTCCGCTGACATTGCTGCACACCGCTGCTCCTAACCGCTGTCCGCTGACATTGCCACACACCGCTGCTCATCACCCCTGTCATTGCCACACAGTGCTGCTCCTCACCACTGTCCACTATCATTGCCCCACACCGCTGCTCCTCACTGCTGTCTGCTGTCATCTCTGCACACCGCTGCTCCTCACCACTGTCCACTATCATTGCCCCACACCGCTGCTCGTCACCGCTGTTTGCTGTCATCTCTGCACACCGCTGCTCCTAAACGCTGTCTGCTGACATCTCTGCACACCGCTGCTTCTCACCGCTGTCTGCTGACATCTCTGCACACCGCTGCTCCTCACTGCTGTCTGCTGTCATCTCTGCACACTGCTGCTCCTAACCGCTGTCTGCTGTCATCTCTGCACACCGCCGGTTCTCACTGCTGTCTGCTGACATCTCTGCACACCACTGCTCCTCACCGCTGTCCTCTGACATTTCCACACACCGCTGCTCCTCACTGCTGTCCGCTCACATTGCCACACACCGCTGCTCCTCACTGCTGTCTGCTGACATCTCTGCACACTGCTACTCCTCACCGCTGTCTGGTGACATCTCTGCACACCGCTGCTCCTCACCACTGCTGCTGACATTGCCACACACTGCTGCTTCTCACAGCTGTCCGCTGACATTGCCGCACACCGCTGCTCCTCACCGCTGTCCTCTGACATTGCCCCACACCGCTGCTCCTCACTGCTGTCTGCTGTCATCTCTGCACACCGCTGCTCCTCACCACTGTCCACTATCATTGCCCCACACCGCTGTTTGCTGTCATCTCTGCACACCGCTTCTCCTAAACGCTGTCTGCTGACATCTCTGCACACCGCTGCTTCTCACCGCTGTCTGCTGACATCTCTGCACACCGCTGCTCCTCACTGCTGTCTGCTGTCATCTCTGCACACTGCTGCTCCTAACCGCTGTCTGCTGTCATCTCTGCACACCGCCGCTTCTCACTGCTGTCTGCTGACATCTCTGCACACCACTGCTCCTCACCGCTGTCCTCTGACATTTCCACACACCGCTGCTCCTCACTGCTGTCCGCTCACATTGCCACACACCGCTGCTCCTCACTGCTGTCTGCTGACATCTCTGCACACTGCTGCTCCTCACCGCTGTCTGGTGACATCTCTGCACACCACTGCTCCTCACCGCTGTCCTCTGACATTGCCACACACCGCTGCTCCTCACTGCTGTTTGCTGACATCTCTGCACACTGCTGCTCCTCACCGCTGTCTGGTGACATCTCTGCACACCGCTGCTCCTCACCACTGCTGCTGACATTGCCACACACTGCTGCTTCTCACAGCTGTCCGCTGACATTGCCGCACACCGCTGCTCCTCACCGCTGTCTGCTGACAGTGCCACACACCGCTGCTCCTCACCGCTGTCTGCTGACATTGCCACACACTGCTGCTTCTCACAGCTGTCCGCTGACATTGCCGCACACCGCTGCTCCTCACCGCTGTCTGCTGACATTGCCACACACCGCTGATCCTAACTGCTGTCTGCTGACATCACCACAAACCGCTGATCCTCACCGCTGTCTGCTGACATCACCACACTTCGCTGCTCCTCACTGCTGTCTACTGACATCGCTACACACCACTGCTTCTCACCGTTGTCCACTGACATCACCGCACACCGCTGATCCTCACCGCTGTCTGCTGACATCTCTGCACACCGCTGATCCTCACCGCTGTCTGCTCATATCACCACACGTCGCTGCTCCTCACCGCTGTCTGCTGACATTGCCACACACCGCTGATCCTAACTGCTGTCTGCTCATATCACCACACGTCGCTGCTCCTCACCGCTGTCTGCTGACATTGCCACACACCGCTGATCCTAACTGCTGTCTGCTGACATCTCTGCACACCGCTGCTCCTCACTGCTGTCTGCTGTCATCTCTGCACACCGCTGCTCCTAACCGCTGTCTGCTGACATCACCACAAACCGCTGATCCTCACCGCTGTCTGCTGACATCACCACACTACGCTGCTCCTCACTGCTGTCTACTGACATCACCACACACCGCTGCTCCTCACTGCTGTCTGCTGACATCGCCACACACCGCTGCTCCTCACTGCTGTCTGCTGACATCACCACACACCGCTGCTCCTCACTGCTGTCTGCTGACATCACCACACACCGCTGCTCCTCACTGCTGTCTGCTGACATCACCACACACCGCTGCTCCTCACTGCTGTCTGCTGACATCACCGCACACCGCTCAGTCCATGTCTTTGCTGCAGGTCGTGAAACCAGACTGCCCCTGAGACTACGAGGAGAGGGCCTGGGGCCCAAACTCTGCTTCAGCTTTGATGAGTTGGACATTGGGAAAGTGTTTGTGGGGTCCACACACAACTACGAGGTCAGTGCTTGCCCTGTTTCCCTACACTGCAGCCTTGCATTCCTCTGGAGCTGCGAGCAATCTCCATCATGTGGAGATAACCTTCCTGCAGAATCGCAGCCTCCACCTAGACCCACTGATGTGGTATTCTCTCCACCTGAGGATATCTGTAGATGGCACAAGAGCTACTGCCTTGGTCCTGCCATTAACTAAAAAAGAGAGGAGATACAAGAGCAGATTGTGCCTTATCAAAAAGACACTGTGTGTTTTAGTGGATTATAAAGATATCCACTCACCTTTTACGGTTGTGAGACCCACAACCGGTTTTTAAAGCATAAGGCAGCTGCTGCAGAACCTCCACTAACGCCAAAAACCGCGGGAAATCAGGAGACAAACAGGAATGGTGTCCACGGTCCGCGCTGCTGCTCTTTACCAAAGGATTTCACAAGAGGCTATTACCATGGTAACACCCTCTTGTGAAATCCTTTGGTAAAGAGCAGCAGCGCGGACCGTGGACACCATTCCTGTTTGGCCCTTGGTCCTGCCATTGTAAGGACATGAGTGATATCCTTATCTGATCCCCAGCAATGGAGGGCTTACAGGGGTGGTCTCCTGTCCTCCGGAGATCTCCTGACCTCCAGTGGTCTCCTGTCCTTGGGTGGCCTCCTGCCTTCCGGTGGTCTCATGAGCTCCACTGCTCCAGCGGTCTCATGTCCTCCGGTGGTCTCCTGTCCTCTGCTCCTCCGGTGGTCTCCTGCCCTCCAGCGGTCTCCTGCCCTCTGCTGCTGGTGGTTTCATATCCTCCAGTGGTCTCCTGTCCTCCGGTGCCCTCTTGTCCTCTAGTGGTCTCATGTCCTCCGCTGCTCCGGGGTCTCCTGCCCTCCGGTGGTCTCCTTTCCTCTGCTGCTTCTGCGGCCTCCTGCCCTCTGGCGGTCTCATGTCCTCCAGTGGTCTCCTGTCCTCTGATGGCCTCTTGCCCCTCCGGTGATCTCATGTTCTCTGCTGCTCTGGCAGTCTCCTGCCCTCCGGTGGTCTACTGTCCTCTGACTCTCCGGGGTCTCCTGCCCTCCGGTGGTGTCCTGTCCTCTGCTTCTCCGGGGTCTCCTGCCCTCCGGTGGTCTCCTGTCCTATGCTGCTCCGGGGTCTCCTGCCCTCCGGTTGTCCCCTGTCTTCTGCTGCTCCGAGGTCTCCTGCCCTCCGGTTGTCCCCTGTCTTCTGCTGCACGGGGTCTCCTGCCCTCCGGTGGTCTCCTGTCCTATGCTGCTCCAGGGTCTCCTGCCCTCCAGTGGTCCCCTGTCCTATGCTGATCCAGGGTCTCCTGCCCTCCAGTGGTCCCTGTCCTCTGCTGCTCCAGGGTCTCCTGCCCTCCAGTGGTCCCCTGTTCTCTGCTGCTCCAGGGTCTCCTGCCCTCCAGTGGTCTCCTGTTCTCTGCTGCTCCGGGGTCTCCTGCCCTCCGGTGGTCCCTGTTCTCTGCTGCTCCAGGGTCTCCTGCCCTCCAGTGGTCTCCTGTTCTCTGCTGCTCCGGGGTCTCCTGCCCTCCAGTGGTCCCCTGTTCTCTGCTGCTCCAGGGTCTCCTGCCCTCCAGTGGTCCCCTGTCCTATGCTGCCTCGGGTCTCCTGCCCTCCAGTGGTCTCCTGTTCTCTGCTGCTCCGGGGTCTCCTGCCCTCCAGTGGTCTCCTGTTCTCTGCTGTCTCCGTGGGTCTCCTGCCCTCCAGTGGTCCTCCTGTTCTCTGCTGCTCCAGGGTCTCCTGCCCTCCAGTGGTCCCCTGTCCTATGCTGCCTCGGGGTCTCCTGCCCTCCAGTGGTCTCCTGTTCTCTGCTGCTCCGGGGTCTCCTGCCCTCCAGTGGTCTCCTGTTCTCTGCTGCTTCGGGGTCTCCTGCCCTCCAGTCGTCTCCTGTTCTCTGCTGCTCCAGGGTCTCCTGCCCTCCAGTGGTCTCCTGTTCTCTGCTGCTCCGGGTCTCCTGCCCTCCAGTGGTCTCCTGTCCTTGCTGCTCCAGGGTCTCCTGCCCTCCAGTGGTCTCCTGTTCTCTGCTGCGTCCGGGGTCTCCTGCCCTCCAGTGGTCTCCTGTTCTCTGCTGCTCCGGGTCTCCTGCCCTCCTGGTGGTCTCCTGTTCTATGCTGCTCCGGGTCTCCTGCCCTCCAGTGGTCCCCTGTCCTCTGCTGCTCCAGGGTCTCCTGCCCTCCAGTGGTCCCTGTTCTATGCTGCTCCAGGGTCTCCTGCCCTCCAGTGGTCTCCTGTTCTCTGCTGCTCCGGGGTCTCCTGCCCTCCAGTGGTCCCTGTTCTCTGCTGCTCCAGGGTCTCCTGCCCTCCAGTGGTCTCCTGTTCTTGCTGCTCCGGGTCTCCTGCCCTCCAGTGGTCCCCTGTTCTCTGCTGCTCCAGGGTCTCCTGCCCTCCAGTGGTCCCCTTTTCTATGCTGCTCCGGGGTCTCCTGCCCTCCAGTGGTCTCCTGTTCTCTGCTGCTCCGGGGTCTCCTGCCCTCCAGTGGTCTCCTGTTCTCTGCTGCTCCGGGTCTCCTGCCCTCCAGTGGTCTCCCTGTTCTCTGCTGCTCCGGGTCTCCTGCCCTCCAGTGGTCCCCTGTTCTATGCTGCCTCGGGGTCTCCTGCCCTCCAGTGGTCTCCTGTCTCTGCTGCTCCGGGTCTCCTGCCCTCCAGTGGTCTCCTGTTCTCTGCTGCTCGGGGTCTCCTGCCCTCCAGTCGTTTCCTGTTCTCTGCTGCTCCAGGGTCTCCTGCCCTCCAGTGGTCTCCTGTTCTCTGCTGCTCCGGGTCTCCTGCCCTCCGTGGTCTCCTGTCCTATGCTGCTCCAGGGTCCTCCCTGCCTCCAGTGTCTCCTGTTCCTCTGCTGCCTCCGGGTGTGCTCTCTGCCCTCCAGTGGTCTCCTGTTCTCTGCTGCTCCGGTGTCTCCTGCCCTCTGTGGTTCTCCTGTCTTGCTGCTCCGGGTCTCCTGCCCTCCAGTGGTCCCCTGTCCTCTGCTGCTCCGGTGTCTCCTGCCCTCTGGTGGTCTCCTGTCCTATGCTGCTCCGGGGTCTCCTGCCCTCCAGTGGTCTCCTGTTCTCTGCTGCTCCGGGTCTCCTGCCCTTGTCTCCAGTGGTCCTCCTGTTTCTCTGCTGCTCCGGGGTCTCCTGCCCTCCAGTGGTCTCCTGTCCTATGCTACTCCAGGGTCTCCTGCCCTCCAGTGGTCTCCTGTTCTCTGCTGGTCCGGGGTCTCCTGCCCTCCAGTGGTCTCCTGTTCTCTGCTGCTCCGGTGTCTCCTGCCCTCTGGTGGTCTCCTGTCCTATGCTGCTCCGGGTCTCCTGCCCTCCATGGTCCCTGTCCTCTGCTGCTCCGGGTCTCCTGCCCTCCAGTGGTCTCCTGTTCTCTGTCTGCCTCCAGGGTCTCCTGTCCTTCCTCCGTGGTCTTCCTCTGTTCTGTTCTCTGCTGCTCCAGGGTCTCCTGCCCTCCAGTGGTCTCCTGTTCTCTGCTGCTCCAGGGTCTCCTGCCCTCCAGTGGTCCGCTGTCCTCTTGCTGCTCCAGGGTCTCCTGCCCTCCAGTGGTCCCCTGTTCTCTGCTGCTCCAGGGTCTCCTGCCCTCCAGTGGTCTCCTGTTCTCTGCTGCTCCGGGTCTCCTGCCCTCCGTGGTCCCCTGTTCTCTGCTGCTCCAGGGTCTCCTGCCCTCCAGTGGTCTCCTGTTCTCTGCTGCTCCGGGGTCTCCTGCCCTCCAGTGGTCCCCTGTTCTCTGCTGCTCCAGGGTCTCCTGCCCTCCAGTGGTCCCCTGTCCTATGCTGCCTCGGGGTCTCCTGCCCTCCAGTGGTCTCCCTGTTCTCTGCTGCTCCAGGGTCTCCTGCCCTCCAGTGGTCTCCTGTTCTCTGCTGCTCCGGGGTCTCCTGCCCTCCAGTGGTCCCCTGTTCTCTGCTGCTCCAGGGTCTCCTGCCCTCCAGTGGTCCCCTGTCCTATGCTGCCTCGGGGTCTCCTGCCCTCCAGTGGTCTCCTGTTCTCTGCTGCTCCGGGTCTCCTGCCCTCCAGTGGTCTCCTGTTCTCTGCTGCTTCGGGGTCTCCTGCCCTCCAGTCGTTTCCTGTTCTCTGCTGCTCCAGGGTCTCCTGCCCTCCAGTGGTCTCCTGTTCTCTGCTGCTCCGGGGTCTCCTGCCCTCCGGTGGTCTCCTGTTCCTATGCTGCTCCAGGGTCTCCTGCCCTCCAGTGGTCTCCTGTTCTCTGCTGGTCCGGGGTCTCCTGCCCTCCAGTGGTCTCCTGTTCTCTGCTGCTCCGGTGTCTCCTGCCCTCTGTGTCTCCTGTCCTATGCTGCTCCGGGGTCTCCTGCCCTCCAGTGGTCCCTGTCCTCTGCTGCTCCGGTGTCTCCTGCCCTCTGGTGGTCTCCTGTCCTATGCTGCTTCCCGGGGTCTTCCTGCGCTCCAGTGGTCTCCCTGTTCTCTGCTTGCTCCGGGGTCTCCTGCCCTCCAGTGGTCCTTCCTGTTCTCGGTCCTGCAGCTTTCCGGGGTCTCCTGCCCTCCAGTGGTCTCCTGTTTTCTGCTGCTTCGGGGTCTCCTGCCCTCCAGTCGTTTCCTGTTCTCTGCTGCTCCAGGGTCTCCTGCCCTCCAGTGGTCTCCTGTTCTCTGCTGCTCCGGGGTCTCCTGCCCTCCGGTGGTCTCCTGTCCTATGCTACTCCAGGGTCTCCTGCCCTCCAGTGGTCTCCTGTTCTCTGCTGGTCCGGGTCTCCTGCCCTCCAGTGGTCTTCTGTTCTCTGCTGCTCCGGTGTCTCCTGCCCTCTGGTGGTCTCCTGTCCTATGCTGCTCCGGGGTCTCCTGCCCTCCAGTGGTCCCCTGTCCTCTGCTGCTCCAGGGTCTCCTGCCCTCCAGTGGTCTCCTGTTCTCTGCTGCTCCAGGGTCTCCTGCCCTCCAGTGGTCTCCTGTTCTGTTCTCTGCTGCTCCAGGGTCTCCTGCCCTCCAGTGGTCCGCTGTCCTCTGCTGCTCCAGGGTCTCCTGCCCTCCAGTGGTCCCCTGTTCTCTGCTGCTCCAGGGTCTCCTGCCCTCCAGTGGTCCCCTGTCCTCTGCTGCTCCAGGGTCTCCTGCCCTCCAGTGGTCCCCTGTTCTCTGCTGCTCCAGGGTCTCCTGCCCTCCGGTGGTCTCCTGTTCTCTGCTGCTCCGGGGTCTCCTGTCCTCCGGTGGTCCCCTGACCTCTGCTGCTCCAGGGTCTCCTGCCCTCCAGTGGTCTCCTGTTCTCTGCTGCTCCGGGGTCTCCTGCCCTGCGGTGGTCTCCTGTTCTCCGCTGCTCTGGGGTCTCCTGCCCTCCGGTGGTCTCCTGTTCTCTGCTGCTCCGGGGTCTCCTGCCCTCCGGTTGTCCCCTGTCCTCTGCTGCTCCGGGGTCTCCTGCCCTCCAGTGGTCTCCTGTTCTCCGCTGCTCTGGGGTCTCCTGCCCTCCAGTGGTCCCCTGTTCTCTGCTGCTCTGGGGTCTCCTGCCCTCCGGTGGTCTCCTGTTCTCTGCTGCTCCGGGGTCTCCTGTCCTCCGGTGGTCCCCTGTCCTCTGCTGCTCCGGGGTCTCCTGCCCTCCGGTGGTCTCCTGTTCTCTGCTGCTCTGGGGTCTCTCCGCTCTCTTTTTGCTTTCCTCCCTGGTGTTTCTGCGTCATCTATCACGGCCAACGTATGTGTGACCCATCCACTAATGTCTGAACTGTGTCCTGAATCGTCCACAATGAACCCAGTAATGGCTGTTGGCTTCTTCTCATCTCTCCCTTTACAGGTCGTCCTGACAAATCAAGGTGCCATCGATGGCATCTTCAGCCTGGCACCTCCATCCTCAGCCCTGGCGTCCTGCTTCTCCTTTACACCCAGTGGGGGATCATCCTGCCGGACGGACACCAGGCCGTACAGATTGCCCTCTGCTGCCACGTCCTGGGGAGTTCTCGGAGGATTTCCACTTTGTTGTGGATGGTTCGCCTGATAACGTCACACTAACAATAAGGTATATAACACGCCATCAGGGGCTCTGATACAATGATGTGGTCAGATCTGGCTCCTGAGGATGAGAATACAATGATCCGTGTCACATACGTGTAGTGATGATATCCTTGTGCTGATCTGGCAGGGGCTGCATCATTGGACCCACCTTCCACTTCAGCACGCCCGCCTTACACTTCGGAGATGTGTCTTTTGGTGAGTGTCGCCTCCATGTCTCTCTATGCCACCCCTGTAAGAAAACATTTGTCTGCCAGTGCCATGTCCAGGCTTATTAGTAGCAGCTATATACTGTATGTCTTCTTCTGACCCCCCATGACTGGCTGTCCACCATGTATATCACCGATTCCCCATCTACCTATATATAACATCTCCTTCTCATCTTTGTCTATCACCTACCCATCCTCTCCACAGTTCTGCACCACCCTACATCTCCTCATCTGTCTATCATTTACCCATCATCTCTACAGTTCTGCACCACCCTACATCTCCTCCTCATCTCTTGTCTATCACTTACCCATCCTCTCCACAGTTCTGCACCTCCCTACATCTCCTCCTCATCTCTGCCTATCACCTACCTGTCCTCTCCATACTTCTGCACCACCCTACATCTCCTCCTCATCTCTATCACCTACCTGTCCTCTCCACAGTTCTGCATCTCCCTACATCTCCTCCTCATCTCTATCACCTACCCATCCTCTCCACAGTGCTGCACCACCCTACATCTCCTCCTCATCTCTGTCTATCACCTACCCATCCTCTCCACAGTGCTGCACCACCCTACATCTCCTCCTCATCTCTGTCTATCACCTACCCATCCTCTCCACAGTGCTGCACCACCCTACATCTCCTCCTCATCTCTGTCTATCACCTACCCATCCTCTCCACAGTGTCGCCCGCCCTACATGTCCTCTTCATCTGTCTATCATTTACCAGTCGTCTCTACAGTTCTGCACCTCCCTACATCTCCTCCTCATCTCTGTCTATCATTTACCAGTCGTCTCTACAGTTCTGCACCTCCCTACATATCCTCCTCATCTCTATCACCTACCTGTCCTCTCCATAGTTTTGCACCACCCTACATCTCCTCCTCATCTCTTGTCTATCACCTACCCATCCTCTCCACAGTTCTGCACCACCCTACATCTCCTCCTCATCTCTGTCTATCATTTACCAGTCGTCTCTACAGTTCTGCACCTCCCTACATCTCCTCCTCATCTCTATCACCTACCCATCCTCTCCACAGTTCTGCACCTCCCTACATCTCCTCCTCATCTCCGTCTATCACCTACCTGTCCTCTCCATAGTTCTGCACCTCCCTACATCTCCTCCTCATCTCTTGTCTATCACCTACCCATCCTCTCCACAGTTCTGCACCACCCTACATCTCCTCATCTCTGTCTATCATTTACCTGTCGTCTCCACAGTTCTGCACCATCCTACATCTCCTCCTCATCTCCATCTATCACCTACCTGTCCTCTCCATAGTTCTGCACCACCCTACATCTCTGCCTATCACCTACCTGTCCTCTCCACAGTTCTACACCACCCTACATCTTCTCCTCATCTCTGTCTATTACCTACTTGTCCTCTCCACAGTTCTGCACCATCCTACATCTCCTCCTCATCTCTGCCTATGACCTACCTGACCTCTCCACAGTTTTGCACCACCCTACATCTCTGCCTATGACCTACCTGTCCTCTCCACAGTTCTGCACTGCCCTACATCTCCTCCTCATCTCTGCCTATCACCTACCTGTCCTCTCCACAGTTCTACAGTGCTCTACATCTCTGTCTATCACCTACCCATCCTCTCCACAGTTCTGCACCATCCTGCATCTCCTCCTCATCTCTGCCTATGATCTACCTGTCCTCTCCACAGTTTTGCACCACCCTACATCTCTGCCTATCACCTACCTGTCCTCTCCACAGTTTTGCACCACCCTACATCTCCGTCTATCACCTACCTGTCCTCTTCACAGTTCTGCACCACCCTACATTTCCTCCTCATCTCTGTCTATCACTTACCTGTCCTCTCCACAGTTCTTCACTGCTCTACATCTGTCTGTCACCTACCCATCCTCTCCACAGTTCTGCACCTCCCCACATCTCCTCTTCATCTCTGCTTATCACCTACCCTGATCACATCTCTACTTATATGGTTAAAATTGTACATTGCTGCGGTATATATTTCTGCAGATATTGTGATAAATATCAAACACGTCTCCCATTTTCTAAGTAAATATATTTCTAAAGCTGCTGTTGACACGACTTGCTCACCAGATGCCGGTATCATCCCATCCAATCCACACAGGCAAAGAAATCTATCACTTAGAAATGTAGTGCTGTTGTCAATACTTATTTTACCCGCTGTATATATTATTATGAGTCTTTTTCATGGTAATGATATTTTTCCAGGATTTCCCCAGTCTCTCTGCTGTTCTCTTAATAACACATCTCTGGTTCCCATGAGCTTCAGTCTGAGGGTCCCTGGAGACGGCAGCGGAGACCCCAGCGTCACCAGTCACAATCACATCCTAGAAGACAAGGCCGCCCTATGGAGGAGACCGCAGCATGGAGGCCGAGACCTCGGGAATTCACCATTACTCCCTCTACTGGAACCATCCGCTCCAGGGCCTCCTGGACATAGAGGTAGAGTAGGGGCCACCTAGGACCACGGCACGCACCCCAACGTCCCTCTTATCTGGCCGCCATCTCTGAGGATCGGATCTCCTCTCAGGCCTGTGGTGTTGGGTGCCGTGTGCAGGGTTTTTCTGTCTGTAGCTTGTAGTAAATGCTCAGATGGATCCATGTTGTACGGTCTCAAATGTAAATGTGAGATATGTACCAGGTGAGAACCCCGTCTCTTCACGAGGACGGAGCAGCGTCATCCGCTGCGCTTAGTTCTGGCTGTATATTTTCAGACTATAAGATGCACTTTTTGCCCCACAATTTGTGGGGAGGGTGGGGGTGTGCCTTATAGTCCGGACAGTAGTCTGTAGTCTGGCTGTGGAGGAGGGGAGCGGCGGTAAAACGGTCACCGGAGGCAGTAGCAGGCGGTATGAGTGCCTGTCAGTAACCATAGGTGCTCGCTATTTAAGGTGATTTAATATTCACCTCTCCCCCAAACCCATCACCTCTCAGCACTGAAGTCAACACTGAGAGGTGGGTGGGATGATGGGTGGGGGACGGTGATTATTATATTACCTTAAACAGTCGGCACACGTGGTGACTTGTGGCTGCTGCAGTGGGCGATCATGTGTGGATATTCACTGCTTCCCACGCATCATCATTGGTGTAGGAGCACAGATTATACTCACCTCCCATTGCCCCTCTGCAGCACCGCAGCATCCTCCTATGTTGTGCCATCAGCTGATGTGGTGTGTGGAGTGCGGTGCATGACAGGGATATCATCACTGATCATCTGCTGACAGAAGGCAGGAGGATGTGAGGTGCAGCGGGGGAGCAATGGGTGGTGAGTATAATCGTTTATTATCATTTAAATGTGCGCTGTGATGGGGGCTATATACCACGTGAGGGATATACCAGGATATGAGCTAGATACCAGGATAGTAGATCATATACCTGGATGAGGGCCATATAACTAGCTGAGATCCATATACCTGGATGGGGATCATTTATACCTGGATAAGGTCCATAGTCCAGGTTAGGGCACATTTCGGGATATGTACCATATGCCAAGCTGTTGGATCATATACCTTGATGTGGCACATATGCCAGATTAGGGCACATACCAGGATATGTACCATATGCCAGGCTGGTGCATCATATACCTTGATGGGGCACATATACCAGGATGGTGGATGATATACCAGGATATGGGGCACATACCAGGGTAAGGGTCATACACCAGAATGGTGAATCATATACCAGGATGGGGCACATATACCAGGATGGTGGATGATATACCAGGATATGGGGCACATACCAGGGTAAGGGTCATACACCAGAATGGTGAATCATATACCAGGATGGGGCACATATGCTGGAATATGGGCCATATATACCTGGAAGGGGTCCAGGATGGGGGCATTAGTGCAGAATTTGGGGACATTACCCCATAACAATGTCAGCAGCAGATCCCCCTCATAGCAGTGTGCCATGGTGATGTTTCTTGCTTGAATTTTTGTCCCCTATTTTCTTCCTCGAAAACCTGGGTGCGTCTTATAGTCCAAAAAATACGGTAATGTATTTAGATGGCATTACCTTCCTCCATCCCTATAATATGGGCGCTCACAATGCCAGGGTACTATTTAGTTTGGTGTAAGCTGTGTCCTCACATGAATCGTAGGTGACGTTCTTTTGTGGGTTCACCGCTCTATTCCTGCAGACAGCTGCTTCTTCTACGTGTCCATTCCCTGATGACCCAGGTCATTACTTGCATTATGTGTCCCGTCAGTCATGTCCCAGCCCCGTGTACCTGCTGCTGACAGGTAGGCAGCGCTCTCTGTCATCAGCAGTCTCCTCTCTGATGAGGAAACGTGATCAGAACCTGGTGAAATGACAGGTGTCCATCCTCCTTCAGGGGTGCAGGATTTCTAGAGTCCCCCTGTCCTGCGCCTTCACTTTATCGGTGGGGTACAGTGGAGGAAATTACATAAAGGAGGATTTGTTATTGATCCTTGTACATAGTTTGTATCCAGGTAGATAGGCTTCCTGGCCGTAGATAGCTCTTCATGGCTGTAGATAGCTCTTCATGGCCGTAGATAGCTCTTCATGGCCATAGATAGCTCTTCATGGCTGTAGATAGGCTTCCTGGCCGTAGATAGCTCTTCATGGCCGTAGATAGCTCTTCATGGCGTATAGATAGCTCTTCATGGCTATAGATAGCTCTTCATGGCTGTAGATAGTCTTCCTGGCCGTAGATAGCTCTTCCATGGCCGTAGATAGCTCTTCATGTGCCGTAAGATAGCTCTTCATGGCCGTAGATAGCTCTTCATGGCTGTAGATAGCTCTTCATGGCCGTAGATACTCTTCATGGCCGTAGATAGCTCTTCATGGCTGTAGATAGCTCTCATGGCCGTGATAGATAGCCTTCATGGCCGTAGATAGCCTTCATGGCCGTAGATAGCTCTTCATGGCCGTAGATAGCTCTTTATGGCTGTAGATAGCTTTATGGCGTAGATGAGCTTATGGCTTAGATAGCACTTCATGGCCTAGATAGCGCTTCATGGCTGTAGATAGTGCTTCATGGCCGTAGAGAGTGCTTCTTGGCCGTAATAGCTACTTTCATGGCATAGATAGCTCTTCATGGCTGTAGACAGCTCTTTATGGCCGTAGATAGAGCTTCATGGCCGTTAGATAGGCTTTATGGGCGTAGATGGAGCTTTATGGCGTAGATAGTGTTTGCCCACTCCAGGTCTCATGCAAGACCAACAGGTCCATGTTTTCAGGATTTCCTTATCATTAGACAGATGATGGAATTATCCCTGTGCAAGTGATTAAATTATCACCTATGCAATCCTAAGGAATCCTGAAAACATAGACCTGTTGTGTGCCTTGGCGACTGGAGTTGGGAAACACTGGCGTAGATAGCACTTCATGGCCATAGATAGCTGTTCATGGCTGTAGATAGCTCTTCATGGCCGTAGATAGCTCTTTATGGCCGTAGATAGCTCTTCATGGCCGTAAAAGCTTTATGGCGTAGATGGAGCTTTATGGCGTAGATAGCACTTCATGGCCTATAGTATTAGCCGCTTCATGGTGTAGATAGTGCTTCATGGCCGTAGAGAGTGCTTCTGGCCGTAGATAGCTCTTCATGGCTATAGATGCTCTTCATGGCTGTAGACAGCTCTTTATGGCCGTAGATAGAGCTTAATGGCCGTTAGATAGAGCTTTATGGCGTAGATGGACTTTATAGTGGCTAGATAGCCTTCATGGCCATAGATAGCTGTTCTGGCCTGTAGATAATGCTTCATGGCCGTAGATATAGATAGGGCTTCATGGCCATAGATAGCCTTCATGGCCGTAGATAGTGCTTCAATGGCCGTATAGAGGCTTCGTGCATAGATGGCCTTCATGGCCATAGATGCTTCATGGCCATAAGATGGCTCTTCATGGCCATAGATATGCTCTTTCATGGTCTCACTGACTGTTGGCACCTTTGATCTTCGGCATTCTGCCATCATCTTCCGGTTTTGCTTTATATTCTAGGTGATTTCCTGTGCTCCAACACTTTGAAGAAGTATGAGCTTGCGCTGGTGGTGGACGTGGCTGGTATTGGAGAGGAGGTCTTGGCTTTACCAATAACCGCCAGGTAATGTGTGCCTTGTGTCCTTGTGTGATGATGACTCAGTGCTGACGCTGTCTTGTGTCCCAGGTGCCTGGTGCCGCCATTATTTGTAGAGAACGTTGCAGTTACATATAATCGGTGCTTCCTGCAATTCCCGTATGAACGGACTGTGACCTTACACAATCCCAGCAGCCTCGGGGATGTTATATGTTCCTGCCGCAGGTACGTCATTGCTTCTTCCATAATGGATGCTATTGTTAAGGGGAAAGAAGATTACACTGATTGTCTGCCCTCGTCCATCTTTACAGGAGTCTGATTCTTCCTCTGGTATCTTGTATGAGAGCCCACAGCCATGTGGGATCATAGACGCACACAGCAGCGTGGACATCCCGATAGTGCTGAGAGCCCAGAGGACCGGCGAGCTAAGTGCTAAGGCCCACACTGCAGTGTATGGAAGCCCCCAGCCCCCACTGGTAAAGCTGCCAACCTTTTCCACCCCTTTATTATATGTTCTCCTTCCCATGGAGCCCCCATATTATGTCACATGTTATGGCTGATAGGCCCCGGCTGTACACCGCGCACCAGATTATTCTGCAGATTGGATGTTTTGTCATAAGATGTCGCTCTTTGTTTCCCCATAATCTCCTGGATGTTTTGTGTCTCGGTGTGTTTGGATCACTGACCTCAGTCTTGAACCCTTTGATAATTAGTTGCTCATTGAGCCCAATTACAGGAATATTACTAAAAACGTTCCACATTACTCTGCAGCCGCAGGATCCTGTCAATATGGGAAGATAAAGGATCTCTGCTGCCAAAAAGTGTCAAATAGTGCAAAATCCAGGAGTGGTGTGAATAAAAGAGACATTTCAGGAAAACTTCAGCGTGGAGACTTTTGTGGCTGATACACGGCACAGATGGCTCGTGCAGATAAAGACAAAATAAGGAAGGTTTCTGCCTTACAAATCCATCAGATGGAGAGAGCAGCTGCTGAAGTCCCAAATTACAGAGCAGCACACAGGTATGTGAAGGTGCTGGAGCTCCGGAGTCCACGAACCTCGAGGTGCAGGATCCTCCGACTCCGCGAACCTTGAGGTGCAGGATCCTCCGACTCGCGAACTTTGAGGTGCAGGATCCTCCAGGACTCTGCGAATTTCAAGGTGCAGGATCCTCCGGACTCCGCAAACCTTGAGGTGCAGGATCCTCCGGACTCCGCAAACCTTGAGGTGCAGGATCCTCCAGACTCTGCGAATCTGGAGGTGCAGGATCCTCCGGACTCTGTGAATCTCGAGGTGCAGGATCCTCCGGACTCTGCGGAATCTCAGAGATGCAGGATCCTTTGGACTCGTGAATCTCGAGATCAGATCCTTGAGTTCAAACTGAGTGCAGGATCCTCCGGACTCCGCAAATCTCAAGGTGCTGGAGCTCTGGAGTCCACGAACCTCAAGGTGCAGGATCCTCTGGACTCCGCGAACCTTGAGGTGCTGATCCTCCGGACTCCGCGAACCTTGAGGTGCAGGATCCTCCGACTCCGCGAATCCTGAGGTGCAGGATCCTCCTGACCCCTGCGAATTGAGGTGCAGATCCTCCGGACTCCGCGAATTGAGGTGCAGGATCCTCCGACTCCGCGAACTAGGTGCAGGATCCTCGGACTCCGTGAACCTTGAGGTGCAGGATCCTCCGACTCCCAACTCTCTCGAGGACTGAGGTGCAGGATCCTCCGGACTCCGCAAACTTCGAGGTGCAGAATCCTCCAGACTCCTCAAATCTCGAGGTGCAGATCCCTCGGACTCCGCAGAATCTCGAGGTGCAGGATCCTCCATGAACTCCGCCGAACCTTGAGGTGCAGGATCCTCCGGACTCAGCGAACCTTGAGGTGCAGGATCCTCTGGACTCCGCAAATCTTGAGGTGCAGGATCCTCCGGACTCCGCAAATCTCGAGGTGCAGGATCCTCCGAACTCCTGCGAACCTCGAGGTGCAGGATCCTCCGGACTCCGCGAACCTCAAGGTGCAGGATTCTCTGGAGTCCGCGAACCTCGAGGTGTAGGTTCCTCCAGAGCAGAGGTGGTTGCAATGGCCCAGACATACATGAAGATTAAATATAAAACCGTCTACTGATAAACGCTGGGCGATCCTGGTGGGTCCTGATGGATGGAGCAGCAGATGGTTGGTGGACAGCCACCACATGTCATGGGCCGGCATCATGGAAGAGCGCTGGTGACCCCTTCATGGGCCCCGAAGATGTGAAAATGACCTGAGAGTTTCTGACTGACCTCTTTCTTCCATGGTACAAAGAAGAACCAAACTGTCCAAAGCAAAATCCCCTTCCTGCTGACGATGACCATCTCGCGCTGCAGAGAAAACCAAGGAGTCATTGGCGTCCATGGGCAGAAGAGGAGAGAAGTCACGGTGCAGCTACAGGCCTCCCCGACCTCAACCCTAGTGAGGATCTATGGAGAATCCTCCAGTAAACGACCTTTGTGGTATGAGGCCGTTCACATCAGGAGGAAATAATAACAACTGCAAAGAGATTCAATAAGAAACTCAGAACTAAAAGATCAAAGGATGGAAGAATAGTGGCGGTGACAGTCGTCCGGTGCTGACACTTGTCCGGGAGGGTTTCTGGTATTGGGACCTCTTGGTGCCGCAGGTTCCTCAGTTGACTGTTTTTGTTCTTTACAATCTATAAAATGTTTGTAAACTCTTATTTTGGATAATTTGGAACAAAGCAAAAAGTCCTGTTCTCATTGGGAGGTTTGTGCTATCAATGGGGATTTGTCTTCTAGCGGTTGATGATTTGTACATTGTACATAGAGGAAAATCGCTGAAATATCACAGTGTATACTAATTTGGACCTTCATTGCAGCTGCCGGCCTGTGTTACGGTTCTGGTTGCTGTTGCCCCTTCCTTTATTGATATTGGGGTGTTTTTCTTTCACAGGAGGTTCGTCTGCTGTGCGTTGGTGAGGGGCCCGTGGTCCATGTGGATCCCAGTGAGGTGGATTTTGGTGATATCCCAGTTCTCACAGATGTTTTCAGAACTATTCGTCTATGTAATCAATCTCAGATATCCGCTCCCTTCCAAGCCAGTATGGTAAGTGCAGAGATGAGGAATGGCCACATCTAAGGGCCGGTCAGGGGCCACCTGACAGTATGAACGCATGTCACTTGTTGTTTAGATCTGTGTCCAAAGTCACTGAACAAGGATATGACGATCACCTCAGTCTCCTTGGCACCCTCATCTTGCACCTCGCTGTCATCTCATCATCCTTCACCCCAGTGTCCTTGTCACCCCATGTCTAAGTGATAAGGCACTATTGCGCCTCTTGTTCCCTCCCCTTTTTCTTTCCAGTGTCCTTGTCACCCTCGTCCTGCCCCTCAGTGTCCTTGTCACCCTCGCCCTGCCCCTCAGTGTCCTTGTCACCTCATCCTGCCCCTCAGTGTCCTTGTCACCCTCGTCCTGCCCCTCAGTGTCCTTGTCACCCTCGTCCTGCCCCTCAGTGTCCTTGTCACCCTCGTCCTGCCCCTCAGTGTCCTTGTCACCCTCTCCTGCCGCTCAGTGTCCTTGTCATCCTTGTCCTTCCCCTCAGTGTCCTTGTCACCCCCATCCTGCACATCGGTCTATTTGTCACCCTTCTCTTATGCCTTTGTCTCCTTGTCACCCTCATCCTGCCCCTCAGTGTCCTTGTCACCCCGCGTACTGCACATCGTCTGTTTGTCACCCTTCTCTTATGCCTTTGTCTCCTTGTCACCCTCGTCCTGCCCCTCAGTGTCCTTGTCACCCTCGTCCTGCCCCTCAGTGTCCTTTTCACCCCCGTACTGCACATCGGTCTATTTGTCACCCCTCTCTTATGCCTTTGTCTCCTTGTCACCCTCATCCTGCCCCTCAGTGTCCTTGTCACCCTCGTTCTGCTCCTCAGTGTCCTTGTCACCCCGTCCTGCCCTCAGTGTCCTTGTCACCCTCGTCCTGCCCCTCAGTGTCCTTGTCACCCTCGTCCTGCCCCTCATGTTCCTTGTCACCCTCATCCTGCCCCTCAGTGTCCTTGTCACCCTCGACCTGCCCCTCAGTGTCCTTGTCACCCTCGTCCTGCCCCTTAGTGTCCTTGTCATCCCCGTCCTGCACATCGGTCTGTTTGTCACCCTTCTCTTATGCCTTTGTCTCCTTGTCACCCTCGTCCTGCCCCTCAGTGTCCTTGTCACCCTCGTCCTGCCCCTCAGTGTCCTTGTCACCCTTCTCTTATGCCTTTGTCTCCTTGTCACCACTCGTCCTGCCCTCAGTGTCCTTGTCACCCTCGTCCTGCCCCTCAGTGTCCTTGTCACCCTCGTCCTGCCCCTCAGTGTCCTTGTCACCCCCGTCCTGCACATCGGTCTGTTTGTCACCCTTCTCTTATGCCTTTGTCTCCTTGTCACCCTCGTCCTGCCCCTCAGTGTCCTTGTCACCCTTGTCCTTCCCCTCAGTGTCCTTGTAAACCCCCCCCGTACTGCACATCGGTCTGTTTGTCACCCCTCTCTTATGCCTTTGTCTCCTTGTCACCCTTCATCCTGCCCTCAGTGTCCTTGTCCCTTGTCCTTCCCCTCAGTGTCCTTGTCACACTCGTCCTGCCCCTCAGTGTCCTTGTCACCCTTGTCCTTCCCTCAGTGTCCTTGTCACCCCCCGTACTGCACATCGGTCTGTTTGTCACCCCTCTCTTATGCCTTTGTCTCCTTGTCACCCTCATCCTGCCCCTCAGTGTCCTTGTCACTCTTGTTCTTCCCCTCAGTGTCCTCGTCAATCCGGTCCTATGCCTCTGTACCCTCAGTTTGTCCTGTCTCCCACCCAAGGACCCCCACCCGGCCGGTCAGGCGCCCTTTTTGGCTTTTGACCTGAACCCTTTGCTTGTTGCTCTTCTTCACAGATGCGGAGACGCTCGGTGTGGCGGGTTGAGCCGAATTGTGGGGAGGTTCCTCCAGAAGGTGAGATCCATCTGACCCTTGTGGCCTTTCTGGATGATACCGTAGCCTTCAGAGACACCGTCCAGCTGGTCATTACGGACAGCAGCACCTCCCTGATCCCAGTGCGTGCGGCAGGGCACCGGGACCACCATTGTCACTGACCGGCCATTTGCACCAGTGCTGAATCTTGGGGCCCATTTCAGGTACAGGACCTGTGTGATCTGGTAAGATGGACATATCGGCTTCAGTGTCTGTCTGTCCGTCAGTCTGTCCATCAGTCTGTCTATGTTTCCCACATCTTGTCTTCATGTCATTGACTCTCATCAGCACCCAGTAATAAGTTTTACCCCTGTGATTGGCTCTGAAGTTTACCCTGCACCTCTCACAGCTTGCCTCCTCGTGACATGTACATGGCAGATGTGGGGCACTGAGAACATGAAAGGGCCCCTGCCCTGTATGTCCTGGAGTGACCTCTACTATGAAGAGGAGCCGCCCTCTTCTGCCGCCATGTCATGTGTGCCCGATGTCCGCCTGTGCCCACGATGACTGGGTGTCCCTTGCACCTCTGCATTGTCGGAGTGCTCGCATGAACATTGCACTCGTGTTCTTCCCTCTCTGGATAAGACGGTGTCTGGTGTCAATGGAAAGTTTGTGGAGCAGTGAGTGGTGGGGGTCCGGCTCTGATGACCCTGTGCTCCGGTGCAGGGTCACTTTCCTGCTTTCACTGCCTGTTCTATTGTTCGGGGGTTTCGGTGACACTGGACCCTTTGTGTTTGATCAAAGCTTTAGTGGATGGAAACCTAACGCCAGTATTAGATGCCACTTAACCCGACCCTTGCTGGCCAGTTAACTCAACAGGAATGAGTCTGGCTGGCACAGGCACGGGTCCCTGGAACATGTCATGGCTAGTCTCCCGCTACGGCTCATTGTCATCATCTTTGTCCTGTGCCCTGCAGAGTATAATGGGCAGCTGTGGAAGAGAACACCAGTGTAACTTCATCCGAGCCCCGGCCGAAACTCAAGACGCTGTGAGAGCGTAACCCTAGAGCAGCGTGACCCTGCCCGCTTTATTGCAACAGTGAGCAGATGATGGCTCAGCCTGAGCCCCTAACCACACAGCCGAGCCCCTCACCGTACAGCCTGAGCCTCTGACCGCACAGCCTGAGCCCCTCACCGTACAGCCTGAGCCCCTCACCAAGCAGCCTGAGCCCCTCACCGAACAGCCTGAGCCCCTCACTGCAGTGCCAGAGCCTCTCACCGCACAGCCGGAGCCCCTCACTGCACAGCCGGAGCCCCTCACCGTACAGCCTGAGCTCCTCACCGCACAGCCGGAGCCCCCCGTACAGCCTGAGCTCCTCACCGCAAGCCCGTGCCCCTCACCGTACAGCCTGAGCCCCTCACCGCACAGCCCGTGCCCCTCACCGTACAGCCTGAGCCCCCACCACGCAGCCTGAGCCCCTCACCGAACAGCCCGAGCCCCTCACTGCAGTGCCAGAGCCTCTCACCGCACAGCCGGAGCCCCTCACTGCACAGCCCTAGCCCCTCACCGTACAGCCTGAGCTCCTCACCGCACAGCCGGAGCCCCTCACTGCACAGCCCTAGCCCCTCACCGTACAGCCTGAGCTCCTCACCGCACAGCCGGAGCCCCTCA
Source organism: Allobates femoralis (assembly GCA_033576535.1). Classification (NCBI taxonomy): domain Eukaryota; kingdom Metazoa; phylum Chordata; class Amphibia; order Anura; family Aromobatidae; genus Allobates; species Allobates femoralis. Next base: position 135,247,716 of record JARQOC010000010.1, read on the forward strand.
CCGTACAGCCTGAGCTCCTCACCGCACAGCCCGTGCCCCTCACCGTACAGCCTGAGCCCCTCACCGCACAGCCCGTGCCCGTCACCGTACAGCCTGAGCCCCTCACCACGCAGCCTGAGCCCCTCACCGAACAGCCCGAGCCCCTCACTGCAGTGCCAGAGCCTCTCACCGCACAGCCGGAGCCCCTCACTGCACAGCCCTAGCCCCTCACTGCACAGCCCTAGCCCCTCACCGTACAGCCTGAGCTCCTCACCGCACAGCCCGTGCCCCTCACCGTACAGCCTGAGCCCCTCACCACACAGCCGGAGCCCCTCACCGTACAGCCTGAGCTCCTCACCGCACAGCCCGTGCCCTTCACCACGCAGCCTGAGCCCTTCACCGAACAGCCCGAGCCCCTCACCGTACAGCCTGAGCCCCTCACCACGCAGCCGGAGCCCCTCACCGAACAGCCCGAGCCCCTCACTGCAGTGCCAGAGCCTCTCACCGCACAGCCGGAGCCCCTCACTGCACAGCCCTAGCCCCTCACCGTACAGCCTGAGCTCCTCACCGCACAGCCGGAGCCCCTCACCGTACAGCCTGAGCTCCTCACCGCACAGCCCGTGCCCCTCACCGTACAGCCTGAGCCCCTCACCGCACAGCCCGTGCCCGTCACCGTACAGCCTGAGCCCCTCACCACGCAGCCTGAGCCCCTCACCGAACAGCCCGAGCCCCTCACTGCAGTGCCAGAGCCTCTCACCGCACAGCCGGAGCCCCTCACTGCACAGCCCTAGCCCCTCACCGTACAGCCTGAGCTCCTCACCGCACAGCCCGTGCCCCTCACCGTACAGCCTGAGCCCCTCACCACACAGCCGGAGCCCCTCTACCGTACAGCCTGAGCTCCTCACCGCACAGCCCGTGCCCTTCACCACGCAGCCTGAGCCCTTCACCGAACAGCCCGAGCCCCTCACCGTACAGCCTGAGCCCCTCACCATGCAGCCTGAGCCCCTCACCGAACAGCCCGAGCCCCTCACTGCAGTGCCAGAGCCTCTCACCGCACAGCCGGAGCCCCTCACTGCACAGCCCTAGCCCCTCACCGTACAGCCTGAGCTCCTCACCGCACAGCCGGAGCCCCTCACCGTACAGCCTGAGCTCCTCACCGCACAGCCCGTGCCCCTCACCGTACAGCCTGAGCCCCTCACCGCACAGCCCGTGCCCGTCACCGTACAGCCTGAGCCCCTCACCACGCAGCCTGAGCCCCTCACCGAACAGCCCGAGCCCCTCACTGCAGTGCCAGAGCTCTCACCGCACAGCCGGAGCCCCTCACTGCACAGCCCTAGCCCCTCACCGTACAGCCTGAGCTCCTCACCGCACAGCCCGTGCCCCTCACCGTACAGCCTGAGCCCCTCACCACACAGCCGGAGCCCCTCACCGTACAGCCTGAGCTCCTCACCGCACAGCCCGTGCCCTTCACCACGCAGCCTGAGCCCTTCACCGAACAGCCCGAGCCCCTCACTGCACTGCCAGAGCCTCTCACCGCACAGCCGGAGCCCCTCACCGCACAGCCTGAGCCCCTCACCACGCAGCCTGAGCCCCTCACCACACACTCCGAGCCTCTCACCACACACTCGAGCCTCTCACCACGCAGCCTGAGCCCTCACCGCACAGCCCGAGCCCCTCACTGCACAGCCCGAGCCTCTCACCGCACAGCCCGAGCCCCTCACCGTACAGCCTGAGCCCCTCACCGCACAGCCCGAGCCCCTCACTGCACAGCCCGAGCCTCTCACCGCACAGCCTGAGCCCCTCACCGCACAGCCCAAGATCCTCATCACGCAGCTGAGCCCCTCACCGCGCAGCCTGAGCCCCTCACCGCTCAGCCCGAGCCCCTCACCGCACAGCCCGAGCCCCTCACCGTACAGCCTGAGCCCCTCTCCACGCAGCCTGAGCCCCTCACCGCACAGACTGAGCCCCTCCACCGCACAGCCTGAGCCTCTCACCGCACAGCCCGAGCCTCTCACCGCACAGCCCGAGCCTCTCACCGCACAGCCCGAGCCTCTCACCGCACAGCCCGAGCCTCTCACCGCACAGCCCGAGCCTCTCACCGCACAGCCTGAGCCCCTCACCACACACTCCGAGCCTCTCACCGCACAGCCTGAGCCCCTCACCACACACTCCGAGCCCCTCACCACGCAGCCCGATCCCCTCACCGCACAGCCCGAGCCCCTCACTGTACACTCCGAGCCCCTAACTGCACAGCCTGAGCCCCTCACTGCACAGCCCAAGCTCCTCACCACGCAGCCTGAGCCCCTCATCACGCAGCCCGAGCCCCTCACCGCACAGTCCGAGCCCCTCACCGCACAGTCCGAGCCCCTCATTGTACTGCGGGAGCCCCTCACTGTATTGCCGGAGCCCTTCACTGCACTGCCTGAGCCCCTCACCGTACAACCCGAGCCCCTCACCGCACAGCCCAATCCCCCCACCGTGAAGCCCGAGCCCCTCAGAGCACAGTCCGAGCCCCTCACCGTAAAGCCTGAGCCCCCACCGATCAGTTCAAGCCCCTGACCGAACAGCCAAACCCTTGACCGCACAGCCCGAGCCCCTCACCGTACAGCCGGGGCCCCTCACCACACAGCCCGAGCCCCTCACTGCACAGCCAGAGCCCCTTACCATACATCCTGAGCTCCTCAGCTCGCAGCCTGAGCCCCTCACCGCACAGCCTGAGCCCCTTACCATACAGCCAGAGCTCCTCACTGCACAGTCCGAGCTCCTCACCGCACAGTCCGAGCTCCTCACCGCACAGTCCGAGCTCCTCACCGCACAGTCCCGAGCTCCTCACCGCACAGTCCGAGCTCCTCACCACACAGCCCAAGCCCCTCACCGCACAACCAGAGACCTTTACCGTACAGCCCAAGCTCCTCACCGCACAGTCCAAGCTCCTCACCGCACAGTTCGAGCTCCTAACCGCACAGTCCGAGCTCCTCACCGCACAGTCCGAGCTCCTCACCGCACAGTCCGAGCTCCTCACCGCACAGTCCGAGCCCTCACCACACAGCCCAAGCCCCTCACCGCACAACCAGAGCCCTTTACCGTACAGCCCGAGCCCCTCACCGCACAACCAGAGCCCTTACCGTACAGCCCGAGCTCCTCACCGCACAGTCCGAGCTCCTCACCGCACAGTTCTGAGCTCCTAACCGCACAGTCCGAGCTCCTCACCGCACAGTCCAAGCCCCTCACCACACAGACCGAGCCCCTCACCGCACAACCAGAGCCCCTTACTGTGCAACCCGAGGTCCTCACCGCACAGTCCGAGCTCCTCACCGCACAGTCCGAGCCCCTCACTACACAGCCCGAGCCCCTCACACCGCTCAGCCCGAGTTGTGTTGGGTTGTGTGCCCGTAGGTCAGGCTGGAGCAGGGGTATATGCACTGTTCCCCTCACTGTTGGGCTGTGCCCGTAGGTCAGGCTGGAGCAGGGGTGTATGCGCCATCCCCTCACTGTTGAGCTGTGCCCGTAGGTCAGGCTGGAGCAGGGGTGTATGCGCCATCCCCTCACTGTTGAACTGTGCCCGTAGGTCAGGCTGGAGCAGGGGTGTATGCACTGTCCCCTCACTGTTGGGCTGTGCCCGTAGGTCAGGCTGGAGCAGGGGTGTATGCACTGTCCCCTCACTGTTGGGCTGTGCCCGTAGGTCAGGCTGGAGCAGGGGTGTATGCACTGTCCCCTCACTGTTGGGCTGTGCCCATAGGTCAGGCTGGAGCAGGGGTGTATGCACTGTCCCCTCACTGTTGGGCTGTGCCCATAGATCAGGCTGGAGCAGGGGTGTATGCACTGTCCCCTCACTGTTGGGCTGTGCCCGTAGGTCAGGCTGGAGCAGGGGTGTATGCACTGTCCCCTCACTGTTGAGCTGTGCCCGTAGGTCAGGCTGGAGCAGGGGTATATGCACTGTTCCCCTCACTGTTGGGCTGTGCCCGTAGGTCAGGCTGGAGCAGGGGTGTATGCGCCTTTCCCCTCACTGTTGAGCTGTGCCCGTAGGTCAGGCTGGGAGCAGGGGTGTATTGCGCCATCCCCTCACTGTTGAGCTGTGCCCGTAGGTCAGGCTGGAGCAGGTGTGTATGCACTGTCCCCTCACTGTTGAGCTGTGCCCGTAGGTCAGGCTGGAGCAGGGGTGTATGCGCCATCCCCTCACTGTTGGGCTGTGCCCGTAGGTCAGGCTGGAGCAGGGGTGTATGCACTGTCCCCTCACTGTTGGGCTGTGCCCGTAGGTCAGGCTGGAGCAGGGGTGTATGCACTGTCCCCTCACTGTTGGGCTGTGCCCGTAGGTCAGGCTGGAGCAGGGGTGTATGCACTGTCCCCTCACTGTTGGGCTGTGCCCATAGGTCAGGCTGGAGCAGGGGTGTATGCACTGTCCCCTCACTGTTGGGCTGTGCCCATAGATCAGGCTGGAGCAGGGGTGTATGCACCGTCCCCTCACTGTTGGGCTGTGCCCGTAGGTCAGACTGGAGCAGGGGTGTATGCACTGTCCCCTCACTGTTGGGGTATCTGCAGTGTAATAAACCTTCTGTCTCTGTCTCCATGCAGTGCTGGACCCTGCCGCTATCACTTTACCATGACGAATCGTGGTCGTCGCACCCACCAGCTGTACTGGATGACAGAGGGATTCCCACAGTTCAGCCGTAGACAGCGACTTCCCAGCATTAAGCCTGGAGCCCCTCTGCCGGAGACCCAGGACCCCGTGTTCAGGCTGCTGCCATCCCGAATGGAGCTGAATCCTGGGCAGAGCATTGATGTGGTGCTGGAGGGCTCCTGTGCCGTCCCACAGGTAAGGACTGGCGGCACTGGCAGCAGCCATGACACTGGGTTCCTCATACAGGGATCGCCCACCGGCCTCCTCTTGTGTTGCAGATGGTGACAGAGCGTCTGCTGGGACAGGCCATTATAGGGAAACAGACTGGGAAAGAGAAGATCCTGGAGGCCAAGGTGACCTGTGACTTCATTGCTCCTGTCCTTCACCTGTCCAAGAAGAGCCTGCACTTCTATGTGGAGAAGGTGCTGAACCCCAGCTACGACGCGTTCCAAGCGAGCCCCACATTATCCAACCACTTGCGAGGCCAGCCTCACATTACCTATACCTTACCCTTTGCGAAGCCAGCCTCACATTATCCATACCTTACCCTCTGCGAGGCCAGCCTCACATTATCCATACCTTACCCTCTGCAAGGCCAGTCTCACATTACTCATACCTTACCCTCTAAGAGGCCAGCCTCACATTACTCATACCTTACCCTCTGCGAGGCTGGCCTCATATTATCATACCTTACCCTCTGCAAGGCGCCTCACATTACTACCTTACTTGCAAGGCCAGCCTCACATTTACTTATATACCTTACCTCTGCGAGGCAGCCTCACATTACTTATACCTTACACTCTGCGAGGCCAGCCTCTACACATTACTCATACCTACACTCTGCGAGGCCAGCCTCACATTACTCATCCTTACCCTCTGCGAGGTCAGCCTCACATTACTTATACCTTACACTCTGCGAGGCCAGCCTCACATTACTCATACCTTACCCTCCTGCGAGGTCAGCCTCACATTACTTATACCTTACACTCTGCGAGGCCAGCCTCACATTACTCATACCTTATCTTTGTGAGGCCAGCCTCACATTACTTATACCTTACTCTGCGAGGTCAGCCTCACATTACTATACCTTACCTCTGCGAGGCACAGCCTCACATTACTCTATACCTTATCTTCTGTGAGGCCAGCCTCACATTACTCATACCTTACCTCTGCGAGGCAGCCACTTACTCATACCTTACCTGCGCAGGTCAGCCTCACATTACTATACCTTACCCTTGCGAGGCCAGCCTCACATACTCATTACCTTACCCATCTGCGAGGCAGGTTCACATTACTTATCCTTACCTCTGCGAGGCCAGCCTCACATACTATACCTTACCTCTGCGAGGCAGCCTCTATCCTCATACTTACCCTCTGCAGGCCAGCCTCACATTACTTATACCTTATCTTGAGGCAGCCTCACATACTATACTTACCCTCTGCGAAGCCAGCCTCACATTACTATACCTTACCTCTGCAGGCCAGCCTCACATTATATACTTACTTTGAGGTCAGCCTCACATCACTCATACCTTACCTCTGCGAGCCAGCCTCACATTACTTATACCTTACTCTGGAGGCCAGCCTCACATTACTCATACCTTACCCTTTGCGAGGCCAGCCTCACATAATCATACCTTACCTCTGAGATGCCAGCCTCACATTATTATACCTTATCTCTGGAGGCCAGCCTACATTACCCGTACCTTACCTCTTGCGAGGCCAACCTCACATTACTCATACCTTACCTCTGCGAGGCCAGCCTCACATTACTCATACCTTACCTCTGCGAGGCGCCTCATATTACTCATACCTTACCTCTGCGAGGCTGGCCTCACATTACTCATACCTTATCTCTGCAAGGCCAGACTCACATTACTCATACCTTACCCTCTGCGAGGCCAGCCTCACATTACTCATACCTTACCTCTGCGAGGCCAGCCTCACATTACTCATACCTTACCTCTGGCAGGCTGGCCTCATATTACTCATACCTTACCCTCTGCGAGGCCAGCCTCACATTACTCATACCTTACCTCTGCGAGGCCAGCCTCACATTACTCATACCTTACCCTCTGCGAGGCTGGCCTCATATTACTCATACCTTACCCTCTGCGAGGCTGGCCTCAATTACTCATACCTTATCTCTGCAGGCCAGACTCACATTACTCATACCTTACCCTCTGCGAGGCCAGCCTCACATTACTCATACCTTACCTCTGCGAGGCCAGGCCTCACATTACTCATACCTTACCTCTGCGAGGCTGGCCTCATATTACTCATACCTTACCCTCTGCGAGGCCAGCCTCACATACTCATACCTTACCTCTGCGAGGCCAGCCTCACATTACTCATACCTTACCCTCTGCGAGGCTGGCCTCATATTACTCATACCTTACCCTCTGCGAGGCTAGCCTCATATTACTCATACCTTACCTCTGCGAGGCCAGCCTCACATTACTCATTCCTTACCCTCTGCGAGGCTGGCCTCATATTACTCATACCTTACCCTCTGCGAGGCTGGCCTCATATTACTCATACCTTACCCTCTGCGAGGCGCCTCAATTACTCATTCCTTACCCTCTGCGAGGTGCCTATATTACTCATACCTTACCTCTGGAGGCTGGCCTCACATTACTCATACCTTATCTCTGCAAGGCCAGATTCACATTACTCATACCTTACCCTCTGTTTTTCAGCCTCCAGAACAGGAACTGAAGGACTTTTGAGTCTGTGATCCTAAGAATTGTGTCCTCGCTGCTCTAACGATCACTCCTCACCTGAGCCTCCTTCTCCCTCAGCAACAGCAGTAACGTCAGAAGGAGGTTTGAAGAGGGTACTGCCAGATCAGTAGGTGCCCGGTGTCAGTCAGTAGTGTGCTCGTGCCAGTCAGTGTGTTCCTTCAGTAGTTTGCCGCATGCCAGTCAAGTAGTGGCATGGTGCAAGTCAGCAGTGTGCCATTCAGTAGTGTGCCCAGTGCCATCAGTAGTGTGCCTGGTGCCATCAGTAGTGTTCCATCAGTATGTGTTGCCACAGTGCACTGAGTCAGTAGTGTGCCTGGTGCTAGTCAGCAGTGTGCCATTCAATCGTAGTGTGCCCAGTGCCAGTCAGTAGTGTGCCTGCTGCCAATCAGCAGTGTACCTGGTGCGCTTCAGTAGCGTGTCAGTCAGTAATGTGCCTAGTGCCAATCAGTAGTGTGTGAACCGGTGCTAGTCAGTAGTATGCCCAGTGTCAATCAGTAGTATGCCCAGTGCCAGTCAGTTGTGTTCCAGTCAGTAGTGTGCCCAGTGCCAATCAGTACTGGTCCCTGTACAAGTCAGTAGTGTACCCAGTGCTAATTATTAGTGTCCAGTGCAGTCAGTAGTGTTCCTGATACAGTCAGTAGTGTGCTGCTTTCTTACACAAGAGAGGAAAGTGAGCTCTTCAGTCTCTTCTAGTATATTGTACACAGGTAGGAGCCCAGCGTCAGTGCCCTAAAACTCAGCACAATCCTCAGTCCTCACCACGCCAGGTCAAGTCCTCACAAGTATTACAGTCCTCACTAGTCCTCACAGGTATTACCAGCTCCTCACTATCCTCACCAGGTATTACACTCCTCACTAGTCCTCACCAGGTATTACCAGCTCCTCATTAGTCTCACCAGGTATTACCAGCTCTCACTAGTCCTCACCAGTATTACAGCTCCTCATTAGTCCTCACCAGGTATTACCAGCTCTCATTAGTCCTCACCAGGTATTACCAGCTCCTCTCTAGTCCTCACCAGGTATTACCAGCTCCTCCTAGTCCTCACCAGGTATTACCAGATCCTCTCTAGTCCTCACCAGGTATTACCAGCTCTCTTAGTCCTCACCAGGTATTACCAGCTCCTCATAGTCCTCACCAGGTATTACCATCTCCTCTCTAGTCCTCACCAGGTATTACCATCTCCTCTCTAGTCCTCACCAAGGTATTACCATCTCCTCTCTAGTCCTCACCAGGTATTACCAGCTCCTCACTAGTCCTCACAGGTATTACCAGCACCTCACTAGTCCTCACCAGGTATTACCATCTCCTCTCTAGTCCTCACCTGGTATTACAGTCCTCACTAATCTCACAGGTATTACCAGCTCTCTCATAGTCCTCACCAGGTATTACCAGCTCCTCACTATCCTCACCAGGTAGTTACCAGCTCCTCACTAGTCCTCACCAGGTATTACTAGCTCCGCTTAGTCCTCACCAGGTATTACCAGCTCCTAGTAGTCCTCACAGGTATTACGCTTTTCACTAATCTCACAGGTATTACCAGCTCTTCACTATCCTCACCAGGTATTACAGCTCTCACTAGTCCTCACAGGTATTACTAGCTCCGCATAGTCCTCACCAGGTATTACTAGCTCCGCACTAGTCCTCACCAGGTGTTACCACTCCTCCGTTCTGTCCTCACAGTATACCACCAGGTATTACCACGTTCTAGCCTCCTAATCCATCACAGGTATTACCAGCTCCTCACTATCCTCACCAGTGTTTACCAGCTCCTCACTAGTCCTCACCAGGTCATTACCTAGCTCCGCACTAGTCCTCACCAGGTATTACCAGCTCCTCAGTAGTCCTCACCAGGTATTACCAGCTCTTCACTATCCTCACCAGGTATTACCAGCTCTCACTATCCCACCAGTATTACTCACCCACTAGTCCACTCCCAGGATATCTCCAGTATCACAGTCCTCACCAGGTATTATACACTCACTAGTCCTACCAGGTTTACCACTCCTCACTAGTCCTCACCAGGTATTACTAGCTCTCCTAGTCCTCACCAGGTATTACTAGCTCCGCACTAGTCCTCACCAGGTATTACCCTCAGCTCCTCACTAATCCTCACCAGGTATTACCAGCTCCTCACTAGTCCTCACCAGGTATTACTAGCTCCGCACTAGTCCTCACCAGGTATTACTAGCTCCTCTCTAGTCCTCACCAGGTATTACCAGCTCCTCACTAGTCCTCACCAGGTATTACCAGCTCCTCAGTAGTCCTCACCAGGTATTACCAGCTTTTCACTAATCCTCACCAGGTATTACCAGCTATTCACTAATCCTCACCAGGTATTACCAGCTCCTCACTAGTCCTCACCAGGTATTACTAGCTCCTCATTAGTCCTCACCAGGTATTACTAGCTCCGCACTAGTCCTCACCAGGTATTACCAGCTCCTCACTAATCCTCACCAGGTATTACCAGCTCCTCACTAGTCCTCACCAGGTATTACTAGCTCCGCACTAGTCCTCACCAGGTATTACTAGCTCCTCTCTAGTCCTCACCAGGTATTACCAGCTCCTCACTAGTCCTCACCAGGTATTACCAGCTCCTCACTAGTCCTAACCAGGTATTACTAGCTCCTCTCTAGTCCTCACCAGGTATTACCAGTTCCTCTCTAGTCCTCACCACGTATTACCATCTCCTCTCTAGTCCTCACCAGGTATTACCAGCTCCTCACTAATCCTCACCAGGTATTACTAGCTCCTCACTAATCCTCACCAGGTATTACCAGCTCTCACTAGTCACCAATACCAGTTATATTACCAGTACGCTCCTCACTAGTCCTCACCAGGTATTACCAGCTCCTCACTAGTCCTCACCAGGTATTACCAGCTCCTCACTAGTCCTCACCAGGTATTACCAGCTCCTCTCTAGTCCTCACCAGGTATTACCAGCTCCTCTCTAGTCCTCACCAGGTATTACCAGCTCCTCTCTAGTCCTCACCAGGTATTACCAGCTCCTTTCATATCCTCACCAGGTATTACCTAGCTCCTCACTAATCCTCACCAGGTATTACCAGCTCCTCACTAGTCCTCACCAGGTATTACCAGCTCCTCACTAGTCCACCAGGTATTACCAGCTCCTCACTAGTCCTCACCAGGTATTACCAGCTCCTCACTAGTCCTCACCAGGTATTACCAGCTCCTCACTAGTCCTCACCAGGTATTACCAGCTCCCACTAGTCCTCACCAGGTATTACCAGCTCCTCACTATCCTCACCAGGTATTACCAGCTCCTCACTAGTCCTCACCAGGTATTACCAGCTCCTCACTAGTCCTCACCAGGTATTACCAGCTCCTCCTAGTCCTCACCAGGTATTACCATCTCCTCTCTAGTCCTCACCAGGTATTACCATCTCCTCTCTAGTCCTCACCAGGTATTACCAGCTCCTCACTAGTCCTCACCAGGTATTACTAGCTCCTCACTAGTCCTCACCAGGTATTACCAGCTCCTCACTAGTCCTCACCAGGTATTACCAGCTCTCACTAATCCTCACCCGGTATTACCAGCTCTCACTAGTCCTCACCAGGTATTACCAGCTCCTCACTAGTCCTCACCAGGTATTACAGCTCCTCTCTAGTCCTCACCAGGTATTACTAGCTCCTCACTAGTCCTCACCAGGTATTACCAGCTCCTCACTAGTCCTCACCAGGTATTACCAGCTCACTAGTCCTCACCAGGTATTACAGCTCCTCACTAGTCCTCACCAGGTATTACCAGCTCCTCACTAATCCTCACCAGGTATTACCAGCTCCTCACTAGTCCTCACCAGGTATTACCAGCTCCTCACTAGTCCTCACCAGGTATTACCTAGCTCCTCACTAGTCCTCACCAGGTATTACCAGCTCCTCACTAGTCCTCACCAGGTATTACCAGCTCCTCATAGTCCTCACCAGGTATTACCAGCTCCACTAGTCCTCACCAGGTATTACCAGCTCTCACTAATCCTCACCAGGTATTACCAGCTCCTCACTAGTCCTCACCAGGTATTACAGCTCCTCATAGTCCTCACCAGGTATTACCAGCTCCTCACTAGTCCTCACCAGGTATTACCAGCTCCTCACTATCCTCACCAGGTATTACCAGCTCCTCCTAGTCCTCACCAGGTATTACTAGCTCGCACTAGTCCTCACCAGGTATTACAGCTCCTCTCTAGTCCTCACCAGGTATTACCAGCTCCTCACTAGTCCTCACCAGGTATTACCAGCTCCTCACTAGTCCTCACCAGGTATTACCAGCTCCTCACTAGTCCTCACCAGGTATTACACTCCTCCTAGTCCTCACCAGTATTACCATGCTCCTACTAGTCCTCACCAGGTATTACCAGCTCCTCACTATCCTCACCAGGTATTACTAGCTCTCATATCCTCACCAGGTATTACCACTCCTCACTAGTCCTCAACCAGGTATTACCAGCTCCTCACTAGTCCTCACCAGGTATTACCAGCTCCTCACTAGTCCTCACCAGGTATTACCAGCTCCTCACTAGTCCTCACCAGGTATTACCAGCTCCTCTCTAGTCCTCACCAGGTATTACCAGCTCCTCCATAGTCCTCACCAGGTATTACCACTCCTCTCTAGTCCTCACCAGGTATTACCAGCTCCTTCTAGTCCTCACCAGGTATTACCAGCTCCTCACTAATCCTCACCAGGTATTACCAGCTCCTCACTAATCCTCACCAGGTATTACCAGCTCCTCACTAGTCCTCACCAGGTATTACCAGCTCCTCACTAGTCCTCACCAGGTATTACCAGCTCCTCACTAGTCCTCACCAGGTATTACCAGCTCCTCACTAGTCCTCACCAGGTATTACCAGCTCCTCAATAGTCCTCATACCAGGTATTACCAGCACCTCACTAAGTCCTCACCTAGTTATTACCAGCTCCTCACTAATCCTCACCAGGTATTACCATCTCCTCACTAGTCCTCACCAGGTATTACCACTCCTCACTAGTCCCACCAGGTATTACCACTCCTCTCTAGTCCTCACCAGGTATTACCACTCCTCCTAGTCCTCACCAGGTATTACCAGCTCCTCTCTAGTCCTCACCAGGTATTACCAGCTCCTCACTAGTCCTCACCAGGTATTACCAGCTCCTCACTAGTCCCACCAGGATTACCAGCTCCTCTCTAGTCCTCACCAGGTATTACCAGCTCCTCATAGTCCTCACAGGTATTACCATCCTCTCTAGTCCTCACCAGGTATTACCAGCTCCTCCTAGTCCTCACCAGGTATTACCACTCCTCTCTAGTCCTCACCAGTATTACCATCCTCTCTAGTCCGACCATGTATTACCAGCTCCTCACTAGTCCTCACCAGGTATTACCAGCTCCTCACAAGTCCTCCCAGGTATTACCAGCTCCTCAATAGTCCTTACCAGGATTACCAGATCCCTCACTTACGTTCCAGTCCGCCAGTATTACCAGCTCCTCCTAGTCCTCACCAGGATTACCAGCTCCTCTCTAGTCCTCACCAGGTATTACCTGCTCCCTCACTAGTCCTCACCAGGTATTACCAGCTATCCATCCACCCCTAGTCCTCACCAGGTATTACCAGCTCCTCATAGTCCTCATCAGGATTACCAGATCCTCTCTAGTCCTCGCCAGATATTACCAGCTCCTCTCTAGTCCTCACCAGGTAATACCATCTCCTCTCTAGTCCTCACCAGGTATTACCATCTCCTCTCTAGTCCTCACCAGGTATTACCAGCTCCTCACTAGTCCTCACAAGGTATTACCAGCACCTCACTAGTCCTCACCAGTTATTACCAGCTCCTCTCTAGTCCTCACCAGGTATTACTCAGCTCCTCACTATCCTCACCAGGTATTACCAGCTCCTCTCTAGTCCTCACCAGGTATTACCAGCTCCTCACTAGTCCTCACCAGGTATTACCAGCTCCTCCTAGTCCTCACCAGGTATTACCATCTCCTCACTAGTCCTCACCAGGTATTACCAGCTCCTCACTAGTCCTCACAGTATTACCAGCTCCTCACTAGTCCTCACAGGTATTACCAGCTCCTCACTAGTCTTACCAGGTATTACCAGCATCTCACTAGTCCTCCCAGGTATTACCAGCTCCTCTCTAGTCCTCACCAGGTATTACCAGCTCCTCACTAGACCTCACCAGGTATTACCAGCTTCTACTAGTCTACCAGGTATTACCAGCTCCTCACTAGTCCTACCAGGTATTACCAGCTCCTCTATAGTCCTCACCAGGTATTACCAGCTCCTCACTAGTTTCACCAGGTATTACCAGCTCCTCTCTAGTCCTCACCAGGTATTACCATCTCCTCTCTAGTCCTCACCAGGTATTACCAGCTCCTCACTAGTCCTCACAAGGTATTACCAGCTCCTCTCTAGTCCTCACCAGGTATTACCAGCTCCTCATAGTCCTCATCAGGTATTACCATCTCCTCTCTAGTCCTCACCAGGTATTACCATCTCCTCTCTAGTCTTCACCAGGTATTACCATCTCCTCTCTAGTCCTCACCAGGTATTACCATCTCCTCTCTAGTCTCACCACATGTATTACCAGCTCCTTTCTAGTCCTCACCAGGTATTGCCAGCTCCTCACTAGTCCTCACCAGGTATTACCATCTCCTCACTAGTCCTCACTAGATTACCAGCTCCTCACTAATCCTCACCAGGTATTACGAGCTCCTCACTAGTCCTCACTAGATTACCAGCTCCTCACTAGTCCTCACCAGGTATTACCAGCTCCTCACTAGTACTCACCAGGTATTACCAGCATCTCACTAGTCCTCCCCAGGTATTACCAGCTCCTCTCTAGCCCTCACCAGGTATTACCAGCTCCTCACTAGACCTCACCAGGTATTACCAGCTTCTTACTAGTCCTTACCAGGGATTACCAGCTCCTCACTAGTCCTGACCAGGTATTACCAGCTCCTCTCTAGTCCTCACCAGGTATTACCAGCTCCTTACTAGTCCTCACTAAGTATTACCAGCTCCTCACTAGTCCTCACCGGGTATTACCAGATCCTCTCTAGTTCTTACCTGGGATTACCAGATCCTCCCTAGTCATCACCAGGTATTACCAGCTCCTCTCTAGTCCTCACCTGATATTACCAGCTCCTCTCTAGTCCTCACCAGGGATTACCAGCTCCTCTCTAGTCCTCATCAGGTATTACCAGATCCTCACTAGTCCACACTAGGTATTACCAGCTCCTCACAAGTCCTCGCCAGGTATTACCAGCTCCTCAATAGTCCTTACCAGGGATTACCAGATCCTCTCTAGTCCTCGCCAGATATTACCAGCTCCTCTCTAGTCCTCACCAGGGATTACCAGCTCCTCTCTAGTCCTCACCAGGTATTTCCAGATCCCCACTAGTCCTCACCAGGTATTACCAGCTCCTCAATAGTCCTCATCAGAGATTACCAGATCCTCTCTAGTCCTCGCCAGATATTACCAGCTCCTCTCTAGTCCTTACCAGGGATTACCAGCTCCTTTCTAGTCCTCACCAGGCATTACCAGCTCTTCACTAGTCCTTACCAGGGATTACCAGCTTCTCTCTATTCCTCACCAGGTATTACCAGATCCTCACTAGTCCTCACCAGGTATTACCAGCTCCTCACTAGTCCTCACCAGGTATTACCAGCACCACACTAGTCCTCACCAGGTATTACCAGCTCCTCACTAATCCTCACCAGGTATTACCAGCTCCTCACTAGTCCTCACCAGGTATTACCATTTCCTCTCTAGTTCTCACCAGGTATTACCATCTCCTCTCTAGTCCTCACCAGGTAATACCATCTCCTCTCTAGTCCTCACCAGGTATCACCATCTCCTCTCTAGTCCTCACCAGGTATTACCAGCTCCTCACTAGTCCTCACAAGGTATTACCAGCACCTCACTTGTCCTCACCAGTTATTACCAGCTCCTCTCTAGTCCTCACCAGGTATTACCAGCTCCTCACTAATCCTCACCAGGTATTACCAGCTCCTCACTAGTCCTCACCAGGTATTACCAGCACCTCACTAGTCCTCACCTGGTATTACCAGCTCCTCACTAGTCCTCACTAGATTACCAGCTCCTCACTAGTGCTGAACAGGTATTACCAGCTCCTCACTAGTACTTACCAGGTATTACCAGCATCTCACTAGTCCTCCCCAGGTATTACCAGCTCCTCTCTAGTCCTCACCAGGTATTACCAGCTCCTCACTAGACCTCACCAGGTATTACCAGCTTCTTACTAGTCCTTACCAGGGATTACCAGCTCCTCACTAGTCCTGACCAGGTATTACCAGCTCCTCTCTAGTCCTCACCAGTTATTACTAGCTCCTCACAAGTCCTCACCAGGTATTACCAGCTCCTCTCTAGTCCTCACCAGGTATTACCATCTCCTCTCTAGTCCTCACCAGGTATTACCATCTCCTCTCTAGTCCTCACCAGGTATTACCAGCTCCTCACTAGTCCTCACAAGGTATTACCAGCACCTCACTAGTCCTCACCAGTTGTTACCAGCTCCTCTCTAGTTTTCACCAGGTATTACCATCTCCTCTCTAGTCCTCACCAGGTATTACCATCTCCTCACTAGTCCTCACAAGGTATTACCAGCTCCTCTCTAGTCCTCACCAGGTATTACCAGCTCCTCATAGTCCTCATCAGGTATTACCATCTCCTCTCTAGTCCTCACCAGGTATTACCATCTCCTCTCTAGTCTTCACCAGGTATTACCATCTCCTCTCTAGTCCTCACCAGGTATTACCATCTCCTCTCTAGTCCTCACCATGTATTACCAGCTCCTCACTAGTCCTCACCAGGTATTGCCAGCTCCTCACTAGTCCTCACCAGGTATTACCATCTCCTCACTAGTCCTCACTAGATTACCAGCACCTCACTAATCCTCACCAGGTATTACCAGCTCCTCACTAGTCCTCACTAGATTACCAGCTCCTCACTAGTCCTCACCAGGTATTACCAGCTCCTCACTAGTACTCACCAGGTATTACCAGCATCTCACTAGTCCTCCCCAGGTATTACCAGCTCCTCTATAGTCCTCACCAGGTATTACCAGCTCCTCACTAGACCTCACCAGGTATTACCAGCTTCTTACTAGTCCTTACCAGGGATTACCAGCTCCTCACTAGTCCTGACCAGGTATTACCAGCTCCTCTCTAGTCCTCACCAGGTATTACCAGCTCCTTACTAGTCCTCACTAAGTATTACCAGCTCCTCACTAGTCCTCACTGGGTATTACCAGATCCTCTCTAGTTCTTACCTGGGATTACCAGATCCTCCCTAGTCATCCCCAGGTATTACCAGCTCCTCTCTAGTCCTCACCTGATATTACCAGCTCCTCTCTAGTCCTCACCAGGGATTACCAGCTCCTCTCTAGTCCTCATCAGGTATTACCAGATCCTCACTAGTCCACACTAGGTATTACCAGCTCCTCACAAGTCCTCGCCAGGTATTACCAGATCCTCAATAGTCCTTACCAGGGATTACCAGATCCTCTCTAGTCCTCGCCAGATATTACCAGCTCCTCTCTAGTCCTCACCAGGGATTACCAGCTCCTCTCTAGTCCTCACCAGGTATTTCCAGATCCCCACTAGTCCTCACCAGGTATTACCAGCTCCTCAATAGTCCTCATCAGAGATTTCCAGATCCTCTCTAGTCCTCGCCAGATATTACCAGCTCCTCTCTAGTCCTTACCAGGGATTACCAGCTCCTTTCTAGTCCTCACCAGGCATTACCAGCTCTTCACTAGTCCTTACCAGGGATTACCAGCTTCTCTCTATTCCTCACCAGGTATTACCAGATCCTCACTAGTCCTCACCAGGTATTACCAGCTCCTCACTAGTCCTCACCAGGTATTACCAGCACCACACTAGTCCTCACCAGGTATTACCAGCTCCTCACTAATCCTCACCAGGTATTACCAGCTCCTCACTAGTCCTCACCAGGTATTACCATTTCCTCTCTAGTCCTCACCAGGTATTACCATCTCCTCTCTAGTCCTCACCAGGTAATACCATCTCCTCTCTAGTCCTCACCAGGTATTACCATCTCCTCTCTAGTCCTCACCAGGTATTACCAGCTCCTCACTAGTCCTCACAAGGTATTACCAGCACCTCACTTGTCCTCACCAGTTATTACCAGCTCCTCTCTAGTCCTCACCTGGTATTACTAGCTCCTCACTAATCCTCACCAGGTATTACCAGCTCCTCTCTAGTCCTCACCAGGTATTACCAGCTCCTCACTAATCCTCACCAGGTATTACCAGCTCCTCACTAGTCCTCACCAGGTATTACCAGCACCTCACTAGTCCTCACCAGGTATTACCAGCTCCTCACTAGTCCTCACTAGATTACCAGCTCCTCACTAGTGCTGAACAGGTATTACCAGCTCCTCACTAGTACTTACCAGGTATTACCAGCATCTCACTAGTCCTCCCCAGGTATTATCAGCTCCTCTCTAGTCCTCACCAGGTATTACCAGCTCCTCACTAGACCTCACCAGGTATTACCAGCTTCTTACTAGTCCTTACCAGGGATTACCAGCTCCTCACTAGTCCTGACCAGGTATTACCAGCTCCTCTCTAGTCCTCACCAGGTATTACCAGCTCCTCACAAGTCCTCACCAGGTATTACCAGCTCCTCTCTAGTCCTCACCAGGTATTACCATCTCCTCTCTAGTCCTCACCAGGTATTACCATCTCCTCTCTAGTCCTCACCAGGTATTACCAGCTCATCACTAGTCCTCACAAGGTATTACCAGCACCTCACTAGTCCTCACCAGTTGTTACCAGCTCCTCTCTAGTCCTCACCAGGTATTACCAGCTCCTCATAGTCCTCATCAGGTATTACCATCTCCTCTCTAGTCCTCACCAGGTATTACCATCTCCTCTCTAGTCTTCACCAGGTATTACTGTGGTGAATCGTGACCTGAACCTGGCAGCTCCACAGCGCCTCCTGTTAAACCCAGGTCAGTCAGAGAACTGCCTGAGGATAAAGAAGGGCCGCAGCTGCCTTGCCTGTGCTGGTTTATTAAGGCACCTCTCAGTGAGTGTGGTATATGTCTTCTAGCCCGCAGCTAGAAGCACATATAATCTCCTCCACCCCGTCACTGCCAGGGGCCCTGAATAACCCCAAGCACAAATGCTGCCACCAGCTTCTAGTTTAATATAAGTCCGGTCCGTGGTCGGGCTTATATCGGGTCAGAAACCAACCCAGGTAGTTATATGAGCACACGGACGTGGGAATCGTGATCAAGATAAAAAGAGCAACTCAAGATTACATTTATATATTTAATCACCCTAATGGTACACTAGATATTAATATTTACAGTTATTATTCAGATGTTACAAACATTACAGTCAGATATGCCAATAACAGGAGGAATGGAATACACAGAATTACATACACATGTGATCAGTTACCTTAGTGCTGATGGCACCACAAGGGCGGCGTGGCACCAATCTGTTCCTTGGGTAATCTCTGGCCTTGGTGGAATAATGCCCATTCAGAAGAAATACAAGGTGGAGATGGGGCAGATGAGTTTTATACATCATGGGTTGCCCCTGTCTCCACCCATCTCACACCTCTGGGATGTCTCACAATTCCGACCCCTCTGAGGGGAGATATAGACACCCGAATTCTATAACGTTCCCTAGCCGTATCCATGAGCATCGCAGACGGAAGATAATACTTTCATATTTTTAGTTATGATTTTATCTTCGTCTGGATGGGAAACATGCCTACTCTGAGTACCCCCTACCAGCCAATATCCTGTTTAGATGGCTTACAGTTATCCTACATCCATGTGAATACCAGCCCTATTTCCGTCTAGATGTCACGATCATGGATCTACGCTTGCCATGTTCATAGGCAGCACGGCTCATGAAATATTAATGTTATAGTCACGGTGCCTTCTAGTCTGCCTGGGAAGAAAGAGACTTAAATTGAACGTGTCACCTTTTGGCATAACCTCAGTCCAGAGGAAGCCCCATACATCTACCTGATTACCACATCAAAGTTAAGGGAGAGTGTCTTTGTGTTGCCAGTTGGCTTGTAGCTAGGTGCTAATTACTCTGCCATTTGTCAGATGAATGACTTCTGCCTGTCAGAAGGGTGGGGGCTTACCTCTTTATGAGTGAGATGTGCCTTCAAATTGCTTTCTGGGTGGAATATGGGGAATATTCATCACACCTCCCCCTCTTAGACGGCGCTAGGGGGTAGCACATTCCTGTGTTCCCCCGCACGCCCGTCCGCTACCTCCCCTCGCCGGGATAACCCATCAGCGTTACCGTGGTCCCGGCCCCTCCTGTGGCGAATGGTGAAGTCGTATTGCTGGAGCGCAAGGCTCCAGCGCAGCAACCTCCCATTCGTCCCAGAGACCGAGTGTAACCAGCTGAGGGGGTTGTGGTCCGTCTCCACGATGAAGTGGCGTCCGTACAAGTATGGCTGCAGACGCTGCAGGGCCCACACAATTGCCAGACATTCCTTTTCCATCGTGGAGTAGGCCACCTCTCTCGGCAATAGCTTCTTACTCAGGTACAAAACAGGATGTTCCTGACCTGTGGTGTCAACCTGGCTGAGCACCGCCCCGAGGCCAAAGTCGCTGGCGTCGGTCTGTACCACAAATGGCCGTGCCAAGTCGGCAGCTTGTAGTACCGGGGAGTTGGAGAGGGCAGCCTTGAGTGCGTGGAAGGCCGCCTCGCAATCAGCGGTCCAGTTGACCGCAGATGGCAGCTTTGCCCTGGTGAGGTCCGTCAGGGGCTTCGCCAGGGCACTATAGTGTGGAACGAACCTCCTATAGTACCCAGCAGTCCCAAGGAAAGACATCACTTGCTTTTTGGTCCTTGGGGTGGGCCAGGAGGTGATGGCTTCCACCTTCCCAGGCTCTGGCTTCACTGTCCCCCTGCCTATCCGGTGACCCAGGTAAAGGACCTCACTCATGCCCAGCTGGCACTTCTCTGGCTTGATGGTCAATCCTGCCTGGTGGATCCGCCTGAGCACCTGCGCCAGATGCTCCAGGTGATCCTCCCAGGTGGGGCTGAAGACGGCAATGTCGTCCAGGTACGCGGCCGCGTACCCTTGGAGTCCCTGGAGCAGGATATCGACCATCCGCTGAAAAGTGGCAGGGGCATTCTTCATGCCGAATGGCATGACCGTGGACTCGTACAGTCCGAAAGGGGTGATAAAGGCAGAGCGTTCCCGTGCCTGGCGGGTCAGGGGAATCTGCCAATACCCCCGGCTCAGATCCATTATGGTCAGGTACCTTGCCCCGGCCAGCCGGTCGAGCAGATCATCGATGCGTGGGATAGGGTACGCATCGGTGACTGTGACAGCGTTGAGCCCACGGTAGTCCACGCAGAACCGGGTAGTTCGGTCCTTCTTAGGGACAAGGACTACGGGTGAGGCCCACGCGCTGTTGGATGCCTGGATCACCTCCAGCTTCAGCATCTCGTCGATCTCCTGGCGCATTTGCTGCTGCACCTTGGGAGCGGTCCGATAGGCTGAACGCCGGATCGGGGGGTGATCCCCAGTGTCCACATGATGGACGGCAGACTGAGTCCTTCCGGGCAGGCTGCTGAACAGCTCCCGGAAGGGGTGAAGTGTGGCCCACAGCTGGGACCGTTGGTCCTCCGAAAGCTGTTGGCCAAGCTCCACATCCGCAATGGACCCCTCCCGCCTTAACCTGGGCGAGCATGTCCAGGAGGGTGTCTGCCTCCCCCTCCTCGGGCAGGTTGCACACTGGGTGGGCGCAGGCCTCCCGCTCATGATGAGCCTTCATCATATTCACGTGAAAGGCCTTACGCCTCCCACGGGCGTGGTCCAGCCACTTGTGGTGAATCGTGACCTGAACCTGGCAGCTCCACAGCGCCTCCTGTTAAACCCAGGTCAGTCAGAGAACTGCTGAGGATAAAGAAGGGCCGCAGCTGCCTTGCCTGTGCTGGTTTATTAAGGCACCTCTCAGTGAGTGTGGTATATGTCTTCTAGCCCGCAGCTAGAAGCACATATAATCTCCTCCACCCCGTCACTGCCAGAGGCCCTGAATAACCCCAAGCACAAATGCTGCCACCAGCTTCTAGTTTAATATAAGTCCGGTCCGTGGTCGGGCTTATATCGGGTCAGAAACCAACCCAGGTAGCGTTATATGAGCACACGGACGTGGGAATCGTGATCAAGATAAAAAGAGCAACTCAAGATTACATTTATATATTTAATCACCCTAATGGTACACTAGATATTAATATTTACAGTTATTATTCAGATGTTACAAACATTACAGTCAGATATGCCAATAACAGGAGGAATGGAATACACAGAATTACATACACATGTGATCAGTTACCTCAGTGCTGATGGCACCACAAGGGCGGCGTGGCACCAATCTGTTCCTTGGGTAATCTCTGGCCTTGGTGGAATAATGCCCATTCAGAAGAAATGCAAGGTGGAGATGGGGCAGATGAGTTTTATACATCATGGGCTGACCCCTGTCTCCACCTATCTCACACCTCTGGGATGTCTCACAATTCCGACCCCTCTGAGGGGAGATATAGACACCCGAATTCTATAACGTTCCCTAGCCGTATCCATGAGCATCGCAGACGGAAGATAATACTTTCATATTTTTAGTTATGATTTTATCTTCGTCTGGATGGGAAACATGCCTACTCTGAGTACCCCCTACCAGCCAATATCCTGTTTAGATGGCTTACAGTTATCCTACATCCATGTGAATACCAGCCCTATTTCCGTCTAGATGTCACGATCATGGATCTACGCTTGCCATGTTCATAGGCAGCACGGCTCATGAAATATTAATGTTATAGTCACGGTGCCTTCTAGTCTGCCTGGGAAGAAAGAGACTTAAATTGAACGTGTCACCTTTTGGCATAACCTCAGTCCAGAGGAAGCCCCATACATCTACCTGATTACCACATCAAAGTTAAGGGAGAGTGTCTTTGTGTTGCCAGTTGGCTTGTAGCTAGGTGCTAATTACTCTGCCATTTGTCAGATGAATGACTTCTGCCTGTCAGAAGGGTGGGGGCTTACCTCTTTATGAGTGAGATGTGCCTTCAAATTGCTTTCTGGGTGGAATATGGGGAATATTCATCACAATTACCATCTCCTCTTAGTCCTCACCAGGTATTACCATCTCCTCTCTAGTCCTCACCATGTATTACCAGCTCCTCACTAATCCTCACCAGGTATTGCCAGCTCCTCACTAGTCCTCACCAGGTATTACCAGCTCCTCAATAGTCCTCACCAGGTATTACCAGATCCTCACTAGTCCACACTAGGTATTACCAGCTCCTCACAAGTCGTCGCCAGGTATTACCAGCCCCTTCAAAAGTCCTTACCAGGAATTACCAGATCCTCTCTAGTCCTCACCAGGTATTACCAGCTGCTCTCTAGTCCTCGCCAGATATTACCAGCTCCTCTCTAGTCCTCACCAGGGATTACCAGCTCCTCTCTAGTCCTCACCAGGTATTACCAGCTCCTCACAAGTCCTCACCAGGTATTACCAGCTCCTCAATAGTCCTCATCAGGGATTACCAGATCCTCTCTAGTCCTCGCCAGATATTACCAGCTCCTCTCTAGTCCTCACCAGGGATTACCAGCTCCTTTCTAGTCCTCACCAGGCATTACTAGCTCTTCACTAGTCCTTACCAGGGATTACCAGCTTCTCTCTAGTCCTCACCAAGTATTACCAGATCCTCACTAGTCCTCAGCAGGTATTACCAGCTCCTCACAAGTCCTCACCAGGTATTACCAGCTGCTCTCTAGTCCTCGCCAGATATTACCAGCTCATCTCTAGTCCTCACCAGGGATTACCAGCTCCTCTCTAGTCCTCACCAGGGATTACCAGCTCCTCACTTGTCCTCACCAGGTATTACCAGCTCCTCAATAGTCCTCATCAGGGATTACCAGCTCCTCAATAGTCCTCATCAGGGATTACCAGATCCTCTCTAGTCCTCACCAGGTATTACCAGCTCCTCTCTAGTCCTCACCAGGTATTACCATCTCCTCAATAGTACTCAACAGGTAATACCAGATCCTCACCAGTCCTCACCAGGGATTACCAGCTCCTCTCTAGTCCTCACCAGGTATTACCAGCTCCTCAATAGTACTCAACAGGTATTACCAGATCCTCACTAATCCTCACCAGGTATTACCAGCTCCTCACTAGACCTCACAAGGTATTTCCAGCTCCTCATAAGTCCTCACCAGGTATTACCATCTCCTCTCTAGTCCTCACCTGGTATTACCATCTCTTCTCTAGTCCTCACCAGGTATTACCAGCTCCTCTCTACTCCTCACCAGGTATTACCAGCTCCTCAATAGTCTTCACCATGTATTACCAGTTCCTCTCTAGTCTTCACCAGGGATTACCAGCTCCTCTTTAGTCCTCATCAGGTATTACCATCTCCTCAATAGTACTCAACAGGTATTACCAGATCCTCACTAGTCCTCACCAGGTATTACCAGCTCCTGTCTAGTCCTCATTAGGGATTACCAGCTCCTCACTAGTCCTCACCAGGTATTACCAGATCCTCACTAGTCCTCACCAGGTATTACCAGCTCCTCTCTAGTCCTCACCAGGTATTACCAGATCCTCATCAGTCCTCACCAGGATTACCAATCCTCTCTAGTCCTCACCAGGTATTACCAGCTCCTCTCTAGTCCTCACCAGGTATTACCAGCTCCTCTCTAGTCCTCACCAGGTATTACCAGCTCCTCTCTAGTCCTCACCAGGTATTACCAGCTCCTCACTAAGTCCTCACCATTATTACCTAGATCCTCTCTTAGTCCTCACCAGGTATTACCAGCTCCTCTCTAGTCCTCACCAGGTATTATCAGTCCTCTCTATCCCTCCACCAAGGTATTACCAGCTCCTCACTAGTCCTCCCCAGGTATTACCAGCTCCTCTCTAGTCCTCACCCAGGTATTACCAGCTCCTCTCTAGTCCTCACCAGGTATTACCAGCTCCTCTCTAGTTCCTCACCAGTATTACCAGCTCCTCTCTAGTCCTCACCAGGTATTACCAGATCCTCTCTAGTCCTCACCAGTATTACCAGCTCCTCACAGTCCTCACCAGTATTACCAGTCCTCTCTAGTCCTCACCAGGTATTACCAGATCCCTCTCTAGTCCTCACCAGTATTACCAGCTCCTCTCTTTAGTCCTCATCCAGGTATTACCAGATCCTCTCTAGTCCTCACCAGGTATTACCAGATCCTCTCTAGTCCTCCAGGTATTACCAGATCCTCTCTAGTCCTCACCAGGTATTACCAGTCTCTCTCTAGTCCTCACCAAGGTATTACCAGTCCTCTCTAGTCCTCACCAGTATTACCAGATCCTCTCTAGTCCTCACCAGGTATTACCAGATCCTCTCTAGTCCTCACCCAGATTTTACCAGTCCTCTCTAGTCCTCACCAGGTATTACCAGCTCCTCTCTAGTCCTCACCAGATATTACCAGCTCCTCCTAGTCCTCACCAGGTATTACCAGCTCCTCTCTAGTCCTCACCAGTATTACCAGATCCTCCTAGTCCTCACCAGATATACCAGATCCTCTTAGTCACTCACCAGTATTACCAATCCTCTCTAGTCCTCACCAGGTATTACCAGCTCCTCTCTAGTCCTCACCAGGTATTACCAGTCCTCTCTAGTCCTCACCAGTATTACCAGCTCCTCACAAGTCCTCACCAGATATTACCAGATCCTCTTTAGTCCTCACCAGGTATTACCAGATCCTCTCTAGTCCTCACCAGTATTACAGCTCCTCTCTAGTCCTCCCAGGTATTACCAGCTCCTCTCTAGTCCTCCCAGTACCAGCTCCTCTAGTCTACCAGTATTACAGTCCTCTCTAGTCCTCACCAGTATTACCAGCTCCCTCTAGTCCTCACCAGATATTACCAGATCCTCTCTAGTCCTCACCAGTATTACCAGACTCCTCTCTAGTCCTCACCAGTATTACCAGATCCTCTCTAGTCCTCACCAGGTATTACCGAGCTCCTATCTAGAGTCCCTCACCACAGTATTACCAATCCTCTCTAGTCCTCACCAGTATTACCAGATCCTCTCTAGTCCTCACCAGGTATTACCAGATCCTCTCTAGTCCTCACCAGGTATTACCAGATCCTCTCTAGTCCTCACCAGGTATTACCATCTCCTCAAGTCCTCACCAGATATTACCAGATCCTCTCTAGTCCTCACCAGATATTACCAGATCCTCTCTAGTCCTCACCAGATATTACCAGATCCTCTCTAGTCCTCACCAGATATTACCAGATCCTCTCTAGTCCTCACCAGATATAACCAGCATCCTCTCTAGTCCTCACCAGTATTACAGCTCCTCTCTAGTCCTCACCAGATATTACCAGATCCTCTCTAGTCCTCACCAGGTATTACCAGATCCTCTCTAGTCCTCACCAGGATTACCAGATCCTCTCTAGTCCTCACCAGGTATTACCAGATCCTCTCTAGTCCTCACCAGGTATTACCATCTCCTCACAAGTCCTCACCAGATATTACCAGATCCTCTCTAGTTCTCACAAGATATTACCAGCTCCTCTCTAGTCCTCACCAGGTATTACCAGATCCTCTCTAGTCCTCACCAGATATTACCAGCTCCTCTCTAGTACTCAGTGGCTATGATCTGGTGTTTCAAATTCTTCACCAGTTATTATTAAACCCCGTCATGGGTCGTTACTAGTCATGGCCGGTTGCCCCTCCTTGTTTGTCGCCGGTCCTCACCATCTTTTTCACATATCAGGAGGACCCGCTCTTGGTGGCACGCTGACCACGGCTGCCCACGGTGACCACGGCTGCCCACTCTGACCACGGCTGCCCATGGTGACCACGGTTGCCCACTCTGACCACGGCTGCCCACGGTGATCACAGCTGACCACGGCTGCCCATGCTTTCCACGCTGATCTCGGCTGCCCATGCTGACCTCGGCTGCCCATGCTGCCCACGCTGACCACGGCTGCCCATGCTTCCCACGCTGACCTCGGCTGCCCATGCTGACCTCGGCTGCCCATGCTTTCCACGAAGACCTCGGCTGCTCACGCTGACCTCGGCTGCTCACGCTGACCTCGGCTGCCCACACTGACCTCGGCTGCCCACGCTGACCTCGGCTGCTCACGCTGACCTCGGCTGCCCACGCCGACCTGGGCTGCCCACGCTGACCTGGGCTGCCCACACACTGACCACGGCTACCCACACTGACCTCGGCTACCCACGCTGACCACGGCTACCCACACTGGCCTCGGCTGCCCACTCTGACCATGGCTACCCACGCTGACCTCGGCTGCCCACGCTGATCTCGGCTGCCCACTCTGACCACGGCTGCTCACGCTGACCTTGGCTGACCACGGCTGCCCATGCTGACCTCGGCTGCTCACGCTGACCTCGGCTGACCTCGGCTGCCCACGCTGACCTCGACTGCCCACGCTGACCTCGGCTGCCCACGCTGACCACGGCTGCCCACACTGACCTCGGCTGCCCACGCTGACCACGGCTACCCACACTGACCTCGGCTGCCCACGCTGATCACGGCTACTCACGCTGACCTCGGCTACCCACGGTGACCTCGGCTACCCACACTGACCACGGCTGCCCACACTGACATCGTCTGCACACACTGACCACCGCTGCCCACGCTGATCACGGCTACCCACGCTGACCTCGGCTGCCCACGGTGACCTCGGCTACCCACACTGACCTCGGGTGCCCACACTGACCTCGGATGCCCACGCTGACCACGGCTGCCCACACTGACCTCGGCTGCCCACGCTGATCACGGCTACCCACGCTGACCTCGGCTGCCCACGGTGACCTCGGCTACCCACACTGACCACGGCTGCCCACACTGACCTCGGCTGCCCACACTGACCACCGCTGCCCACGCTGAGCTCGGCTGCCCACGGTGACCTCGGCTGCCCACACTGACCTCGGCTACCCACGCTGACCTCACCTGCCCATGCTACCCACACTGACCTCGGCTGCCCACGCTTACCACGGCTACCCACGCTGACCTCGGCTGCCCACACTGGCCACGGCTGCCCACACTGACCTCGGCTGCCCACGGTGACCTCGGCTACCCACACTGACCACGGCTGCCCACACTGACCTCGGCTGCCCACGCTGACCTTGGCTGCCCACGCTGACCTCGGCTGCCCACACTGACCACGGCTGCCCACACTGACCTCGGCTGCCCACGGTGACCTCGACTACCCACACTGACCACGGCTGTCCACACTGACCTCGGCTGCCCACGCTGACCACGGCTACCCACATTGACCACGGCTGCCCACGCTGACCTCGGCTGCCCACGGTGACCTCGGCTGCCCACGCTGACCTCGGCTGCCCACGGCTGCTCACACTGACTTCAGCTGCCCACGCTGACCTCGGCTACCCACACTAACCTCGGCTACCCATGCTGTCACCTTGTGTAGAGTTGGATCAGTTGTGCTCACACCTCGGTGGAGTGCGGCACACCTTCCTGTAGTTTTGCTCGTACAGCTGGTTGTATTGTTTTTCATCTGTTCCCCTCCACAATGCGGTGTCCTCTGTTTCCCCTCCAGATGCCCCTGTGTCTGGACACCGGTGAAGAAGTGGCACTGACCATTAGATTTGATCCATCGTTCATTGATGATCTCCAGAGCCGCGTCCTGGAGGAGGTTGTGTCCATCGGCTTTGCGGAGCACCCTCACACGGAGGAGATCACCCTGCGGGCAGAGGTGCACTTCCCCAACCTGCACCTCTCTGATACTCACATCCACTTTGGCTGTATTCTCAATGACACCGAGATGACCCAAGAGCTGGAGGTCACCAACATCAGTCCGCTGCCCGTGCAGTACCACTGGGCGTTTGTGCCGGAGACCGGGTGAGGCCCGCAGACCCTCCCTTCCCCCTGCACTGGACCTGCTCTTCTAGTCCTCCTCATGAAGTGATTGGTCCTGGGTGCTTTGTTTTGCAGATTACCAAAATCTAACGACTATCCTGAAGGAGCCGGAGACGACTCTGATCCAGCTGGAGGGTGGGGGTTATTCTCCGCTGTCACAGGCCAGATCATGGTGGGTAATGAAGTGTTTTTTAATCATCCCCTCTAATCTCCAGGCAAGATAAACCATACAAGCCAAGAGCTCAAGTCATCAGTGCGGATACCTGTACCCAAATCCCGGAACCCCAGACACAGGTACTGTCCTGTGATGTCATCTGTCTCCTCCATAATCCCAAGGCCTCACACATTACATGACTGTCAGCCGCTCCATCTCCCCTCTACTCATACACACTCAGCTGGGCAGTGCATGATCTCAGTGGGAGCCGCTGCTACATGTATACTAGAAATGACCAAATATATGGTGGACGCAGTACAATCCAAATCACTGGGTGCAGCCGAAGTTTTTACAAGGTGTCCTCATCTGCTCCTCTTTGATTTCAGACTGAGAGACCAGGCACTGGAGATGGCATACTCATGGCAGAAGAACGTGGGGGTACTGGAGTACAAGAGGTATGCAGGGGATGTGCCCAGTGTGAAGATACATGGCGCTCGGTATTCAAGACCCAACCACACCTCTCTAATTACACAAGAGAATGGAAAAGTGAAGTCCATAAGTATCCCCTGCACTGGGGGTCTGCATACCCCTATAATATCCCCTCCAATGGGGGGTCCACATACCCCTGTAATATTGCCTCCACTGAGGGTTCACATACCCCTGTAATATCCCCTCCAATGGGAGGTCTACATACCCCTGTAATATTCCCTCCACTGAGGGTCCACTTACCTCTGTAATATCCCCTCCACTGAGGGTCCACATACCTCTGTAATATCCCTCCACTGAGGGTCCACATACCTCTGTAATATTCCCTCCACTGAGGGTCCACATACCCCTGTAATATCCCCTCCACTGAGGGTCCACATACCCCTGTAATATCCCCTCCACTGAGGGTTCACATACCCCTGTAATATCCCCTCCAATGGGAGGTCTACATACCCCTGTAATATTCCCTCCACTGAGGGTCCACATACCCCTGTAATATTCCCTCCACTGAGGGTCCACATACCTCTGTAATATCCCTCCACAAAGGGTCCACATACCCCTGTAATATCCCCTTCACAGAGGGTCCACATACCCCTGTAATATCCCCTCCACAGAGGGTCCACATACCCCTGTAATATCCCTCCACTGAGGGTCCACATACCTCTGTAATATCCCTCCACTGAGGGTCCACATACTCTGTAATATCCCCTCCACAAAGGGTCCACATACCCCTGTAATATCCCTCCACAGAGGGTCCACATACCCTGTAATATCCCCCCACAGAGGGTCCACTACCTGTAATGGGTCATATACCCTGTAATATCCTCTCCACTGAGGGTCCACATATCCCTGTAATATCCCTCCACTGAGGGTCCACATACCCCTGTAATATCCCTCCACTGAGGGTCCACATACCCTGTAATGAGGGTCTATATACCCTGTAATATCCCTCCACTGAGGTCCACATACCTCTGTAATATCCCTCCACTGAGGGTCCACATACCCCTGTAATATCCCCTCCACTGAGGGTCCACATACCCCTGTAATGGGTCCACATACCCTGTAATATCCCCTCCACTGAGGGATCCACATACCTCTGTAATATCCTCTTCACAGAGGGTCCACATACCCCTGTAATATCCCCTCCACTGAGGGTCCACATACCCCTGTAATATCCCTCCACTGAGGGTCCACATACCCCTGTAATATCCTCTCCACTGAGGGTCCACATACCCCTGTAATATCCCTCCACTGAGGGTCCACATACCCCTGTAATATCCCTCCACTGAGGGTCCACATACCCCTGTAATATCCCTTCCACTGAGGGTCCACATACCCCTGTAATATCCCTCCACTGAGGTCCACATACCCTCTGTAATATCCCTCCACTGAGGGTCCACATACCCCTGTAATATCCCTCCACTGAGGGTCCACATACCCCTGTAATATCCCTCCACTGAGGGTCCACATACTCCTGTAATATCCCTCCACTGAGGGTCCACATACCCCTGTAATATCCCTCCACTGAGGGTCCACATACCCCTGTAATATCCCTCCACTGAGGGTCCACATACCCCTGTAATATCCCTCCACTGAGGGTCCACATACCCCTGTAATATCCTCTCCACTGAGGGTCCACATACCCTGTAATATCCCTCCACTGAGGGTCCACATACCTCTGTAATATCCCCTCCACTGAGGGTCCACATACCCTGTAATATCCCCTCCACTGAGGGTCCACATACCCCTGTAATATCCCTCCACTGAGGGTCCACATACCCCTGTAATATCCCCTCCACTGAGGGTCCACATACCCCTGTAATATCCCTCCACTGAGGGTCCACATACCCCTGTAATATCCCTCCACTGAGGGTCCACATACCCCTGTAATATCCCTCCACTGAGGGTCCACATACTCCTGTAATATCCCTCCACTGAGGGTCCACATACCTCTGTAATATCCCTCCACTGAGGGTCCACATACCCTGTAATATCCCTCCACTGAGGGTCCACATACCCCTGTAATATCCCTCCACTGAGGGTCCACATACCCCTGTAATATCCCTCCACTGAGGGTCCACTACCCTGTAATATCCCTCCACTGAGGATCCACATACCTCTGTAATATCCCCTCCACTGAGGGTCCACATACCCTGTAATATCCCCTCCACTGAGGTCCACATACCCCTGTAATATCCCCTCCACTGAGGGTCCAGGGGTCTCTAGTAATGTCTCCTTTTCTCCAGGTATTTGACATTCTTCCTCAGTTTGGGACCCTGCAGCCGGGGGAGCGTCGGCTCGTGTCATTTACATTCTATGGACACACAGATGTCACCGCTGGGGCCCGGGCCGTGTGTACAGTGTATGGGGGCCCCATGTATGAGGTCAGCCTGCACGGGGAGGCCTCACTCGTCAGCTACAACCTAAGCACCAAAGAGATTGACTGTGGAGTCCAGGTAACATGGAGCGGGCAGATGGTGGCGCGTGTTGTGTCCTCGGCGTGGTACTGGTCTTCGGTACATGCATTGTTATGTAAATGCCTGAGCTGGGGTACACTTCTGTGCTAACATGGAGATAGAGCTTGGGTACGGCCGATGTAGGAGGATGAAGTGTGGGCATGTCCGGTTTGGGGGTGGAGTAAGGGCACAGTTGTTGGGGGTATGGAGCATGGGCCCAGTTGTCGGGGATATGGAGCGTGGGCCCAGTTGTCAGGGGTATGGAGTGTGGGCCCAGTTGTCGGTGGTATGGAGTGTGGGCCCAGTTGTTGTGGGTATGGAGTGTGGGCCCAGTTATCGGGGGTATGGAGCATGGGCCCAGTTGTCGGGGATATGGAGCGTGGGCCCAGTTGTCGGGGGTATGGAGCGTGGGCCCAGTTATCGGGGGTATGGAGCATGGGCCCAGTTGTCGGGGGTATGGAGTGTTGGCCCAGTTGTCGGGGTATGGAGTGTGGCCAGTTGTGGGGGTATGGAGTGTGGGAGCCAGTTGTCGGGGGTATGGAGTGTGGGCCAGTTGTCGGGGTTATGGAGTGTGGGTCCCAGTTGTTAGGGGTATGGAGTGTGGGCCCAGTTGTCGGGGGTATGGAGCGTTGGTCCAGTTGTCTGGGGTATGATGCATGGGTCCAGTTGTCGGGGTATGGAGTGTGGGCCCAGTTGTCGGGGGTATGGAGTGTGGGCCCAGTTGTCAGGGGTATGGAGCGTGGCCACAGTTGTCGGGGGTATGGAGTGCGGGCACAGTTTTTGTGGGTATATAGTGTGGGCACAGTTTTCGGGGTATGGAGTGTTGGTCCAGTTATCAGGGGTATGGAGTGTGGGTCCAGCTTGTATGGTGATGGAGTGTTGGCCAGTTGTCAGGGGTATGGAGTGTGGGCACAGTGTTGTGGGGGTATGGAGCGTTGGTCCATTTGTCGGTATGGAGCGTTTTGTCCATTATCAAGGAGTATGGAGTGTGGGCCACAGTTGTCAGGGGTATGGAGAGTGGGCACAGTTGTCGGGGGTATGGAGTGTGGGCCCAGTTGTCAGGGGTATGGAGCGTGGGCACAGTTGTCGGGGGTATGGAGTGTGGGCCCAGTTATTGGGGGTATGGAGCGTGGGCACAGTTGTCGGAGGTATGGAGTGTGGGCCCAGTTATTGGGGGTATGGAGTGTGGGCCCAGTTATTGGGGGTATGGAGTGTGGGCCCAGTTATTGGGGGTATGGAGTGTGGGCCCAGTTATTGGGGGTATGGAGTGTGGGCCCAGTTATTGGGGGTATGGAGTGTGGGCCCAGTTATTGGGGGTATGGAGTGTGGGCACAGTTATTGGGGGTATGGAGTGTGAGCACAGTTGTCGGAGGTATGGAGTGTGAGCACAGTTGTCGGAGGTATGGAGTGTGAGCCCAGTTATTGGGAGTATGTAGTGTGGGCCCAGTTGTCAGGGGTATAGTGTGTGGGCCCAGTTATTGGGGGTATGGAGTGTGGGCCCAGTTGTCGGGGGTATGGAGCGTTGGAACAACTGGTGTGGGGGTGAAGCTTAGGCACGGCCAGTATGGGAGGATAGAGCGTGGGCATAGCTGGTGTTGGGGGATGGAGTGTGGGCACTGTCGTTCTGTGGCGTTGTGGAGCGTGGGCATGATTGGTGGGATATGGAATGTGGGCACAGCTGGTATGGTGGTGGAGTGTGAGCCCAGTTATTGGGGGTATGGAGTGTGGGCCCAGTTGTCGGGGGTATGGAGTGTGGGCACAGCTGGTATGGTGGTGGAGTGTGGGCACAGTGAAGGCTATTTCTGTAACCAGAGCCGAAACGCTTTATTTTGATTCTCATTTTGCCTAATGACCTATAAAGAATGTATAAGGGCTCGGATCATTCCTGGATGAGGGGCGCTGGCTCATTATTGGAGTTTTTTTTCCTACAGGTGATTGACCAGGTGGCTGATGCCCAGATTGTCCTCAGGAACACGGGGAGGGTCAGTTTCCCATTCACTGTGGTGAAGCCGAGTGTGGAGCTGCAGCAATGCCCGTCCCCTGCAGAGCCGCGTGTCCTTCCCCGGAGTGTGAGTGACCCCTCATCTGCTGGTTATTATTACATAGGGTGCCTCAATCCTTGCTGCTTATATAACCCTGACACCACCACAGCTGGTATACAGGAGCACACTGTATATACAGTGCATCCAGCCGCTCTACACCAGGAGCGTGCACTCGGCTCTGCTATCAGCGCTGGAGCATTATAGACAGGGGATGTGTGCAGTGTTCACAGATAGGAGGACGGAGGATCTATAAGAGCAGAGTATGACGTTATATAACCACAGAGGATGCATTGTACACGCCTGCCCCCCTGTGGACAGGACTCTCACTGCAGCTGTCTGTGGAAGACACTGTCACTCAGTATTGCGGATCAGCTGGTTCTTACCTGCCCTGTGTGTCCACAAATCGCAGTGTGCACCACATTCACCTGTCCAACTCTGTGGGTGCAAAGAAAATGGATCCCACACAGATGCTCCGTATAAGCATCAATATTTACAGAAACATTGACCTCATTGACAGTGGAAACTGGATTTGTTCTTTTTCAATATATTTACCATTAATGTACAGTATAGAAACAGATGTCAGATGGGCGACAATGCGGACACGAGGACGGCAGTGAAGTCATGGGGCCAACGGGGGGTCATGAGTGACAGTGTCGACAAGTGGGCGAAGATGCGGACACTTGGGCAACAGTGCGGACATAAGGACTACAGTGCTGTCATAGGGCCAACAGTGAGGACACGTGGGCGATGGTGCTGTCAAGGGGCCGATGGTGTGGACATGGGGGCAAGGGTGTGGACACGTGGGCGACAGTGTGGACACTTGGGCGACAGTGTGGACACGTGGGTGATGTTGTGGACACTTGAGCGATGGTACGGACACTTGCGTGACGGTGCTGTCAAGGGGCCGACGGTGCGGACATGGGGGTAAGGGCGTGGACATGTGGGCGACAGTGTAGACACGTGGGCGACGTTGTGGACACGTGGGCGACGGTGTGGACACGTGGACGACAGTGTGGACACGTGGGCGACGTTGTGGACACGTGGGCGACGGTGTAGACACGTGGACGACAGTGTGGACACGTGGGCGACGTTGTGGACACGTGGGCGACGTGTGGACACATGGACAATGGTGTGGACACGTGGGCGATGGTGCGGACACATGGGCGAACGGTACAGACACAAGGATGACGGTGCTGTCACAGGGCCAATGGTGCGGACACGTGGGTGACAGAACTTTCACAGAGCCGATGGTGCAGACACAGGGATATTTTTTTATACACATATTATTCAGTATATTTGGGGGAAATAAGTATTTGATCCCTTGCTGATTTTGTAGTTTGCCCACTAACAAAGACATGAACAGTCTATAATTATAAGGGTCGGTTAATTTTAACAGTGAGAGATAAAAGTTCAAAAATCAAATCCAGAATATCACATTGTGTAAATGATATAAATGTATTTGCATTTTTCAGAGGGAAATAAGTATTTGAATCCCTCTGGCAAACAAGACTTAATACTTGGTGGTGAACCCTTGTTAGCAGCACAGCAGTCAGACATTTCTTGTAGTTGATGATGAGGCTTGCGCACATGTCAGGAGGGATTTTGCTCCACTCCTCTTTACAGATCATCTCTAAATCATTAAGATTTTAAGGCTGTCGCTTGGTAACTCTAAGCTTCAGCTCCTCTATATGTTTTCTATGGGATTACGCCCAATAACGCGATGGCAGCGGCGGGGACGGCGGCGACAGGACAGTGATAAGTATTATGATCTTACTTTACAGGTTTGCGGAGCATGGGGGGGCCCTGGATACTGATGGGGGGGGCCTGTATACCGATGGGGGGGGGGGCGCCCGTGTGTAATGACTCGCGTATAAGCCGAGGGGAGAACTTTTCAGCCCAATTTTTGGGCTGAAAAACTTGGCATATAAGCGAGTATATACGGTAAGTAACACAATATGCAGTTTATAAATGAAGGTCTTTATTATTAAAGAAATCCAAACCTAACAGGGCCCTTTGTGAAAAAGTGATTGCCCCCTCCCCCCTTAAAACATAAATTCTGTGGTTTATCACATCTTTGGAAAGCTGAGTTCAATTTCTCTCACCACGCCCAGGCCTGATTACTGCCACACCTGTTCTCAATCAAGAAATGACACAATTAGGACCTGCCAGACAAAGTGAAGTAGACCAAAAAGTCCTCAATAACTAGACATCATATCGCGATCCAAAGAAATTCAGGTACAAATGAGTAACAAAGTAATTGAGATCCTAAAGTCTGGAAAAGGTTATGCTGCCATTTCTAAAGCTTTGGGACTCCAGTGAACCACAGTGAGAGCCATTATCCACAAATGTTGAAAACATGGTACAGTGGTGAACCTTTCCAGGAGCGGCCGGATGACCAAAATTACCCCTAGAGCACAGCAATGACTAATCCAAGAGGTCACAAAAGACCCAACAACATACAAAAATCTACAGCCTCACTTGCCTCAGTTAAGTCATTGTTCATGACTCCATCATAAGAAAGAGACCAGGCAAAAATGGACAGATGGAGGACCAAGATGAAAACCACTGCTGAGCAAAAAGAACAGAAAGGCTCGGCTCATATCTGCCAGAAAACAAGTTGATGATTGCCAAGACTTTTCAGAGAATTCTCTGTGGACGGACGAGAACAGAGTTGACCTTTTTGGAAGGTGAATGTCCCATTACATCTGGTGTAGAAGTAACAACATTTCAGAAAAGGAACATCATCCCAACAGTAAAACATGGTGGAGGTTGTGTGATGTCTGGGGCTGTTCTGCTGCTTCAGGACCTGGAAGACGCCATGGTAAATGGAAACTGTCACCAAACAATCCTGAAGGAGAATGTCCTGTCATCTGTCTGTGACCTCAAGATGAAGAGCACTTGGGTTATGCGGCAGTATATTGATACAAAACAGCAGGAAGTCACCTCCGAATGGCTGAAGAAAAACAACATTAGGCCTTTGCAGCGGCCGAGTCACCATCCTGACCTTTATTCAGATTGAAATGCTGTGACCTTATAAAGGCGGAAATCCTCCAATGTGGCTGAATTACAACAATTCTGTAGAGATGAGCGGCCAAAATACATCCAGAGCAAAGATTCATTGCTGGTTATCACAAACGCTTGATTGCAGTTGTTATCAGTAAGGGCCCAACAAGTTATTAGGTTTAGGGGGGCAATCACTTTTTCACACAAGGTCCTGTAGGTTTGGATTTCTTTTTCCCTTAATAATAAAGACTTTCATATATAAACTGCATCTTGTGGTTACTTGTGTTATCTTCGTCTATCATTTTAGTTTGTTTGCTGGTCTAAAATATTTAAAGGGACACTGTCAGGTAATTTTTCAGTATGATACTAATATTACCCTGGACAGACCTTTTAAAAACATGTAACATGTAACATGGAAACCCTTTGTAGTTTCCATGTTATCAGCATTTTCAGACCCTGCAGAGAGCTGCTGCATTAGTCCTGTCCATTATAAGCACAGAGGATTAGTCTAGATGTATTAAACTGTTCATTTATTATGCACTCCCTCTCAGCAGCTCTCTCCTCCCTCCTCCCTTTGCTCTCAGTGCAGTGTCAGGTTTCAATTTTCATTAGGAGCTTCTGTTCTGTTAATGACACAGAGGGAGGGAGCTATTGCAGGTTTGCCTTACCTGATCTAGACTCCATTTGTTTCTCTAAGCAGGAATCCCTGCTGTGCTGTGACAGATTCTGGGTTTTATTTAACCTCTTGGTTTTGCTGCAAAGAGAGCAGAGAGGAGGATACATCCCCCCCTACTGATCTCCTGTGCTGTGATGTGAATATGTGACATGAATACTCATCCTATGGGGAGTGGACAGCAGAGAACTGTGAGTGACAGATGGAATGATTCTCTTTATTTTGAAGTTTACATAGGATAGGAGGGAAATATAAATAAAAGAAATACATCAATAGAGAGAGTTTAGAGCGAGGAATTAGAAAATGATATCAGTTACATGTGGATTTTTGACCTGACAAATTCCCTTTAAATGATAAACATGCAAAAGAATAAGAAATCAGGACAGGGGCAATCAGTTTCTCACACCACTGTATGTGTGTATGAGTGATATACGGTATGTGTATCTATTGGGTGTATAATGTACAGGTTGTGTGTATAATATATTTGTGATGCGTGTATACTGTATATATTGTGTGCGATCTTTGTGTAGTGTATATGTAGTGTGTAATGTATATGTGTACTGTATATATTGTGTGATGTCTGTGTGTAGTGTATATTGTACAGGGTGGGCCATTTATATGGAGGCACCTAAATAAAATGGGAATAGTTGGTGATACCAACTTCTGGTTTGTAGCATATGGGAGGGGAAAGCTTTTCCAGATGGGGGGGGGGGTGACCATGGAAGCCTCAATGCCACCGGATATATGAAATTGCTACATGATTCTGATGTCCAGTGGCATTGAGGTTTCCATTGATGAAGAATGGCCCCACTATCTTTGTACCCCATATACCATACCATACCATCAATGTCTGTGTCCCAGCAGTCTTGGAGGGATCTATCCACTGTGGGTTAATGTCAGACCAATAGCGCTGGTTTGGTAACTTCACCATTCACAATAAAGTTCTCCTCATCTGAAGGCAATTGTCTATGCTGTGAAGATACGAGATGTGCAGCATCTGCAGCGGATCCTGGAAGCCTGTGCAGCATTTCTTCTGTGCTGTTGCTATCAGTGTGTCAGGAGTGGAGGAGAGGGTTGTGACAATCCAACACAATGGCAGCACTTTGAACACATTTTATAAGTGGTCATAAACTTGTAAATAACTCATGAAAGAATAAAGTTCTGTTAAAACCAAACACACCATTGTTTTTCTTATGAAATTCTCAATACGTTTGATGTGTCACATGACCCTCTTCCCATTGAAAAAAATAAAGTTGGATCCAAAATGGCCGACTTCAAAATGGCCGCCAAGGTCACCACCAATCTGGAAATGTTTTCCCCCTCCCATATACTAATGTGCCACAGACAGGAAGTTGATATCACCAACCATTCCCATTTTATTTAGGTGCATCCATATAAATGGCCCACCCTGTATGTGTATAGTATGTGTCATGTGTGTGTAGTGAATATATTGTGTGTATAGCGTATGTGTTGTGTGTGTAGTGTATGGGTTGAGCATGTATAGTGTACATGAGTGTATAGTATATGTCACAAACTCATCAGAACTCACAGCTCTCTGGCGCCCTCTTATCCTGCTGGCCAATCAGAGTATTGACAGAGGATAAGAATGAGCACAGCTGCTATAATTGATGTTGAATATTGTGGCACTTGATGTGATGAAATGTGTAAATATCACCGATTCCTGCTAGGAATAAATAATATATATCTCGATCCAGTCACCACCAAACCCACAATATCCCATAAATGCATAAATGATGCTGCCACCACTAATCACTTACACAGGCGGATTGGATGCCTGTTTGACAACGTGACGTTTGTGCAGAGTTCATGGTCGTTCACTCATAGAACAAGGAGAACGGCGCTAGAGATTTTCTGGTCATCATAATGGGAGACCCAGACAATGGGGTTTAGGGCACTGCCCTCCGGAGGTCACACTAGGTACTACAAGTTTGTAGACACCGCCCCCTCCGCTTATAAACCCCTACCGCAGGGAACATCCTCAGTTTTAAACTTAGTGTGCTCGGAGGATCACGCTTTGCTTGCACTTCACTGCATTCTCACAGCTTACGTGATGGCGTCTGAAGACAAGGTAAAATGGTTCCGGTCGGGACCTGCGACAGCCTCCCCGCTCACCCTTGTGGAACACGCAGGTGGAGGTACCGGAGGGCCTAGAGCCTGGACACTTTGTGTTCTCCCGGTACGCTGTTGCGCTCCTTTCCATCCCTCTCTGGGGGGCTCTGGAGAGTGGGAGATGGGAGCCTTGCACAGCTCCGCTCCGTCCGAGGCCTCCCTAAATGGTGCTTACAGACCGGACTGGAGCCAGCCCAGTCCGAGGCCTCCCTAAATGGTGCTTACACTCCGGACTGGTGCTGAACCCCCGTCCGAGGCCTCCCTAAATGGTGCTTACAGACCGGACCGGCACTGAGGCACTCTGTGTCTCCTGTGTGCCTGGGGTAGTGTCTGTCACTTTATGTGTCCTGACACTCAGACCGCGCGTTACTCTCGGGTCCGCGGATCTGGAGGTGTACCCTGTGCTGGGGTTACCCTGGCTGACCGCCCTGTGTGTCGCAGGGGCTGAGGCTGTAGGCTGCGGATGTGTATTGGTGCATGCAGTCTGTGTGTGTATTATCACACTACTTCCCGCGCTGCGGGCTCTGGCGCCTTCATACTGAGGCTGCTTGGAGGATGTGAAGCAGCCCGTGCGGTGACGTCATCGCTGGGCGTGTGTGTGTGCTTCCCGCGTGTTTCGGCGCCGCCCACGGTTTCACTGTCGGCGGCCATCTTTACCCCTCACTTCCCGGCTGGGATCTGTCTGCAGCGTGCGTCTGCACTCCAGGGGAGACCGGAAACTCTCGCGGAGGTCACACACACACACCGCTTCCTCCTACCGCTTCGCTGCGGTCGGTAAGCCACCGGGATTCCCGGTTTTGTCTTCACAATTTGGCTTATTTTTCCCCTGCTGTGGCGATGTCCTCAGTTAGGAAGCGTGCTGCTAAGGCGGCAGATGCCACCATTACCTGTGCTACATGCAATGGGACTCTGGTGGAGGGGTCCTGCAATAACTGCGGACGCCCGGAGGCCCGGACTGACACTGCTGAGACAGCAGCTCCGGTGCTGTACCCTGAGGTTCAGGTGATCCCAGGGCCATGGGAAACTCAGAATAAGATCAATGAATCTCTGTTGTCCCAACTGTCCTCCATGTCGCAGTCCCTGGAGGCACTTAATAGGAGACTGGACAGCCCAGCTACTCCTTCCAGTTACCCCCGGGTGTCTCCTTCTTCTACTGTGAGACCCCTTAAAAGGACTCGTCGTGAGGATTCACCCGAGCTCCAGGCTCTCTCTGAGGAGGAGCGTCCTTCTGATGATGACGAGGATGATGGGGGTTCAATACTCGGGTCTGTGTCAGAACCACCAGACGGGGTAGAGGATCTGGTGTCCTCAATCAACGAGACCTTACGTCTCGTGACACCCCCTGAGGAGGTGAACGTGCACCCGAAGGAGGTCTATCAATGGCTGCGGCCAGAGGCTAGACCAAGTGGCTCCTTTATGGACCACACTAACTTTGGAAGGGTGGTTAGAGCACCCAGGTTGCACCCTGGGCGGCGTTATGTCCGCAAATCTAAGGACAATCGCTTCCCCTTCCCCCAGGAGGTGCTTCAGGAGTGGTCGCAGTCCCCGAAGGTGGACGCTTCCATGACCAGGATTGCTGCACGCTCCCTATTCTCTGCCTCTGACAGCTCCTCGTTGACGGATGCGACTGATAGACAGGTCGAACAACTCGCCAAGTCTTCTTATGAGGCGGTGGGGTCTTCATTTGCCCCTAATTTTGCCACGGTCTGGACCCTACAGGCGATCACCGCCTGCTTGGATGGGATAACTGAACTGGCTGGATCCAGTTCGGAGGTCCTGGCACTTGCCGATAGGGCTAAGGCCTATGCGGACTACGCCAGGACGGCAACTTTGGAAATTGCCACTCGCTCAGCTGTGGCTTCGGCCAATGCTATAGCGATTCGCAGGCTGTTGTGGCTGCGTCTTTGGGACTCAGATGCCACGTCTAAGAAGATTTTGCAAAATCTTCCGTTCTCTGGTGACAGGCTTTTTGGCACCGAGCTGGACAAGCTGATTAAGGATTCTGCTGAGTCTAAGATCCCGCAGAATAAACCTAAGCCACGGTACACCGTTAAAAGGAACCCAAAGCAGTGGTCCTTTCGCTCCAGCTCGCAGTCATCAGCGACGTCCGCTCGCGCGGACCGAGGGGGCAAGCCCTCGACTCAGTGGCGCTCCAAGAGTCGTCAAAAGAAGCCGGCGGGGGCAGCAGCTGCCACCCCCAAACCCGCTTCTACATGACTCGATCTCT
Source organism: Allobates femoralis (assembly GCA_033576535.1). Taxonomy (NCBI): domain Eukaryota; kingdom Metazoa; phylum Chordata; class Amphibia; order Anura; family Aromobatidae; genus Allobates; species Allobates femoralis. Next base: position 135,289,154 of record JARQOC010000010.1, read on the forward strand.
CGTCCTGCCTCCCCACAGGTGGGGGGCCGCCTGTCTCAATTTCAGGACAGGTGGCTTCTTCACGTCCAAGATCAGTGGGTTCGAGACGTAGTCTCGCGAGGCTACAGGATAGAGCTGTCGTCACAGCCGGTTCCCCGATTCCATCGGTCGGTCCCTTCTCCAGAAAAGGCTCAGGCTTTTCACCTGGTGTTGGAGGGGCTCCGCAGAGACGGAGTAGTGGTTCCAGTGCCTTCTGGGGAGAGGTTCCGGGGTTTTTACTCCAACCTCTTTATCGTCCCAAAGAAGGACGGCTCTTTCCGTCCGGTTCTGGACCTCAAGTTGTTCAACCGTCACGTGTTGGTTCGGAAGTTCCGCATGGAATCCCTGCGCTCCGTGATCGCGGCTGTGTCACAGGGAGACTTCCTGGCGTCCATAGATATCCGGGACGCCTACCTTCATGTGCCCATTGCACCGGCTCATCAGCGCTGGTTACGCTTCGCAGTGGGGGACGAACACTACCAGTTCGTGGCGCTGCCCTTCGGGTTGGCCTCGGCACCGCGGGTGTTCACAAAGGTGATGGCCTCTATGATGGCTCTACTGCATGTGCAGGGACACGCCGTCATACCTTATCTAGACGACCTGCTGGTCAGGGCGCCATCGGAACACCTGTGTCGGGAGAGTCTGGAGGTGACCATACAGTCTCTGGAACAGTTTGGGTGGCTACTCAACGTCCAGAAGTCGACCCTGGTTCCAACCCAGTCCCTGACGTATCTGGGCATGGACTTCCACACAGACTCTGCTCTAGTGTCTCTGCCTCGAGCCAAACAGCTGGCCATCCAATCAGGAGTGCAGGATGTCCTCCTATCACCTCACTCATCCCTACGGGTTTTGATGAAGCTGGTGGGGCGCATGGTAGCAGCAATAGAGGCGGTGCCTTTCGCACAATTTCGCCTCCGTCCTCTTCAGCTGGAGATTCTCCGCAGATGGGACAAGAGGACGTCCTCTCTGAATCGGCTGGTGCTTATCTCACAGCAGACCAGGGATTCCCTGCAGTGGTGGCTCCAGCCATATCACCTGTCACGGGGCCGGTCCTTCCTCAAACCGTCATGGTTAGTGGTGACCACCGACGCCAGTCTGAGGGGCTGGGGTGCGGTTTTCTTACACCACAGGGCTCAGGGCCTATGGACTCAGGCGGAGTCAGCGTTGCAGATCAACGTACTGGAGATCAAGGCGGTCTATCTGGCGCTCCTGGCGTTTCAGACGTTCCTGTCAGGACAGCCCATCCGGGTTCAGTCCGACAATGCGACTGCCGTCGCCTATATAAATCATCAGGGAGGGACCAGAAGTGCTCAGGCCCTCGCCGAAGTCCACCGCATTCTATCCTGGGTGGAGGACAACGACTGCCTGATCTCCGCAGTTCACATCCCAGGGGTCGAGAACTGGGAGGCCGATTACCTGAGCCGGCAGGGGATGGACGCCGGAGAGTGGTCTCTTCATCCGGACGTCTTCCGGGACATCTGCAGCAGATGGGGCACCCCGGACGTGGATCTGATGGCCTCGCGGCTGAATCATCAGGTGCCACAATACATGGCGAGATCATGGGATCCTCAGTCTCTGGGGGCAGACGCCCTGATCCTGAGTTGGTCCAGCTTCCATCTTCCGTATGTGTTCCCGCCTCTGGCTCTGATTCCCAGGGTTCTGTGGAAGATCAGGTCGGAGTGCAGGTAGCCATTCTAGTGGCTCCAGATTGGCCCAGGAGGTTCTGGTATCCGGACCTGTGGCGACTGTCAGGCGGACTCCGGTGGGCTCTTCCAGAACGCGCAGATCTGCTCGCGCAAGGCCCATTCTTCCACCTCAATTCCAGGGCCCTCAGGTTGACTGCATGGCTCTTGAGGCCTGGCTGCTGACGTCCAGGGGCTTCTCTCCTACGGTTGTTGCCACTATGACTCGGGCAAGGAAGCCTGTTTCCAGAAAGATGTACCACAGAACGTGGAAGATTTTCTTCACCTGGTGTGCCTCGGGTGGTCGGTCCCCGTGGCCCTTGTCCATTCCGACTTTGTTGGCTTTCCTTCAGTCGGGTTGGAATTGGGGTTATCCCTAGGCTCTTTGAAGGGTCAAGTGTCAGCTCTTTCAGTGCTGTTTGACAAGCGCTTGGCGCTCCTTCCCAAGATCCGTCAGTTTCTGCATGGAGTGTCTCGGGTGGTTCCGCCCTACAGGCGACCACTGGACCCTTGGGACCTTAACATGGTCCTGGCGGCACTGCAGAAACCGCCGTTTGAGCCGCTGAGAGACATTTCTCTGTCTCGTCTGTCCCAGAAGGTGGTCTTTCTGGTGGCGATTACGTCTCTGAGACGGGTCTCAGAATTGGCTGCATTATCGTGCAAGTCGCCCTTTCTGGTGGTTCACCAAGACAAGGTGGTGTTGCGCCCGCGGCCAGAATTCTTGCCAAAGGTGGTTTCCACTTTTCACCTGAACCAGGAGATTGTTCTCCCATCATTTTGCCCTGCTCCCGTTCATCAGGTCGAGCGCGATCTCCATACTCTGGATCTCGTGAGGGCTGTACGCATTTATGTGTCCAGGACTGCCTCCTTCCGGAGTTCGGATTCATTATTTATCCTTACGACAGGTCGCTGTAAGGGGTCCGCGGCATCGAAGTCAACCTTGGCCAGATGGATCAAGGCTCCCATTCAGGAGGCCTACCGGTCTTCTGGTTTGCCTCTCCCGGTGGGATTGAAGGCTCACTCTACCAGAGCTGTCGGTGCCTCCTGGGCTTTGCGACATCGAGCTTCTGCTCTACAGGTGTGTCAGGCAGCCACCTGGTCCAGCCTGCACACTTTCTCTAAGCACTATATGGTGCATGCCTATGCCTCTGCGGATGCAAGTTTGGGCAGGCGGGTCCTCCAGGCGGCGGTTGCCCACCTTTGAGGGGGACCATGTGTTATCCGTCTTTGAGGAACTCTTCCCGCCCTGGGTATTGCTTTAGGACATCCCCATTGTCTGGGTCTCCCATTATGATGACAAGAAAAAAGAGAATTTTGTTTACGTACCGTAAATTCTTTTTTCTTTAATCATCAATGGGAGACCCAGCACCCACCCAGTTGTTCCGTTGCATATTTTGCAGTTGATCTGTTCCCTGTTGGGACAGTGTTATCCGGGTTGTTGAACCGTTTGTGCACGGTTTCTTCCCGACGTTTCGGGTGTGGTTTATTTGTCTCCTCGCAGCTTATGGACCAAACTGAGGATGTTCCCTGCGGTAGGGGTTTATAAGGGGAGGGGGCGGTGTCTACAAACTTGTAGTACCTAGTGTGACCTCCGGAGGGCAGTGCCCTAAACCCCATTGTCTGGGTCTCCCATTGATGATTAAAGAAAAAAGAATTTACGGTACGTAAACAAAATTCTCTTTTTATATAGATTTACTCCGAAAGAATTGGCAGTGTTTACAAAAGATACAAAAGATATTACAAAGCAGACAATGTACGATCTGTATAGAAGATACTATAAAATAAAAAGGATTAAAGTAAGAGAACTTCAAACTCTGTGCTACAGAGATGGCTTCCCTTGAGGAATTACAATTCAGACCCGCAGCATAGTGTTAGCTGAAAACCTCAACCTTGTGGAGCCCCTGACCCTCCTACCTAGTGACCTCGTGGGGCTTGGCTTAGAAGGCATCTCAGCCCTGGTGGAAATTATAATGTTACCGGTCTTTGCCATATCTCGGTGCTTGAGTAATTGGCACGTGAAAGATACGCACGTCATCTTGTCGATGGTGAATGTGTCAGTGGTTTGAGACTAAACATGACAAGGCTGTGACGTTCGGGTGGGCAGAAATTAGTTTCCTGAGGTTCTGACACCCCCCTGGAAAGCAAATTGATGCTGTGCGATCCCCAAGGTGCCTGGGTTCTGGAAATCTAACTTTCATATTTCTGCAGTTATTATGAAAAGCTACAATAATCTTGGAGGGTTTCTAGCTCTAAGGGTGCTTTCACACTGGCGTTTTTGCCTAGATCCGGCGGATCCGGACAAAAAAAACGCATCTGCTGTAAGTGCTGCCGGCACACTTGCGGCAGGCCCCATACATTGTCTATGGGGCTTGCGGTAAGTGTGCGGCAGACGCGGCAGGTGCAGTTTCGGCAGTTGCAGCGGTACACCTGCAAAAAAAAACACTTGCCACGCCTGCCGCACACTTACCGCAAGCCAGCACACTTTTTCTATCCCTCTTTTCTCCCCCACACTTCTTCTCTCCCTCTTTTCTCCAGCACACCTCTTCTCCAGCACACTTCTTCTCTCCCACTTTTCTCCAGCACACTTTTTCTATCCCTCTTTTCTCCCCCACACTTCTTCTCTCCCTCTTTTCTCCAGCACACCTCTTCTCCAGCACACTTCTTCTCTCCCTCTTTTCTACAGCACACTTCTTCTCTCCCTCTTTTTTCCAGCACACTTCTTCTCTCCCTCTTTTCTCCAGCATAGTCCTTATCTCCCTCTTTTCTCCAGCACACTTTTTCTATCCCTCTTTTCTCCAGCACACTTCTTTTCTCCCTCTTTTCCCCAGCACACTTCTTCTCTCCCTCTCTTCTACAGCACACTTTTTCTATCCCTCTTTTCTCCAGCACACTTTTTCTATCCCTCTTTTCTCCAGCATACTCCTTTTCCTTGTCGTCCAAAATCTGAGAGACCCTGACATCGGGTGTTATATGCTGCCCCCTGGAGGTCACACAAATTATAGGAGAGTTTTCTCCTTCTCCTCTGCAGCATATACGCCCCCTGCAGGAATACTGTCAGTTTGTAATTTGGTGTCGTTGGAGGCACATCTCCACACTGAAGCTCCTGCTACAGATGAAGCTTAGGGGACCAACGGAGGGGTTTACAGTTCTCTGTTCCCCTGGCCTATACACAGTCACTGTGTGGCCCCTTGTGACAGAGTTCAACTCCTGACAGTCACAGGCGACTGATGCAGGCTCTACCACAAGGTAATCTGAGCTGGCCCCCTCTTCTCCCCTTCTGGGGACTCAGGTATGTGCAACGGACACATGGGGGCCCCCGTATCTCCAGCTGCGATCCGCCGACCCAACAGGCCGGCCGCGCTATCCTACTCCTGCCCCCGGCTTCGCCGGAGGCCCAGGCCGCAATTCCCCTCCCTGCATGTTTCGCACAGCAGGGGGACGGGGCACAGGGCTCACAGTTTGGGGCACACTCCAGTGGCCTCAGCGGTACGTTTTTGCAACTACCGCGCCGACCCCTCATGCGGGCCGGCCTCGGCATTCTAATCTAGTCCCCGGCTTCGCCGGAGCCTAGGCCACAATTCCGCCCCCTGCATGTCTATCAACCGCAGGGGGGCGGGCTCTGCTCTCTCATCGCTTCAGCACATAGGGCTCGGCCTCTGGCCTCTCCCCCAGACCCAAGAAAGTAAATGGGGCCTCAGTTTCCCGCTTTTTTGCGGGCCTTCCCTTTTTTCTGACTTCCCCCTCTCTCTCTGCGGGGGCCATTTTGCAGCACACACATAGCTGCTGCTCTGGGAGACTCAGAATTGGGGACCTGGACTCACAGCCATTGGCTGAGCGGTAAGCCACACCATTTGGTGTGGATTCTCCTCTGTGGCACCCTCCTTCAGTTAGACTGTCTTTGGTATCAAGTACACAGGATTGGGTCAGACTGTGTGCTTCTAAGAGCAAGGGTAAGTCCCACAGGGCTCCGAAATTGTATGCAACTTGTACAGTGTGCAAAGTCACGTTACCTGAGCAGAGTGTCAATCCCCACTGCTCTGCCTGTGGGCAGAATGGGTCCCTGGATATCCTCGGAACCCCGTCCCAGGTGGATGCCCCTTTCCTCTCGGGGGATCAGGCGTCCTTACCCCCGGTCTTAACACCGGCTCCTCAGTGGACTGACGTCATATCACAATCATTGTCCAATTTAGTGGCCCTGGCAGTATCTCGAGCTATGTCACAATCTGTAGCCACCATGACTAGGTCTATCATTCAGGCCATTAACCAGAACCCTGATCATGAAATGGACGGATCCTCTTCGGTCCCGGGTCCTTCTCTTCCGGCGAGGCGTGACAGGGCCACTCCGTCCCTTGGAGGCCCCAGACCCAAGAAACGCCGCCGAGACCCATCTCCCTCCTCGTCTAGATCCCAGTCGAGGGAGCCTCTGGAGGAGGGTGAGGAAGAGGACTCTTCTGCCTCTGGTTCTGAGTCAGAACGGACGGCCTCTGAATCTATCCCTGAAGGGACACTTTGGTTGACAATATTGTCTCCATAATCAATAACATCCTGGACCTGTCTGCTCCTGACACACTGTCTGAGCAGCGAGCCAAGGTCTCGCTCAGGGATCCTAAGAAACCTGCCAGCATCTTCGCTGATCATCCTGACTTTACGGACACGGTACAGAAGCCCAAGGCATGCCCGGCAAAACGCTTCTTACCAAAATCCACGGATCCCAAGTATCCGTTTGCCCCGACAGTACTATCTAGCTGGTCTCAACCCCCTAAGGTTGACCCGGCCGTAGCCAGATTGGCTACCAGAACCACAATTTCCATCGCCGACAGCTCCTCTTTGAAGGACTCGGCAGACCGTCAGATTGAACTTTTAACCAAGTCAATCTATGAAGCAATTGGCGCTGCGTTCCCTCCCGCCTTTGCAACTGCCTGGTCCCTTAAGGCCCTTTCTGCATTTACAGGCGCAGTTCACTCCATGACCTGTAATGAAGTTCCTGAGGCATCTCCCCTCCTCGAACAAATGGCCATGGTATCAAAGTATGCTCTGAACGCCGTGCTTGACTCAGTCGGGCATTCAGCAGTGGCAGCTGCCAATTCCCTCGCCATTCGGAGAATTCTCTGGCTCCGGGATTGGAAAGGTGACGCTTCTTCCAAGAAGCATCTTACAGGGATCCCCTGTACCGGGGATCGTCTCTTCGGTGAACGTCTGGACGAACTTATCAAGGACACAACAGGAGGCAACAGTACACTCCTGCCCCAACAAAAAGGAAGCAAACCTGCGCAGCAAAAATCTGCCAGGTTCCATTCCTTTCGTCCATTTCGTTCCCCTGGCTGGTCCTCCAGACAGTCCTCCTCTATCAACAGGACATTTCGTTCTGACAAGTCCCAGCCCTCCCAAGGCCAGGGTTCCACCTGGCGTTCTCGCCAGCAGAAGTCCTCTAGTCAGAAGCCGTCCAAGACGGCCTCTGCATGACTCGCCCGGATCCAGCTCCGCACCCCAGGTCGGGGGCAGATTGTCCCAGTTCCGGGACATTTTACTTTCCGACATCCTAGACCAATGGGTGCGAGATATTGTCACTCACGGCTACTTCATAGAACTAAACTCAGTCCCTCCAAGCCGTTTCTTCATGACATCACCCCCTCCCGCCAAGGCCCACGCCTTTCATTTAGCGCTGGAGTCCCTAAAGCGGGAAGGAGTCATCGTCCCAGTTCCCGAAAGGGAACGGTTTCAGGGATTTTACTCAAATCTCTTCATTGTGCCCAAAAAGGATGGGTCCACTCGCCCAATGCTGGACCTAAAGCTCCTCAACAAGCATGTCAAAGTGAGATATTTTTGCATGGAATCACTGCGCTCAGTGATAGCCTCGATGTCTCAAGGGGAATTCCTAGCATCCATAGACATCAAGGATGCATACCTGCACATCCCCATCACCCCAGCTCACCAAAGGATCCTGCGGTTTGCGATTCGGGACGACCATTTCCAATTCGTGGCCCTCCCCTTCGGCTTGGCCACCGCCCCACGAGTATTCACCAAAGTGATGGCCTCAGTGGTCTCCATACTTCACTGTTGGTCATCCCTTATCTGGACGACCTCCTTGTCAAGGCACCCTCGCATCAGGATTGCCGGCAGGCCGTTTCCACTACTCTGTTGACTCTCAGGAAGTTTGGCTGGATCGTCAACCTTCCGAAGTCGGTTTTCGTACCCACCCAGAGTCTCGTGTATCTGGGGATGCAATTCGACACTCGAGCAGCTCTAGTGCGACTGCCTCACGAGAAGACCGTCTCACTCCAAGCGGGAGTACGCTCCATCCTCCCACCTCACTCGTACTCCATCAGGCGCCTGATGCAGATCCTAGGAAAGATGGTGGCTTCGATAGAAGCAGTCCCATTCGCACAACTCCATCTGCGTCCTATTCAGCTGGAGATCCTTCGAGTCTGGGACAAAAATCCGAGGACCTTGGATCACAAGATCTCCCTGTCCCCCGAAACAAGGGAATCTCTCCAGTGGTGGCTGGCATACCCGTCCCTATCTCAGGGTCGATCCCTTATCCCGCCGTCATGGTCGGTGGTCACCACGGACGCCAGCCTCGCCGGTGGGAGACGGTGTTCCTTCACCACAGGACTCAGGGTACATGGTCTCCGGTGGAGTCCTCCCTTCCCATCAACATTCTGGAAATCAGGGCGGCTTATCTGGCGCTTTTGGCGTTTCAGTCCCTCCTGAGCGGCCGCCAGGTGAGGATCCAATCGGACAACGCGACGGCCGTCGCTTACATCGATCATCAGGGAGGCACTCACAGCACCCTGGCGATTCTGGAGGTCCACAAGATACTATCCTGGGCGGAGTCCACAGGATCTTCCATCTCCGCGGTCCACATTCCGGGTGTGGACAACTGGGAAGTGGACTATCTCAGCCGTCAAGGCATGGACTCGGGCGAATGGTCTCTGAACCCGGAAGTATTCCAAGCCATTTGCAGGCGGTGGGGGACTCCGGATATCGACTTGATGGTGTCATTCCTCAACAACAAGTTCCGGCATTTATAACCAGGGCCCACGACCACACGACTCTGGCAGCGGACGCACTGGTCCAGGATTGGTCTCAGTTTCACCTGCCATACGTGTTTCCACCTCTGGCCCTGTTACCTCGGGTGCTCCGCAAGGTACGGGCGGAATGTCACCATGTGATTCTAATCGCACCCAATTGGCCCAGGAGAGCTGGTTCCCGGATTTGCTCCAACTCGCCGACGGCGAACCTTGGAGTCTTCCAAATCGTCCAGACCTTCTCTCTCAGGGTCCATTCTTCCCCACAATTCTGCGGCACTCAGGTTGACTGTTTGGCCCTTGAATCCTGGGTCCTGACACAATCGGGTCTTCCCCGGGAAGTTCAGGACACCATGAAACAGGCTCGTAAGCCTGCCTCGCTGAAAATTTATCACCGGACGTGGAGAATTTTTCTCTCCTGGTGTTCCGCTAAAGGCCACTCCCGTGGCCTTTCTCTTGCCTACATTACTCTTGTTTCTTCAGTCGGGTCTAGACACTGGTCTTTCCCTAAGCTCTCTGAAAGGACAGATTTCAGCTCTTTCTGTCCTTTATTCCAAGAGGCTGGCTAGGCTCCCACAGGTTCGCACATTTATGCAAGGGGTGGCCCACAATGTTCCACCCTACATGCGTCCTCTGGAACCGTGGGATCTCAATTTGGTTCTCTCGGCTCTACAGAAGCCTCCATTTGAACCATTAACGGATATTCCCTTGTCCACCCTTTTGCAAAAGGTGGCATTTTTGGTGGCTATCACCTCACTTCGGCGGGTGTCAGATTTGGCGGCGTTGTCATGCAAGCCTCCCTTCTTGGTGGTACATCAGGACAAGGTTGTCCTGCGTCCCGTTCCTTCCTTTGTCCCAAAGATGGTCTCACCTTTCCACCTCAGCCAGGACATTTCTCTTCCTTCCTTTTGTCCAAACCGGTTCACAGGTTTGAAAAGGCCCTCCACAACTTGGACTTGGTCAGGGCTCTGAGAGTGTATTTGTCTCGCACAGCTCCTCTGCGTCAGACTGACTCTCTCTTTGTTCTCACGGCCGGACGCGGCAAGGGCTCTTCCGCCTCCAAGGCCACGATTGCCCGTTGGATCAGGACGGCCATATTAGAGGCCTATTCGGTCTCACACACGTCGCCCCCGCGGGACTCAAGGCGCATTCCACCAGGGCCGTGGGCGCCTCTTGGGCTTTGCGGCACCAAGCCTCAGCCCAACAGGTGTGTCAGGCCGCCACTTGGTCAAGCCTACACACATTTTCTAAACATTACCAGGTACATGTTCATGCCTCAGCGGATGCAGGTCTGGGCAGACGCGTTCTCCAGGCGGCTGTTGCCCACCTGTAAATGTCCTGAGTTGCCTTTCAGGTGCAGTGGTTTTTTCCCACCAAGGGACTGCTTTTGGACGTCCCGATGTCAGGGTCTCCCAGATTTTGGACGACAAGGAAAAAGAGAATTTTGTTTACTTACCGTAAATTATTTTTCCTTTAGTCCTTAAATCTGGGAGACCCAGCACCCACCCTTTTGCCCTACGGGCGTACCTGCGTCTCTTGTACAGCACATAGTCTCACTGTTAGCCATTGTTCTGGCCTTATACTTTTCCTGTTCGCCTGTTGCCTGGATTTGTTTTACAGTGCACTGTTTTCCTCCTACTGCTTATATACCAAACTGACAGTATTCCTGCAGGGGGCGTATATGCTGCAGAGAAGAGAGAAACTCTCCTATAATTGGTGTGACCTCCGGGGGCAGCATATAACACCCGATGTCAGGGTCTCCCAGATTTAAGGACTAAAGGAAAAAGAATTTACGGTAAGTAAACAAAATTCTCTTTATCTCCCTCGTTTTCCCAGGGTCTTGTTCCTGCCGGAGGAGAAGAGGTTCTCAGAGTGTCGTATTTCCCTGGAGTCCCCGATACTTTCCAGCACTTTATTCACCTGCAGGTGGCTCATCTGGAGCCAGAGGTGATTGTCCTGAAAGGAGAAGGAGTGTTCCCCCGCATTAGCCTGGACCTGCCCCGACACCTCACTGGTAGGTAGCACAGCGCCCTCTCCTGGGCCTCTAGCCTCACTGTCCAGATTCAACGCTGTGCCTCCCTGCTTCCTGCCTCTTTATAGATGAGATAATAACATCTAAAAAAAAATGGCTATCAGGCAGATGGAACTGAGGGCACACGAGCCATGTGTCATGGAGAGCTCGGTGTATCTTAGTTCTTCCCTTTTCTGCTGGGTGGTAAATAACCCCTGTATTCTGCGTCTCTACAGATAGCAGGGAAATTGTCCTAATGGGTGAAAAGAAAAGTGATCAGCTGGGCACAAACTGCCCTGGAGTGTCTGTCTGCATCATGTGCCTGTCCTTCACCGTCTGCCTCACCCTCATCTTCTGCCTCTATCGTCATGTTCCTCTCTCTTCCACATCATCTTCCTCTCTCTTCCATATCACCTTCGTCTTCCACATCACCTTCCTTTCCCGCATTGTCTTCCTCTCCCGAATTGTGTTTCTCTCCCGCATTGTCTTCCTCTCCCCATCGTCTTCCTCACCCGCATCGTCTTCCTCTCCCGCATCATCTTTCTCATCTCTCCCACATCGTCTTCCTCTCCACCATCGTCTTCCTTTCCACGCATCGTCCTCCTTCCCGCATCGTCTTTCTTTCCTTCACCGTCTTTCACTCCCTTGTCATCTTTCTCTCTTGCATTATCTTCCTCTCCGCATCGTGCATATCTCCTCTCCCTCTCTCCCGCATCGTCCTTCCCATCTTCCTCTCCCGCATCGCCTTCCTCTCCTGCATCATCTTCTCCCGCATCGCCTTCCTCTCCCCATCGCCTTCCTCTCCCGCACATCTCTGTCTTCCTCTCCCGCATAGTCACTCTCCTCCTCTCCTGCATCATCTTCTTCTCCCGCATCGTCTTGCTCTCTCTCTGACATCGTGTGCCTCTTGTGCATCATCTTTCTCTCCCACATCATCTTCTTCTCCCGCATTGTCTTCCTCTCCCGATTCGTCTTCCTCTCCCGCTTTGTCTTCCTCTCCTGCATCATCTTCTTCTCCTGCAAACGCTTCCTCTCCCCCATCGCCTTCCTCTCCCCCATCACCCTCCTCTCCCGCTTTGTCTTCCTCTCCCACATCGTCTTCCTCTCCCGCATGAACATCCTCTCCTGCATACTTCTTTCCCGTATCTCTCTCTCTCTCTACATCGTATCGTCTTGCTCTCTCTCTCGCCACATCGTTCGCTGTCTTCCTCTTGCATTATCTTCTCTCTCCCCATCGCCTCTCTCCATCCCTTCCACTCCCACCTTTGTCTCTCCCTTTCTTCTCCCTGCATTATCCTTCCTCTCCCCCATCGCCTTCCTCTCCCCCATCGCCCCTTCCCATCTTCCCCCCCATCGCCTTCCTCTCCCGCCTTCTCCCCTATCACCTCCTCTCCCGCATCATCCCTCGCTCTTCCCATTCTCCCTCCGCATGAACTTCCTCTCCTGCATCATCTTCTTCTCCCACATCATCTTGCTCTCTCTCTGACATCTGTGCCTCTTGTGCATCATCTTTCTCTCCCACATCATCTTCTTCTCCCGCATTGTCTTCCTCTCCACTCACCGTCTCCTCGTCTTCCTCTCCCGCTTTCGTCTTCCTCTCCTGCTTTGTCTTCTCTCCGCATCAGCTTCTTTTCCCCATCGCCTTCCTCTCCCCCATCGCCTTCCTCTCCCCCATCATCCTCCTCTCCCGCTTTGTTTTCTCTCCTGCATTGTCTTCCTCTCCCGCATGAATTTCCTCTCCTGCATCATCTTCTTCTCCCGCATGTCTTGCTCTCTCTCTGACATCGTGTGCCTCTTGTGCATCATCTTTCTCTCCCTCATCGTCTTCTCTCCCAAGTTGTCTTCCTCTCCTGCCTCCTTTTCCTCTGCTAAATCGTCTTGCTCTTTCACGTCGTCTTTCTCTCCTGAGTCGTCTTCCTCTCCTGTGTCATCTGCCTCTCCCCCATTGTCTTCCTCTCCCGCCTCCTTTTCCTTTGCTACATCGTCTTCCTCTCCTATGTTGTCTTCCTCTCCCGAGTCGTCTCCCTCTCCGAATCGTCTTCCTCTCCCGTATCATCTGCCTCTCCCACATTGTCTTCCTCTCCCACCTCTTTTCCTTTCTACATCGTCTTCCATCTCCCGAGTCAGTCTTCCTCTCCTAAGTCATCTCCTCTCCCACTTGTCTTCCCTCCTCCGAAGTCGTCTTCCTCTCCCGAGTCGTCTTCCTCTTCACGTTGTCTTCCTCTCCCACTTTGTCTTCCTCTCCCGAGTCGTCTTCCTCTCCACGTGTCTTCCTCTCCCAGTCGTCTTCCTCTCCCACGTTGTCTTCCCTCCAGTCCTCCCGAGTCGTCTTCCTCTCCCGAGTCGTCTTCCTCTCCCGAGTCGTCTTCCTCTCCCAGTCGTCTTCCTCTCCCAGTCGTCTTCCTCTCCCGAGTCTCTTCCTCTCCCACGTTGTCTTCCTCTCCCGAGTCGTCTTCCTCTCCCACGTTTCTTCCTCTCCCACGTTGTCTTCCTCTCCCACGTTGTCTTCCTCTCCCGAGTTGTCTTCCTCTCCCAGTTGTCTTCCTCTCCCGAGTTGTCTTCCTCTCCCGAGTCGCTCTTCCTCTCCCAGTCGTCTTCCTCCCCAAGTCTCTGCCTTGTCAACAGTTCTATAAGTTTTCCTTATTTCCTTTCTTTTTCCTCCAGGAGGTGACAGATTTGAACCATTCCTGACAGCAGCTCAGAAGTTGAGGGAGTTTTGCCGGAGCCGTACGCTGCCCCTGTAGGTTCCCATTGACGGGTGTATGTATAGCTGCAAGTCCAGGCTTGTGCTGTCCACAGAGCTGTCCAGACTCTGCTGTTCTCTTCCAGGACCCCCTGCTGATGATGGAGGTGGAGCGTCTATTGATTAAGAAGCATGCAGAGGTGGAGCTTGAAATGGGGATTACAGGGACAGTACCCCAAAAAGACGCCGACAGCTGCTGAAGTGAGTTGCTATGCTCCTGCACCCACATCCTTATGGGTCATATCCACATGACAGCCCACGTTCTCCCCTCACAGTGCAGCCACATTATGTCTTCTCTGTGTTCCAGGGCTGACCTCCCTGAGTATCTGCTGGATTTTGGATACGTAATTAGGGGAGAGGGTCCGATCGCACATCATTAAAGTCACCAACACTGGCCATTTTCCCGTGTCATTTTGGGCTGGCAGGCGTGGACTCGCAGGCACAGGTAGCAGCATGTCCCTTGTCAGGACAGACCAGGATCCGGGCCGGTTCAGTAGTGATCGCTGCCCTCTGCCTCCTGTAGGGTTCACCGTGGAGTTAGACCGCGTCAAGAATCTGCCGTGCTGTCAAACCGAGACCTTCTGGGTGAAGTTTGACCCTCAGGGCGCGAATCTTTATCTAGGAGCGGTGGATGTGGTGCTGTACATCCAGGTGAGTTCTCTGTCAGTGCGGGGCCCCTGGGGATCCCATGTGTCTCTCTACCCTGACGTCTTTCTACAGGTGAGCGGCGGCCCCCGGTGGTCCATCCGTCTGCGAGCGATGGTGACTATGCCATCTCTGTGTGTGTCGGATGAGCGGGTGGAGTTCAGTCCCGTGCAATGTGGTCAGTGTCAAATCCGCACTATTCAGTTATCGAACCCACTTCCGGTGCCCTGTGAGTGGACGCTGATGTCCCTTGAGGCTGACGTTAAGGTACTGTCATTAGCCAGCTACCTGTCCACTATCAGCACCTTTATGGGAGCGGGATAAAAGCTTAATCTTCCTGTTCCCTGCAGATAGACAAACACCTCCCCATGCACCTTCGCAAGAAGCTGAAGCAAGAAGCTAAACCGAAAGCTGCCATCTTTGAGATGATCCCAGCACATGACCGTCTGCTTCCCGGCCAGAAGAAGAATGTGGAAATAAAGTTTATGCCACGAGAAGAGGTAAGGTACAGACAGATGGCAAAGGAGGATGTCGCCCTGGAGGAGGGAGGCTTCTGCATGGTTGGTGTGACAAATTTGCCACTGAACCTGAAAGCTCTACAGCGCCTCCTATTAAACTCAGGACAGTAAGGAAAATGCCTGAGGATAAGGGAAAAACCGCAGCTGCCCTGTCAGTGCTGATTTATTAAGGCGCCCTCAGTGAGTGTGGTATATGCCTTCTAGTCCTAGGCCAGAAGCACATATAATAAACGCCACCCTGTCACTGACAGCAGCCCTGATTATCACAAGCACTAATTGCTTCAACCTGTTTCTCATTCAATATGAATCTGGTCCGTGATCGGGATTATATCAAGGTCAGAAACCAACCCAGGTAGTGTATAATGTTAAATGAGCACATGGATGTAGGAATTCATGATCGAGATAAAAGAGCAACGCAAGATGAAATTTATATATTTAATTGCGGATGGGGCTTAGGGTGGAGGCACACTGGCGTAAAACTCACGCGAGTGCAATGCGTGAGAAAATCGCATTGCACTCGGACCTGTATCTTTAAATTATACAGGTCACACCAATGCGAGTTTCACGCATTACACTCGCTTTGCAAGGGCAATGCAAGTGCAATCACAGCATGCTGCGATTGCACGCGATTCCCTTGCGTGAGAGGCCATTATAAGTATATGGGTGCGAGTCAAACTCGCACCCACACAGCACACGGTGCTATACTCGCACCCTGTGCTGTTAAATTCTAGTTATTGGTTTCCCGGTACAGTAAGTAATCATCTTGCACCGCTGTGTCAGCGGTGTAAGATGATTATGCTAAACCCAGCTGCTGGCCACCTCTTTTTAGTTTAGGGGGTTAAACTGCATATGCAGCATCTGTGCGGCATATGAGCACAGATGCTGCATATGCGGCAATGTTCCCCGGTCATAAAGGGTTAGTATGTGTTAATGTAGTGGCACCATGCCTCCAGGGATTGCCCCCCTCCCTAGAGACATGGTGCTTATAATCATTGGTGGTTTAGGGGTTAACTTGCTACATTAACATTAAGAGAATGACGAGCACACCTATAAGTGTAGGTGCTAGCAAGAGAAAAATCATTACTATATACATATAATCCGCTGCACACTACATACTACAAGATACAAGTACTTGTACTTGTAAGTATACTTGTAACTTGCTACATTACTGAATAGCCGGCATTTGTCGGCTTTCAGTAATGTGCTCTGACAGCTGGCGGGTCCTGGCTGTCAGAGCGCGGTAGATACACTCTTAGCATATCTACAGTGCTCTGACAGCTGGCGGGTCCTGGCTGTCAGAGCGCGGTAGATACGCTCTTAGCGTATCTACACTGCTGGGCAGCGTCCTCAATGTGGAGCTGTCCCAGGTACTTAGAATAATAGCGTAGTTAAGCCACCGCCGCTATCCATGGAGGTGATGCTGAAATGTTCATGGAGATGAACATTTCAGCATCACATCCATGAAGAGCGGCGGCGGCGGCTTAACTACGCTATTATTCTAAGTACCTGGGACAGCTCCTCATTGAGGACGCTGCCCGGCAATGTAGATACGCTAATGGTGGGTTTACACGTCGCGATATCGGGCCGATATCGTAACCAACGACGCGGGAGCGCGCTTTTTGAGCGCGCTTTTCCCGCCATCACATCGCCGGTTTAGATAGCCCGATATCGGGATACAACGTCCCGACGATGTGTACGCCCACCAACCAGGAACGACCATTTAACATGGGAGTGAATGGGTGACGTGGCAGTACACATCGGAGTTGGGCTGTCAGACGGGACGTGGGCTACAACGGCCATCCGATATCGGGCGGTTGAATAGCACGCTCATTCAACCCCGATATCGTTTTGGCATCGTTCCAGCATTGCATTGTACGTTCAAACCGTACAACGCGCAAACGATATCGGGTCCAACTCCTGAACCACTTGACTTTTAGTCGGAGTTGTGTCGGAGTTGGACGCCGATATCGCGACGTGTAAACCCACCATAAGAGCGTATCTACCGCTCTCTGACAGCCAGGACCCGCCAGCTGTCAGAGCACATTACTGAAAGCCGTGAAATGCCGGCTATTCAGTAATGAAGCAAGATAACCCCTGAACCACCAATGATTATAAACACCATTTCTCTAGGGAGGGGGGCAATCCCTGGAGACAGGGTGCCACTACATTAACACATACTAACCCTTTATGACCGGGGAACATTGCCGCATATGCAGCATCTGTGCTCATATGCCGCACAGATGCTGCATATGCAGTTTAACCACCTCAAAATATACAAAAGTGCCATCAGCTGAGTGCTCAGTAATCATCTGGCACTGCTGACACAGCGGTGCAAGATGATTACTTACTGTACAGGCAAAGCGGGAAATTTAAACTCTGTGGCTTTACAGCCGCAGAGCTTTAATTTCCCGACAAATGCTGCCCGCAGTCCTTCAGGACCGTGGACAGCATCACAAACCAATCACAATCACGCAGCACACACGCACTCACACCTAACAATCACAGCACACTAACATACATACAGCCAGCCACATCACCATACACACCATACTTGCACCATACACACCCACAAACACGCACAGCACTCGCATCACTGTCATGCATCAAAAACGCAGCATTTTTGATGCATGATAGTGTGCCTCCACCCTTACTAGAATAATATTTACAGGTATTATAAAGATATTACAGAGGTTACAGTCAGTTATGCAAATAAAAGATAAATGGAAAGGCAGTGTTGGGCCAGCAGGTTCCCTTGGGTATACTCTTCCTCGTGGTATAATGGGGGGTCCTCCTCAAAAGTAATACAAAAATCCAGCAGAGGTCAAGCGTTCTTATACTGTAAGTTGCCGACCCCTCTCCTGCCAGGGGCTGTCCTGCAG
The DNA here is from genome assembly GCA_033576535.1 of Allobates femoralis. Classification (NCBI taxonomy): domain Eukaryota; kingdom Metazoa; phylum Chordata; class Amphibia; order Anura; family Aromobatidae; genus Allobates; species Allobates femoralis. The sequence continues at coordinate 135,306,678 of JARQOC010000010.1, forward strand.
CTCCCACCCCCTGTGTTGGTATATGAAATACTCAAAAGCAACTATGGTTCATAACTTTGCATCGTAGGTAGAAGATAAAGTTCTCATATTTTTGTTCATGATGATGTTCATGATTTTAGCTTTCCAATGGTAGGACACACAACCTGTCCCACTGGCCAATATTATGTTTGGGGTAGTTGGGAAGGTTGCACAGTTAAGCAGAAATATGTGTTATGAACCTATAGCTCTCTAGATGTCATATTTATGATTCTCATATTTAGGGGAGTGAAGTGTAGTGAAATATAAAGACTTCTGTCCCTGGCTTCGAAGTGTCTGCCACAATTCTATGAAACCTCCTAGCAGAAGGAAATTACTTCTCACCTCTCTGCAGATTCATGGGGGACTTCCTTTTGTACAATTGTCTCTGGTCCCAAATGCCCAATTTGTTATTGAGCCTTCTTTGTGTGGCAACGGTTGGCCAAGAAAATTAATATCCTCAGGTTAATTAACAGATCTAGGAGATTAACCCTCAGGCCAAAGAAGGGGGCTCTCTCCTTGGAGTGCTTGACGTGAGGGTACGATGCTGACAGCTGGACAAAATGCAGCTATAGGAATATGGCTTTATAGGTCCGAATATATCCCTTATTCCTTACAGTTGTTTTTATATCCTCTCCTTATAGAAGCTGTACAGTCAGCGCCTGGTCCTCCAGGTCACACAGAGCAGCCAGCGAGCCCTGATATTGGTACAAGGACAGGGCCTGGAGCCACGACTGGATTTTACCCCCAGTGTCCTGGAGCTTGGGCCCATTCTACCACTAAGCTCAGGGGATGATATGGAGGTGCTGGTGAGAAATCCCTGCAGCTTTCCCATTGAATTTTACTCCCTGGAGATGGACAAGCAATATGTGGAGGAGGAGAAGGTAAACCCCGAACGTGCTGCTCGCTGCAGGCACCGCTCACACCTGTCGCTCCATCCTTCTGTGTGCTTGGTGCAGGTTCTGCGGCTTCTGAAGGGGTATGATGCTCAGAAGACCTTGCTGCTCCCACCGCGCTCGGCTGGAGAGAAACTCCCACCGGAAATCCTAGAGTACTATGAGGAGAAGAGGTGTCTGCAGGAAGAACAGGAGAAAGGGCATGGAGTGCAGGGCACAGAGGATGGTGAGTGGAGTGTACTCCCCGCTGTGTACAAACCCATGATGCCATGCAGTGTGTTCGCTGGGCTTGGAGGATGATGATTGGGGTATGTGTCTAGCATCTGGAGCAGTGTACCCCCCGCTGTACCCAGCATCTGGAGCAGTGTAACCTCGCTGTGCCCAGCATCTGGAGCAGTGTACCTCGCTGTGCCCAGCATCTGGAGCAGTGTAGCCCCCCCCACTGTGCTCAGCATGTAGAGCAGTGTATCCCCCGTGCCCAGCATCAGGCACAGTGTACCCCCCGCTGTACCCAGCATCTGGAGCAGTGTAACCTCGCTGTGCCCAGCATCTGGAGCAGTGTACCCCCGCTGTACCCAGCATCTGGAGCAGTGTAACCTCGCTGTGCCCAGCATCTGGAGCAGTGTACCCTCGCTGTGCCAGCATCTGGAGCAGTGTACTCCCCACTATGCTCAGCATCTGGAGCAGTGTAGCCCCCCCCCACTGTGCTCAGCATGTAGAGCAGTGTATCCCCCCCGTGCCCAGCATCAGGCACAGTGTACCCCCTGCTGTACCCAGCATCTGGAGCAGTGTACTCCCTGCTGTGCCAAGCATCTGGAGCAGTGTACTCCCCACTATGCTCAGCATCTGGAGCAGTGTAGCCCCCCCCCACTGTGCTCAGCATGTAGAGCAGTGTATCCCCCCGTGCCCAGCATCAGGCACAGTGTACCCCCTGCTGTACCCAGCATCTGGAGCAGTGTACTCTCTGCTGTGCCAAGCATCTGGAGCAGTGTATTAGCCGCTGTGCCCAGCCTTCTGGAGCAGTTAACCCCTGCTGTGCCTAGCATCTGGAGCAGTGTACCCCCCACTGTGTACCGGCCCATGAAGGCTGTGATGTGGTTCAGGGTGATCGTTGCTCCATTTATCCCACCTCATGTTGTTTAGGTGCTGTGTACGAGGCGGACGTGGAGCCTGCGTGTGATCAGGATGACAGAGCGGAGATTCCACCGGCCCATCACTTCTCGTCCAGTCCCAGCTGTCCAGACGGCGGCTCTTCTGTCAGAGATGCGGAGGAGGACAAGGGAGCAGGACCAGGTAAGGCTCAGTCTGGAGAGATCTCAATGATGATGGACTTGAGGACAGGAGGTGACTTCGATGATGGACTCGAGGACGGGAGATGACCTTGCTGATGGATTTGAGGACATGAGGTGACCTCGATGATGGACTTGAGGACAGGAGGTGACCTCTATGATAGACTCGAAGACAGTAGGTAACCTCTATAATGGACTTGAGGACAGGAGGTGACCTCGATGATGGACAGGAGGTGACCTCGATGATGGACTCAAGGACAGAAGGTGACCTCGATGATGGACAGGAGGTGACCTCGATGATGGACTCGAGGACAGGAGGTGACCTCGATGATAGACTCGAGGACAGGAGGTGACCATTATGATGGACTCGAGGACAGGAGGTGACCTCGATGATAGACTCGAGGACAGGAGGTGACCATTATGATGGACTCGAGGACACCATGATCAGACTGTATCTTTGTGCAGGTGAAAAAGTCTGCAGAAGTGATGGGACCAGCAAAGGCGTGGGTGAGCTGGAACGTAACCCTGTTTCCTCAGCTATCGCCCGCTACATGGGCATTGACACCAGCATTGAAGGTCAAGCAGCAAGGAACCGGCGTGGCATAGCGATCATTGTCCATGGAGCCCCCCTCACAGGTGAGCTAAGACATGGCTGCTGTTCTTATAAATCCCATCTGGGAACTCCAGCTGTTGTAACTCTTTGTCCATTTAGGCAAGAGCTCGGCGGCAGTGGTCCTGGCCCAGCATTACAATCTGGCCTGTCTTTCCATTAACTCTGTGGTCCTGGAAGCCATCTCTGATGGCAACAGTCCTGGACTGAAAGCAAGACAGCTATGTGCCAAGGCTGCGCTCACCCAGGCATTGCGGGAGTCTGAGGAGGCAGGTACGTCATACTGGCCCCTGCCGGACTGCAGAGATGGCAGAGGGCTACCGCCTGCAGGAGGTGACATGGTATTTTGTGTCCTGCAGCCTCCGTGGTTGATACTCCCAGCGGTCAGACTGCATTAAGCATGGAAGACGTGGCCAAGCACACAGCAGAGGGGGGCCCGGAGCCCAGAGTTGGCCCTCAGTCCGTAATCTCCCGGGGAAATCGAGGAAATCTACCAGCTGCAAAGGGCAAATCTGAGTCTCAGCAAATCCCAGGAGTCAAGCAGCATTTGTCAGAGCAACCAGCGTCACAGGTAAGTGAGCAATGCCCGGCTGCCTGCCACCCGTCCTGATGAAGATTCCCGCAGGATTCACGCTCTGGGCACAGTGTGTCACTGCCCATCCTGCGTGACTGCCCGTCCTGCTGTCTCCATCTGGTAACCTCCGTCTAAAGTCCAGAAAAATCCATTCACAAGGACCCCAGACTGAGGCAAAGGGTGTAAAAAAGCCCAAAATCTACAGCTCTGGCTTCTCTGTGTCTGGCAGAAAAGACAAACATCACCAAAAATTATATCTCCCAAGACTTCAATAGAGACCACAAAAAAGAAAGAAGCGTAGTGTGAATGGCGCCATATATGTCACGAGTCTCTCTTCCTGCAGTCAGACAGCTCTCCACTACCCGGTCCAGCACCGCGTCGCCTGAGCCTGAGTGCCAGTGTGGGTGATGAGCTGCTGAGCTGTGTGCTCCCGGAGGACCTGCTGCTGGAAATCCTCTGTGAGCGGCTCCAGGTACGTGCACCAACCTCTGTCATGTGTCTGTCATCATTGTTTACTGATGGGAACTATATAGTGTACGTTTTGTAAGTTTGCCCACTGACACAGACATGAACAGTCTAGAATTTTAAAGGTCAGTTAATTTTTTTTTTTCAACTGTAAATTTTTATTGATAATTTTCAATTTCAATGGCAAATTCACTTAAACAATATATCCAGTCTAAGAGTATAATAAGTAAGGAGAAAACATCCAGACAGAGATAGGGGATAAAGAAGGGAGAAAAGCCGGGGGAAAGGAAATGAGGAAAAGGATGAGGTCTAAGGGGGTGGGCAGAGTTAAATTCCCTCCTGCGCCGCAAAGTAGTCCCACGGAGCCCATATCACATTAAAGCGGTCTACATTGGTATCCAAGAGAACTGTCACAACTCCAATCTCCGTATGTCTCTGATTCGAAATATCACATCTCGATACGACGGGGGATCCAACCTTTTCCAATAGAGAGCTAAACATGAGCCGCAGTTAGTATATGAATTAATAATTTGGAAGCTGCCCTACCCATCCCCCCATGTGTGTATGGAGGAGGTAAACCATGGGATCGAGATCCAAATCAACCTTCAAGATCAGATCCTTAACTAAGGACCAGAAAGGCTGTAATTTGGGGCACGACCAAAAGATATGGAGTACCATGCGGAAGGAGGGGGTTAATCCCATGAAGAAATACAGGGGTGTGATACCATAGCATCAATAGTTTATAATGAGTTTCTTTGTACAAAGTGCAAATAGACACCCTGCTCGCACTCTCTCATATGGATTGTCACACCTGAGGAGAGATCTGTATGCCTAGCATAGCCTCCCATTTTCTCATGTAGGGTAAGCCCCCTCCAGAAGCTCCATCTGCAAGTGTAAGCAGCTGGTACCACTCCGATATTAAACCCCTGTACCGTGCCCCTCCTACATAATCTCTCGAACTCCGTCGGTGCCTCCACCCCGGACGTGCCATACAAGGAGGTCGCAAAATTCTCTGGTAGACAGGGGAGGAACTGCTTTCAGTGTATCAAACGATCAGATTGGCATAGTTCGACCGTCGATGATGTCGGCAAAGTGAAAAAAGCCAGCAGCCGACCACGGCCGAACCATACCTGATTCCATCCCGCTGGGCAACAGAGGATGACATAAGAAGGACACCATTGGTGAGCGCTGAGTAGCCAGCGAGAATTTCCTCTGGCAGTAGCTCCAGACATCCCTAGTGAGTTGAATGGGTCCCAGCAACGGGACTGAAGGGCCCTTTTGACCTATAGGCCATATTAGGGAGTTTCGATGGATAGGAGCCAGCCAGAGTTTTTCGATTTTCGTCCATTTATTAAAGGCCCGGAAAGAGGACCATGACGGAATCCTGCGGAGATGAGCGCCCAATAATACCTGGCAACATCCAAGACCGAAAGGCCGCCCCGACGCCTATGAGCCGTCATAGTTACCTTTGCAGGGTCAGTTAATTTTAACAGTGAGAGATAGAATATCCAAAATAACATCCAGAAAATCACATTGTGTAAATGATATAAATGTATTTGTATTTTGCAGAGAGAAATAAGTATTTGATCCCTCTGGCAAACAAAACTTAATACTTGGTGGTGAACCCTTGTTGGCAGCACAGCAGTCAGACGTTTCTTGTAGTTGATGATCAGGTTTGCGCACATGTCAGGAGGGATTTTGCTCCACTCCTCTGTGCAGATCATCTCTAAGGCTAGGGTCACACTTTAAAATGGAATTGCGTTCACCTCATCCAGATCCGGATGCGGTGAACGCGATTGCGGTCCCACACATTTTTATGAAAATGTGTGGAGGGATCCGCATTGCGATAACCGGATTGCTCAGGATGTGTAATCCAGAGCAATCCGGCTACCGTATACTTTGCTTATGCCTTGTGCCACCGGGATAAGCAAAGTGCTAAAACTGTGAAAAAACCTATAATGTTTTTGTTTTTTTTAATTTTAAACCATTTATTTTTATTTAGGTTTCAAAACAAGAAACAGTAGATATCAATGTTCATGTAACAATTCACATATCTTGTACCACACAGTCAAAACCATCCCCCCTTCCTCCCTCCCCCCAATACTCCTTATGCCGGGTATACTTGAGAGTCTTTACAATCATATTACCGCCATCCAGGCGGACCATATTTTCCCATAAGTTCTTTCCCCATGCCTTCTCCTGTAAATACTTTCCTCTAAATGCATTACCGTACGTGTCTGAGCAATAAATGCCCTCCTAGTGGGGGGTTCTGAATCTGTCCATTTTCGCGCTATTAGTTTGCGTGCTACATATAGCAACCTCGCTATTGCCACTTTGTAGTGTTCTGAGACCGGTATCCCATCCACCTCCCCAAAACACACAGCACTGGATTCCTGTGGAGTGTACAGGCATAAGCTCTTTGCAGTTTTGTTAATAACAACCAGCCAGTATGCCACCAGCCGCGGACACGACCATAGCATGTGTAGCAGTCCGGCCTGCTCTGCACCACATCTAGGGCACTAGAGTCTCCCCTCAAGCCCGCCCTGAATAGGAGCAGCGGTGTTTTGTATGTTCTATGTATTACATATAACTGGGAGAGCCGTGCCTGCTCGCTCAGAGAGATCTCCGGTGTTTTGTATGTTCTATGTATTACATATAACTGGGAGAGCCGTGCTGCTCGCTCAGAGAGATCTCCGGTGTTTTGTATGTTCTATGTATTACATATAACTGGGAGAGCCGTGCCTGCTCGCTCAGACAGATCTCCGGTGTTTTGTGTGTTCTATGTATTACATATAACTGGGAGAGCCGTGCCTGCTCGCTCAGAGAGATCTCCGGTGTTTTGTATGTTCTATGTATTACATATAACTGGGAGAGCCGTGCCTGCTCGCTCAGAGAGATCTCCGGTGTTTTGTATGTTCTATGTATTACATATAACTGGGAGAGCCGTGCCTGCTCGCTCAGAGAGATCTCCGGTGTTTTGTATGTTCTATGTATTACATATAACTGGGAGAGCCGTGCCTGCTCGCTCAGAGAGATCTCCGGTGTTTTGTATGTTCTATGTATTACATATAACTGGGAGAGCCGTGCCTGCTCGCTCAGAGAGATCTTTGGGACATATTGAAGAATAGCCTCCTATTGTTCTGCGGTGAGAGGACCCACCTCCCTTTCCCATTTACTCTTTGCAGTGAGGTGATTGTCCCCCAGATAGGAGTGTAGTAGATCATGGTATATGCTCGATATAACTCCCCTCGTCCCTCCCTTCATTCACACAAAGTCTAGTGTGGAGCCCCCACGGGACGGGGGTACTCGGTACCGGACCGGTCGGTGCCAGGGAAGTCACGGGTGGCTCGGTCCGGACCGTGTCCCTGGGCCCGCACAATAAGATGGGGAATATTTACAAGGGGATTTGTCACTCGTGACGCCACCCACTTGATGCGGCCAGCGATGGGGCCGCCGCTGCTGCAGAACCTCCGGGGTGATGGAATGGCAGCGGAGATGGTGTAGTTCCAGTGGGGAGAACTGTATCCCCCGGGGCAGTAAGGGTTAAAGTCTATTGGGGTTATAGATGGTGGAGACGGGGTTAAAGGAAACACACTCACGTTTGGTCGATGCTGGTGCACTTCTCCTTCTCTCCTGAGGCTGCAGAGCTGACAGGCTTGTAGCAGGGGGAGCTCTCTGTGCTGAATCTGGAGCAAAGGTCGCAATCAATACACAGACTCACAGTTTTGCTGTTTTCCAAAGCTTTACTGCTGATGTTACTGCAGATTATAGTCCACGGAGTCTGTAATGGTGCCGAGCTCTCTTCCCACCCTGTCCGGGGTCGTCAGCATCCTTATGCTGCACTGTGTGTGTGTCCTGGCTGCTGCTATTAGCTGAGCTGCTGGGATTCCTCACGTCTCTCTCTCTGTGTTCTGCTGGTAGCACTTGGCTAGGCAACTTGAGTCCTCTGTGCTGTTCTGACCCCTCCGTGTTGCTTTGCACTGGTACTAGGGCATCTAGAGATCCCACTGTTCCTGGATTCACTGTGCTGTGGGTGCCAGACACAGTACCGGATCCGGTGTCCGTTCTGTGTGCTCTTCTGGGGCAAGTGAAGGTATCACTCCAGCTCCCAGACGTGTTCCTCAATCTGTAGTTCTCCTGTTCTTCTGACCCTTGCTAGGTCTGCACTGAGCTAACTCTGCTCTGTGTCCTCTTCACAGCCCTGCTCCGAGCTGAACTGAGCTCTCCCTCATGAGCAAGAGTATATAAGGAAGCAGGTGGTGCTCCCCCTCTTGGCCCAGAGGTGCTAGTGTTCGTCAGTGTGTAGTGGGGGAGAGAACCCATGTGATGTTATTGTGGCACATTAACCCATGGGGTGCCACACTAGTACAATGTCATCCTGAACCGTTATGTCTCCCAATGCACACTGTGCCCTCCAAGCCTGTTGAAGCATATAGTATTGAAACCCCCATACCGAAGGCAAATCAAATTCCTCTCTCAATGTCTGGAAGGTCTTCAGGTCTGTTCCACTCTGCAGCTGGCACACATATCTCACTCCTTTCACCTTCCAATTGCCCATGTGACACAGCTTATTAAGTTCCGGCAGATGCTCATTGTCCCACACCGGTGAGTACTTAGTCAGCTCGTCCACCCCTCTGATCTTTATAATGGTGTCCCGTACCTTCTGGATCATGCCTATGGTAGGATATATTGCTCCCAGTTTCTTAAAGGTGCCGTCCTCTAACCCCTGGATGAGTGGGCGTCTCCCCGTCACATGTACCAGCACCCGGCAAGCTGCACCTCCACAATCGAGCTCTCTCCATCCCCTGACATGCTGGCCCTGTACTGCCAAGAAATACACCCAGGGATTTGGTGCGGCCAATCCTCCCTCTTCCTTCCCTTTTTGCAGAGTTCCCAATTTAATCCGTGCCTGCCTCTTGCCCCATATCAAGGATCTGAAGATAGAATCAATACCCTGAAACCGTTTTTTTGGTAGCCATATCGGTGAGTTGTGCAGAACGTACATTAGTTGTGGCATTAGGACCATCTTAATCAGGTTAGTTCTCCCCGTTACCGTTAAAGCCAATTTGCACCATGCACCTATTTTCCCTTTAAATTTCTCTAACAAAGGAACTAAATTCAGATCCGTGAATCGGGTCAATGGAAGCGCTACCCATATCCCTAGGTATTTAAATTGTGAAACTAACTGGAGCTGTTTCCCCCTCTCATCTATCTCCTCCGCTTCTATTGCTCTATCCACAGCCATGATATAAGACTTGTGCCAATTTATCTCCAGTCCCGAAATGCTCCCAAATTGTTTAATTACATCCATGGTGCACCCCAGTGTCTCTCCTGCACTTTCCAGAAATAACAGGATGTCATCTGCATACAATGATATTTTTTCTTCCAGCTTCCCGAATTTAAATCCGACCACTCCCCTCTCAGCTCTGATTTTGGCCGCCAGGGGCTCCACTGCTACCGCAAACAATAGCGGGGACAGCGGACACCCCTGCCTTGTGCCCCTATGGAAGTCAAACATCCCGGAGTGTTCCCCATTCACCTTAACTACCGCCCTTGGGGATGAATACAATAACTTCACCCAGGCCATGAATGCGGGACCGAATCCCATTAGTTCCATGATTTTCCATAAGTATTTCCATTCCACGCTATCAAATGCTTTCCTAGCGTCTAATGACATCACTATTCTCCTGCCACCATTATCAGCAGGCAGTTGCATATTAAGGAATAATCTTCTCAAGTTAACAGCCGTGGAGCGGTTAGGCATAAAGCCTGACTGGTCCTCGTGGATAATGGTGTGCGCAACCCCGGTGAGCCGGGTGGCCAGGATCTTAGCGAGTATTTTGACATCCGTTGTCAACAATGATATGGGCCTGTACGACTCCGCATCCATGGGATCTTTTCCCTCCTTCGGCAGGACTACTATCACCCGCTTCTTCCATTGATCTCGGCAGCGCCCCCTTCACTAAAGCCTCATCAAACACAGATTTCAATTTCGGAGCCAGCAGTTTCACCAACTCCCTATACGTCTCCCCAGGTAGACCATCAGCTCCCGGTGATTTGTTATTGGGCATAGATAATATTGCACACTCCACCTCCTCCACACTCACAGGTTCATTCAACCTCAACCTATCTTCCTCAGACAATTTAGATAGTGAAATGCCTTCCAAAAAATTTTCCACGTCCCCCTCCGTGTCCCGTGATCTCGAAGTGTACAGTGCCATGTAATATTCCTTGAAGACCTCCAGTATGTCCCTGGTGTCTGTCAGAGTCGTCCCCATTTGTACACCCTGGAAGAGTCCCTCTGTGCCGCAGATATCACCGCCAACAAGTGACCCACTCTCTCTCCTTCTTCAAAGAATTGGGCTTGCTGAAATGCCCTTTTCCTCTCAGCTTGCATCATGTGCAGTTTATCAACTGCCTCCTGTGCCGATTTTAGTCTATTGTGAGCTTCACTCGGCGCCAAAATCATGTCTGCCTCCGCCCTTGTCAGGTCATCCTTTATTTGTTGATCTGCCAATTTAGTTTTGGTCTTACACCTCGCAATCTCACTTATAAAGAGTCCCCTTGTAAACGCCTTCATAGCATCCCATACCGTTGAGGGAATATTAACCCCTTACATGCCCACCTGAGTAGGTAGCATGTCTCTAGGTGGGGTGGGCACCCCCTAGAGACATGATGGGCAAAATTATTATTAACATTATAGGTTTTTTCACAGTTTTAGCACCTTGCTTATCCCGGTGGCAGCAGGGATAAGCAAAATATACGGTAACCGGATTGTTCAGGATTACACATCCTGAGCAATCCGGTTATCGCAATGCGGGGCTTAGAACCGCTCCGAAAACTGCAGCCTGCATGATTTTTCACGCAGGCTGCAGAGCCGGATGAGGTAACTGGATTGCTTGTAAAGCAATCCGGTTACCATAATGGGCTCCTATGAGGAGCGTTTCCTGCTCCGGTTCTGAGCTTTTTAAAAGCTCAAAATCGGATCAGGTTTTAAAAAAAAAAAACGGAAGTGTGACCCCAGCCTAAATCATTAAGATTTTGAGGCTGTCGGTTGGTAACTCGAAGCCTCAGCTCTTACATAAGTTTTCTATGGGATTAAAGGGAACCTGTGAAAAACACCATTATACACTTACATATCAGCGACTTCTTCACCTTGAATAAGTCTCACAGGGCGTTCCCTGTGAGACTCTAAACCCTCCTGAGCAGTTCATTACCATGCCCCGATGGGCGTGATAAATAATCCTAGTCCTCTTCGCCCTGCTGTATGGGCTTTATAGGCGGAGTGACGCTATTTGCGTCACATCCGGTCCTGGTGATGTCTGTACACCCTTCAGATGTAAATGAAAAGCTGCGCGTGCGCAATGCGCATGGTGAGTACGGCATACACCTAAAGGGTGTACCGACATCACCATGACCGGATGTGACGCAAATAGCGTCACACCGGCTATTACGCCCATACAGCAGGGCGGGGAGGACTTGGATTATTTATCACGCCCATAGGGGCATGATAATGAACTGCTCAGGAGGGTTTAGAGTATCACAGGGAACGCCCTGTGAGACTTATTCAAGGTGAATAAGTCACTGATATGTAAGTGTATAATGGTGTTTTTCACAATTTTACAGAACACATTTTTTACAGAAAAGGACCGTTGCTAATGATCTTACAGGGTTGCAGGGACAGGTATTAATAGTGTTGGGATGATTTGGAGGGGTCAGGTTCCCTTTAAGGTCTGGACACTGGCTAGGCCACTCCATCCCCTTAACATGCATCTTTTTGAGCCGCTCCTTTGTTGCCATGACTGTATGTTTTGGGTCGTTGTCATGCTGGAAGACCCAGCCATGACCCATTTTTAATGTCCTGGTGGAGGGAAGGAGGTTGTCACTCAGGATTTTACGGTACATGGCTCCATCCATTGTCCCATTGATGTGGTGAAGTAGTCCTGTGCCCTAAGCAGAGGAACACCCCAAACTATAATGTTTCCCCCACCATGCCTGACTGTGGGGATGGTGTTCTTCTTTGGGTCATAGGCAGGATTTCTCTTCCTCCAAACACGGTGAGTTGAGTTAATACCAAAGAGCTCAATGTTTGTTTCCTCTGATCACAGTACATTCTCCAATCACTCTCACAATCACCAAGGTGTTTATTGGAAAGTTCAGACGGGGGCAATGTGCATTCTGGAGCAGGGGGACTGTGTGGGCACTGCAGGATTATAATCCATTACGGTGTAATGTGTTACCAATTGTTTTCTTGGTGACAGTGGTCCCAGCTGCCTTGAGATCATTAACAAGTTCCCCCTGTGAAGTTTTAGGCTGATCTCTCACCTCCTCATGATCCTGGATCCCCCACGAGGTGAGATTTTACATGGAGCCCCAGATCGATGTGGATTGACCTCATTGTGTATTTCTTCCATTTTCTTTTTATTGCACCCACAGTTGTCTTCTTCTCCCCCAGCTTTGTCTTCCTTATGGTTCTGTAGCCCATTCCAGCCTTGTGCAGGTCTAGGATCTTTTCCCTGACATCCTTAGGCTGCTTTCACATCAGCTATTTTTTTAAATTTGCAGCAGATCTGGCAGTTTTGCTGTATCTACTGTGTAATGGCTCACTTACGGCAAGCCCCGTTCATTCCCTATGGAATTTGTGGTCAGGTGCGGCAAGTGCATTTTTGCCGGATCCAGCACTTGCGGCAAGTCAAAAAAAACGCAGCTAGCAGCGTTTTGTTTTTTTTTGCGCTGCCACAACTGTCGGATCTGTCGGATCCAGCAAAACCACACTTGCTGCACCTGACTGCAAATCCCAGAGGGAATGAATGGGGCTTGGCGCAAGTGAGCCATTACGCAGCAGATACAGCAAAGCTGCCGGATCTGCCACGAATGGGCAGAGACGCTGATGTGAAGGATTCCTAATGGTACCGTTACACGTCGCGATCTCACAAACGATATCGCAGATACGACACTTTTTTGAGGCGTGGCTACGATGTCCAAATGATATCTTAGCGTGTGACTCCTAGATACGACGACGATAATGCGTCGTTTCGCTCATTGCAAATTTGATAACATATTCTCAAATGTGCCGATTTTCAACCGTACGATCTGCTGCATCGTGCTGTGTGACACTGTGCAAACGATCTCATTAACGATTTTACCTATTCCTGACACTGGCTGGCCTCGATCGGTGGGTTGTGCGCTGGATCGCTGCCGTGTTGCCAAATGTGAAATCGTTAACGGGATCTATGCTTGTGACACCGCACATATCGCAAAATTGTTCTAACGATCCCAATCACGTGACTTTCCAGGTGATATTGTGATCGAGATTGAAGCATGTGACGGTACCTTTAGAATGGTCTGTGGTCTTCCCATGTTGTAGAGGTTAGAGGTGACTGATTCATTGTGTGTGGACAGGAGCCTTTATACAGGTGACAATGTAACACAGCTGTGTGTAATGCAGGGAACCGGGTGATTAGGAGCCGATAACTGCTCTGTAGGGGCCAGGACTCCTAATGGTGGAGGGGATCAAATACTTATTTCTCTCTGCAAAATACAAATACATTTATATCATTTACACAATGTGATTTTCTGGATTTTATTTTTGATTTTCTATCTCTCGCTGTTATTAACCGACCACTAAAATTACAGACTGTTCATGTCTGTGCCAGTGGGCAAACCACAAAATCAGCAAGGGATCAAATACTTATTTCCTTCACTGTATCTCTGTCACCCCTAATATCTTTTATCCCTTCTCTTTTCTCGAAGCTAAATGACTGTTTCCGCGGCGTTGTGTTCGATGGCCTGGAAACCTTGTTTGCTCGTAGCTCGTCCTCCGCTCTCCACATTGTCTTGAAGGCTCTGAACAATCGCAAGCACATATACCTGATCAACCTGTGGCAGGACTATGCCACGATGAAAGCGAGGGACACAGCAAGGAGGCAGCAGGACGGTAATAAGGACCAATATGTCACATGTTATATATCGAGGACCGCCGTGATATAGATATCTAGATATATACTAGCTGTAGAGCCCAGCGTTTCCCAGGGGAGTAACTGACTGTTCATTGTTTATAATACAATAGAATGATTATTTTGCACATAAACGTCTGCCTCTAGCTCCTCCCCTCCATAGAATGTTGTCTCATTCTGCCTCTAGATCCTCCCCCTCCATAGAATGTTGTTTGGTTCTTCCTCTAGCTCCTCTCCCTCCATAGAATGTTGTCTGGTTCTGCCTCTAGCTCCTCCCCTACATAGAATGTTGTCTGGTTCTGCCTCTAGCTCCTCCCCTCCATAGAATGTTGTCTGGTTCTGCCTCTAGCTCCTCCCCTACATAGAATGTTGTCTGGTTCTGCCTCTAGCTCCTCCCCCTCCATACAATGTTGTTTGGTTCTTCCTCTAGCTCCTCTCCCTCCATAGAATGTTGTCTGGTTCTGCCTCTAGCTCCTCCCCTACATAGAATGTTGTCTGGTTCTGCCTCTAGCTCCTCCCCCTACATAGAATGTTGTCTGGTTCTGCCTCTAGCTCCTCCCCTACATAGAATGTTGTCTGGTTCTGCCTCTAGCTCCTCCCCTACATAGACTGTTGTCTGGTTCTTCCTCTAGCTCCTCTCCCTCCATAGAATGTCTGGTTCTGCCTCTAGCTCCTCCCCTACATAGAATGTTGTCTGGTTTCTGCCTCTAGCTCCTCCCCCTACATAGAATGTTGTCTGGTTCTGCCTCTAGCTCCTCCCCTACATAGAATGTTGTCTGGTTCTGCCTCTAGCTCCTCCCCCTCCATACAATGTTGTTTGGTTCTTCCTCTAGCTCCTCTCCCTCCATAGAATGTTGTCTGGTTCTGCCTCTAGCTCCTCCCCTACATAGAATGTTGTCTGGTTCTGCCTCTAGCTCCTCCCCCTACATAGAATGTTGTCTGGTTCTGCCTCTAGCTCCTCCCCTACATAGAATGTTGTCTGGTTCTGCCTCTAGCTCCTCCCCTACATAGACTGTTGTCTGGTTCTTCCTCTAGCTCCTCTCCCTCCATAGAATGTTGTCTGGTTCTGCCTCTAGCTCCTCCCCTACATAGAATGTTGTCTGGTTCTGCCTCTAGCTCCTCCCCCTACATAGAATGTTGTCTGGTTCTGCCTCTAGCTCCTCCCCTACATAGAATGTTGTCTGGTTCTGCCTCTAGCTCCTCCCCTACATAGAATGTTGTCTGGTTCTGCCTCTAGCTCCTCCCCCTACATAGAATGTTGTTTGGTTCTGCCTCTAGCTCCTCTCCCTACATAGACTGTTGTCTGGTTCTGCCTCTAGCTCCTCTCCCTACATAGACTGTTGTCTGGTTCTGGCTCTAGCTCCTCCCCTACATAGAATGTTGTCTGGTTCTGCCTCTAGCTCCTCCCCCTACATAGAATGTTGTCTGGTTCTGCCTCTAGCCCCTCCCCTACATAGAATGTGGTCTGGTTCTGCCTCTAGCTCCTCCCCCTACATAGAATGTTTGTCTGGTTCTGCCTCTAGCTCCTCCCCCTACATAGAATGTTGTCTGGTTCTCCTTCTAGCTCCTCCCCCTACATAGAATGTTGTCTGGTTCTCCCTCTAGCTCCTCCCCTACATAGAATGTTGTCTAGTTCTCCCTCTAGCTCCTCCCCCTACATAGAATGTTGTCTGGTTCTGCCTCTAGCTCCTCCTCCTCCATAGAATGTTGTCTGGTTTTGCCTCTAGATCCTCCCCCTCCATAGAATGTTGTCTGATTCTCCTTCTAGCTCTTCCCCCTACATAGACTATTGTCTGGTTCTGCCTCTAGATCCTCCTCTCCATAGAATGTTGTCTGGTTCTGCCTCTAGCTCCTCCCCCTCTATAGAATGTTGTCTGGTTCTGCCTCTAGATCCTCCTCCTCCATAGACTGTTGTCTGGTTCTGCCTCTAGCTCCTCCCGCTCCATAGAATGTTGTCTGGTTCTGCCTCGAGATCCTCCTCCTCCATAGACTGTTGTCTGGTTCTGCCTCTAGCTCCTCCCCCTCCATAGAATGTTGTCTGGTTCTGCCTCTAGATCCTCCCCCCCATAGAATGAAGCCTGGTTGTGCCACAAGATCCTCCCCCTCCATAGAATGTTGTATGGTTCTTCCTCTAGGTCCTCCCCCTCCATAGAATGTAGCCTGGTTGTGCCACAAGATCCTCCCCCTCCATAGAATGTAGCCTGGTTCTGCCTCTAGCTCCTCACCTCCATAGAATGTTGTCTGGTTTTCTCTCTAGCTCCTCCCCTCCATAGAATGTTGTCTTGTTTAACCTCTAGCTCCTACTCCTTCATAGAATATTGTCGTGTTCTGCCTGTAGCTCCTCTCCCTCCATAGAATGTTGTCTGGTTCTGCCTCTAGCTCCTCCTATTACATAAAATATTGTTTTGTTCTGCCTCTAGCTCCTCCTCCTACATAGAATATTGTCTTGCTCTCCCCCTGGCTCCTCCCCTCCATAGAATGTTGTTTGGTTCTGCCTCTAGCTACTGCACTCCATAGAATGTTGTCTGGTTCTGCCTCTAGCTCCACCGCTCCATAGAATGTTGTCTGGTTCTGCCTCTAGCTCCTCCCCTCCATAGAATGTTGTCTGGTTCTCCCACTAGCTCCTCCCCTCCTTAGAATGTTGGTTTGTTCTGTCTCTAGCTCCTCCTCCTCCTTAGAATGTTGTTTTGTTTTGCCTCTAGCTCCTCCTCCTCCATAGAATGTTGTCTCGTTCTGCCTCTAGCTCCTCCTGCATAGAATGTTGTCTCGCTCTGCCTCTAGCTCCTCCTCCATAGAATGTTGTCTGGTTCTCCCTCTAGTTCCTCCTCCTCCATAGAATGTTGTCTAGTTCTGCCTCAAGCTCCTCCCCCTACATAGAATGTTGTCTGGTTCTCCCTCTAGCTCCTCCCCTCCATAGAATGTTGTCTGGTTCTGCCTCTAGCTCCTCCCTCTATAGAATGTTGTCTCATTCTGCCTCTAGCTCCTCCCCTCTATAGAATGTTGTCTCATTCTACCTCTAGCTCCTCTCCCTACATAGAATGTTGTCTGGTTCTCCCTCTAGATCCTCCTCCTCCATAGAATGTTGTCTGGTTCTCTCCTCTAGCTCCTCCCCCTCCATAGAATGTTGTCTGGTTCTGCCTCTAGCTCCTCCCCTCTATAGAATGTTGTCTCATTCTGCCTCTAGCTCCTCTCCCTACATAGAATGTTGTCTGGTTCTCCCTCTAGCTCCTCCCCCTCCATAGAATGTTGTCTGGTTCTCCCTCTAGATCCTTCTCCTCCATAGAATGTTGTCTAGTTCTGCCTCTAGCTCCTCCCCCTCCATAGAATGTTGTCTGGTTCTCCCTCTAGATCCTTCTCCTCCATAGAATGTTGTCTGGTTCTCCCTCTAGCTCCTCCCCTCCATAGAATGTTGTTTGGTTCTGCCTCTAGCTCCTCCCCCTCCGTAGAATGTTGTCTGGTTCTCCCTCTAGCTCCTCCCCTCCATAGAATGTTGTCTGGTTCTCCCTCTAGCTCCTCCCCTCCATAGAATGTTGTCTGGTTCTCCCTCTAGCTCCCCCTCCATAGAATGTTGTCTGGTCCTGCCTCTAGCTCCTCCCTTTCCATAGAATATTGTCTGGTTCTGCCTCTAGCTCCTCCCCTCCATAGAATGTTGTCTGGTCCTGCCTCTAGCTCCTCCCTTTCCATAGAATGTTCTCTGGTTCTGCCTCTAGCTGCTCCCCTCCATAGAATGTTGTCTCATTCTGCCTCTAGCTCCTCTCCCTACATAGAATGTTGTCTGGTTCTCCCTCTAGCTCCTCCCCCTCCATAGAATGTTGTCTGGTTCTCCCTCTAGATCCTTCTCCTCCATAGAATGTTGTCTAGTTCTGCCTCTAGCTCCTCCCCCTCCATAGAATGTTGTCTGGTTCTCCCTCTAGATCCTTCTCCTCCATAGAATGTTGTCTGGTTCTCCCTCTAGCTCCTCCCCCTCCATAGAATGTTGTCTGATTCTGCCTCTAGCTCCTCCCCTCCATAGAATGTTGTCTGGTTCTGCCTCTAGCTCCTCCCCTCCATAGAATGTTGTCTGATTCTGCCTCTATCTCCTCCCCTACATAGAATGTTGTCTGATTCTGCCTCTAGCTCCTCCCCTACATAGAATGTTGTCTGATTCTGCCTCTAGCTCCTCCTCCTCCATAGAATGTTTGGTTCTGTGAGGAGGTGGGTTATGAAGTGGGCATGGTTAACTGTAGTGGGAGGGGCTAATGCCACATACACACACACACATACATACACTCGGCTTTCTATTATATATCTATATATTAAGAAAAGAAGCAGACAGCACTCCAGGGTTTACGTGGTGAAAATTGTCATATGTGACAAAGTTGAGATGGATTTCTCCACCTTTCTCAAGCAAGAAACAAGTGACAACTGAGTTGTTAAATAAATACTCCACATCCCTGTCTCATTAATCAGATTAGTATAGAGACATACAGATCATAGGGTTACATTTGCATATAAACATCTCCAATGTGCACAGTGTAAAGTGCATCAGTGCAAACATGTGCTGAAAGATGATACATCGTTCTATGAAAGAACCATACCATCATCACATGGGGGTACTTGTAAACAACAGACTGCTGAGACCCAAAATTACAGTTCCCCTCGCCGCGCAATGAATGAAAGACACCTTAAGAAGTTTAAAAGCTTTATTAAAACCAAACAAACAGATGACTATACGTGGGCGGAAATGGACGTTCACTATCTAAGGGAGGCTAACGGGAATGTTAACTACGCACTACAGGGGGTGGATTGATTATTTTGGGCCGCAGCTCTATGAATATAATTTCTTAAAGGCGTATCAGCCTAGCAAGGCGTAACAGCCTTAAAACCCGGCCTGCCGGCCTTGTGAGGCATATCAGCCTTGGATCTTGGGATGAGGCAAAACCCGATGCCCAGGCCGTCCTAGACGGGCTGACGCCCTGTAGGAGGGGCGCCCGAGGCCTAGGCTGTCCTGGACGGGTTGAATTTTACCAACTCCCTCTTCCACCGGCCAAGGAGCTGCTCTAAGCAGAGCCAGAGCTGCGACCCCCCCGCACGTGCTTCAGAGCTTCCTCCACCCCATCTTGAATATCCGACAGGAAGATGTCCAAACCTATCTCGTTTAGGCTGCCTCCGTCTGACCTTAAGAAAACGTTTGCCTCCTTCTGTATGATGTCATGGTGAACCACCACACCATTCCTGGCCGCCACCCATTGGGCAATACGTGTATTAACGTGTCTCCTGGAGCGTTCCACCGCTGTCGGGTTTTTTGCCCCTACCCACGTAATCCTGGGCAGCATGGCGGACCATACTATCACTAGCTGGTTAAAGAAAAGATCCAACCTTTCCAAATCTATCTTCATGATTGCCAGCAGCTCCTGGATCCTCATGGTCACCAACTCGTCGCATCCAGCATGTATCACTAGGATTACTGAGCCCGTTGCTACCTTGGAAATGGCGACTGCCTCTGGTAGCACCTGTGCCCATGCAAAGTCTATTGCCGTCCTCCAATGGATATCATGTTCCGAGAAACCGAGGTTTTCCCCTCCCGGCTTCTTTTCCGCCGCCCGTTTGGCTGCCCATAGCAGGTGTGATTGGCCCAGAATCCAGACCGATGATCTGCCAGCGCCTGCAAGAAAAATTATACTTCGCCGTTATCGGGGGGGGGGGGGGGGGTGAAAGGAGGAGGACGATAGTAAGGAAGGTAGGCATTAAGACGGGGCCCAAAGTGGAGGGAAGAGAGGGGGAAAGAGGAGACTGAAATGGGAAGCGAGTGAAGGTAGGAGGAGCGTAAGAGGAGAAGAGTTAAAAGTAGCTGAGTTCGGAGAAGGGAGTGGGGTGTTGCGTCTTTGCGGGGAATACCCGACCAATATCCTCCTCACAGTAAGTCTGGTCGTACATACCGGAAAAAGGAGTCTGACTTCCATCTTCCCACCTGCTGTATCTCATGCTTCCTCTGCGTCCTAATCTGCGCATATCTATGACGTTACCCGTGGCCAGCCAATCGGCACAGAGCGCTTCAGCATGCACAGTGTCATTGGTATCCGGTCACTACTTTGCACATTGAAGATGTTTATATGCAAATGTAACCCTATGATCTGTATGTCTCTATACTAATCTGATTAATGAGACAGGGATGTGGAGTACTTATTTAACAACTCAGTTGTCACTTGTTTCTTGCTTGAGAAAGGTGGAGATATCCACCAAAACATTGTCACCTACGGATCAGTAAAGCCTCAATAATATGCATCTCAATGAATTAAAATATCATCAAAAAGATAATTTATTTCAGTAATTCAATACATAAAGCGAAACATATATATTATATAGAGTCATTACACACAGAGGGAGCTATTTCATATGTTTATTTACCGTATATACTCGTGTATAAGCCGACCCGTGTATAAGCCGACCCCCCTACTTTTGCCCCAAAACCTGGGAAAACCTATTGACTCGTGTATAAGCCGAGGGTGGTCCCCAGCACAGGTATACAGACCTCCCCAGTCGTAGTATACAGCAGCCCTCCCAGTGGTATACAGGCCTCCCAGTGGTAGCATACAGCAGCCTCCCCAGTGGTGTATACAGGCCCCACAGTATTACAGCAGCCTCCCCAGTGGTGTGTAATACAGGCCCCAGCAGTATTACAGCAGCCTCCCCAGTGGTGTATACAGGCCCCAGCAGTATTACAGCAGCCTCCCAGTGGTGATACAGGCCCCAGCGTATTACAGCAGCCTCCCCAGTGTGTGGGGATACAGCCCCCAGTGTATAACAGTCAGCCTCCCCAGTGGTGATACAGGCCCCAGCAGTATTACAGCAGCCTCCCCAGTGGTGTATACAGGCCCAGCAGTATTACAGCAGCCTCCCAGTGGTGTATACAGGCCCAGCAGTATTACAGCAGCCTCCCCAGTGGTGTATACAGGCCCCAGCGGTATTACAGCAGCCTCCCCAGTGGGTATACAGGCCCAGCGGTATTACAGCAGCCTCCCCAGTGGTGTATACAGGCCCAGCGTATTACAGCAGCCTCCCCAGTGGTGTATACAGGCCCCAGCGGTTTACAGCAGCCTCCCCAGTGGTGTATACAGCAGCCCCAGTGGTATATACAGCAGCCTCCCCAGTGGTGATATACAGCAGCCCCAGTGGTGTATACAGCAGCCCCAGTGGTGTATACAGCAGCCCCAGTGGTGTATACAGCAGTACCCCCCAGTGGTGTATACAGCAGCCCCAGTGTGTATACAGCAGCCCCAGTGGTGTATACAGCAGCCCCAGTGGTGTATACAGCAGCCCCAGTGGTGTATACAGCAGCCCCAGTGGTGTATACAGCAGCCCCAGTGGTGTATACAGCAGCCCCAGTGGTATACAGCAGCCCAGGGGTAATACAGCAGCCCCAGTGGTGTATACAGCCAGCCCCCAGTGGTGTATACAGCAGCCCCTCCCCAGTGGTGTATACAGCAGCCCCAGTGGTGTATACAGCAGCCCCAGTGGTGTATACAGCAGCCCCAGTGGTGTATACAGCAGCCCCAGTGGTGTATACAGCAGCCCCAGTGGTGTATACAGCAGCCCCAGTGGTGTATACAGCAGCAGCCCCAGTGGTAGTATACAGCAGCCCCAGTGGTGTATACAGCAGCCCCAGTGGTTATACAGCAGCCCCAGTGGTAGTATACAGCAGCCCCAGTGGTGTATACAGCAGCCCCAGTGGTGTATACAGCAGCCCCAGTGGTAGTATACAGCAGCCCCAGTGGTGTATACAGCAGCCCAGTGGTAAGGATGTATAAGCAGCAGGGGGCCTTACAACGAGGGGGCGAGTGCCAGTATTTGGGGCCATATATTTAGATATGCACTGCTTCCCCCTGCCGCTGATTGACAGGGGAAGCAGTGCATATATAATGAACGGCCCCACGTGACGGGGCCGCTCATACAGCAGCCTCCCCCCGCCTTCTCCAGCCTCCCCAGCCCCGGACACAGCCCCCACCACAGCAGCCTACCTTATTGACCCGTGTATAAGCCGAGGGGGAGACTTTTCAGCCCAATGTGTTAGAATCGGGCCGCCATCTAGTATATATAGCAAAAGGAAAAAGGTGCACTCACCCGTGTCAGACTTTATGCACACAGACTTTTAATTAACGGTGGAAAGTTACATGTATTGTTTATAATTTATATATATATTTATATACTTTACATTCTAATACAGAACAAGAGCAGCTTCGGATTCAGGCTGAGGAGAAGGCCCTCATGGAGGAGATGGACGAGGAGCAGTACGATCAGTTACCATTGGACGAGAAAGCACGGATAGATGGCCTGCGTCTCCGAGCCTTGAAGGAGCGGAAGAAAAGGTCTGATCTCCCCCTGAAATCTTGTGAAGTCTACAACATCTGCACATAAACATCAGGTTCTGAGTGCGTCTCTGTCTCTGTTTGTGGTGCAGAGAACAAGAACAAAGACAAATCAGAGAAGAACAGGAGCGTAAGCTTCAAGAAGAGCTGGCAAAGCAGCGAGAAGAAGAGGAACTAAAGAAGAAATCCAAGAGAGGAAAGAGTCGGGACTCTGAGAAAGAGGGGAAGAAAAGTCAGGCTGGGAACAAACAGGTACAGACCCCAAATACTGCCCCTGACACAACTGTCCCCTCAGCTGCCCCCAACATAACCATATCCCCAACCGCTGCCCCCAACACATCACTATCCCAATGCTAATCCTAACACACCGCTATCCCTGACACACTACTACCCTTCCGCTGCCCCCGACACACCACTATCCCAACTGCTATCCCCAACACATTGCTATCCTTACCGCTGCCCCGACAAACCACTATCCTCACCGCTGCCCCCGACACACTGCTATTCTCACTGTTATCCCCTCTGCTGCCCAGACACACCTCTATCCCCACCACTGCCGCATTGCTGGGCCATTTACTGTCCTGCTCGGATCCCTGTGTTGGCAGAGTGTTCTGACTCCTGCCCCCATCGCTATGCCCTTCGCTGTCCTTCTCGGACCCCTCTGTTGGCGAGGTATTCTGACTCCTGCCCCCATCGCTTTGTTCTTTCGCTGTCCTTCTTGGACCCCTCTCTTGGTGGAGCATTCTGACTCCTGCCCTCCATCGCTGTGCCCTTCGCTGTCCTCGGACCCCTCTGTTAGTGGGGTATTCTGACTCCTGCTCTCCTCATAGTGCCCTTCGCTGCCCTTCTCAGGCCCCTCTGTTAGTGGGGTATTCTGACTCCTGCCCTCCTCATAGTGCCCTTCGCTGCCCTTCTCCGGCCCCTCTGTTAGTTGGGTATTCTGACTCCTGCCCCCCTCATAGTGCCCTTCGCTGCCCTTCTCCGGCCCCTCTGTTAGTGGGGTATTCTGACTCCTGCTCTCCTCATAGTGCCCTTCGCTGCCCTTCTCCGGCCCCTCTGTTAGTGGGGTATTCTGACTCCTGTCCTCCTCATAGTGCCCTTCGCTGCCCTTCTCCGGCCCCTCTGTTAGTTGGGTATTCTGACTCCTGCCCCCCTCATAGTGCCCTTCGCTGTCCTTCTCGAACCCCTCTGTTAGTGGGGTATTCTGACTCCTGCCCTCCTCATAGTGCCCTTCGCTGCCCTTCTCCGGCCCCTCTGTTAGTGGGGTATTCTGACTCCTGCCCTCCTCATAGTGCCCTTCGCTGCCCTTCTCCGGCCCCTCTGTTAGTTGGGTATTCTGACTCCTGCCCCCCTCATAGTGCCCTTCGCTGCCCTTCTCCGGCCCCTCTGTTAGTGGGGTATTCTGACTCCTGCTCTCCTCATAGTGCCCTTCGCTGCCCTTCTCCGGCCCCTCTGTTAGTGGGGTATTCTGACTCCTGTCCTCCTCATAGTGCCCTTCGCTGCCCTTCTCCGGCCCCTCTGTTAGTTGGGTATTCTGACTCCTGCCCCCCTCATAGTGCCCTTCGCTGTCCTTCTCGAACCCCTCTGTTAGTGGGGTATTCTGACTCCTGCCCTCCTCATAGTGCCCTTCGCTGCCCTTCTCCGGCCCCTCTGTTAGTGGGTATTCTGACTCCTGCCCTCCTCATAGTGCCCTTCACTGCCCTTCTCTGGCCCCTCTGTTAGTGGGGTATTCTGACTCCTGCCCCCTTCATAGTGCCCTTCGCTGCCCTTCTCAGGCCCCTCTGTTAGTGGGGTATTCTGACTCCTGTCCTCCTCATAGTGCCCTTCGCTGCCCTTCTCAGGCCCTCTGTTAGTGGGGTATTCTGACTCCTGCCCTCCTCATAGTGCCCTTCGCTGCCCTTCTCCGGCCCCTCTGTTAGTTGGGTATTCTGACTCCTGCCCCCCTCATAGTGCCCTTCGCTGCCCTTCTCCGGCCCCTCTGTTAGTTGGGTATTCTGACTCCTGCCCTCCTCATAGTGCCCTTCGCTGCCCTTCTCCGGCCCCTCTGTTAGTGGGGTATTCTGACTCCTGCCCTCCTCATAGTGCCCTTCACTGCCCTTCTCCGGCCCCTCTGTTAGTGGGGTATTCTGACTCCTGCCCCCTTCATAGTGCCCTTCGCTGTCCTTCTCAGGCCCCTCTGTTAGTGGGGTATTCTGACTTCTGCCCACCTCATAGTGCCCTTCACTGCCCTTCTCAGGCCCCTCTGTTAGTGGGGTATTCTGACTCCTGTCCTCCTCATAGTGCCCTTCGCTGCCCTTCTCCGGCCCCTCTGTTAGTTGGGTATTCTGACTCCTGCCCCCCTCATAGTGCCCTTCGCTGCCCTTCTCCGGCCCCTCTGTTAGTTGGGTATTCTGACTCCTGCCCCCCTCATAGTGCCCTTCGCTGCCCTTCTCCGGCCCCTCTGTTAGTTGGGTATTCTGACTCCTGCCCTCCTCATAGTGCCCTTCGCTGCCCTTCTCCGGCCCCTCTGTTAGTGGGGTATTCTGACTCCTGCCCTCCTCATAGTGCCCTTCACTGCCCTTCTCCGGCCCCTCTGTTAGTGGGGTATTCTGACTCCTGCCCCCTTCATAGTGCCCTTCGCTGTCCTTCTCAGGCCCCTCTGTTAGTGGGGTATTCTGACTTCTGCCCACCTCATAGTGCCCTTCACTGCCCTTCTCAGGCCCCTCTGTTAGTGGGGTATTCTGACTCCTGTCCTCCTCATAGTGCCCTTCGCTGCCCTTCTCCGGCCCCTCTGTTAGTTGGGTATTCTGACTCCTGCCCCCCTCATAGTGCCCTTCGCTGCCCTTCTCCGGCCCCTCTGTTAGTTGGGTATTCTGACTCCTGCCCCCCTCATAGTGCCCTTCGCTGCCCTTCTCCGGCCCCTCTGTTAGTTGGGTATTCTGACTCCTGCCCTCCTCATAGTGCCCTTCGCTGCCCTTCTCCGGCCCCTCTGTTAGTGGGGTATTCTGACTCCTGCCCTCCTCATAGTGCCCTTCACTGCCCTTCTCCGGCCCCTCTGTTAGTGGGGTATTCTGACTCCTGCCCCCTTCATAGTGCCCTTCGCTGTCCTTCTCAGGCCCCTCTGTTAGTGGGGTATTCTGACTTCTGCCCACCTCATAGTGCCCTTCACTGCCCTTCTCAGGCCCCTCTGTTAGTGGGGTATTCTGACTCCTGTCCTCCTCATAGTGCCCTTCGCTGCCCTTCTCCGGCCCCTCTGTTAGTTGGGTATTCTGACTCCTGCCCCCCTCATAGTGCCCTTCGCTGCCCTTCTCCGGCCCCTCTGTTAGTTGGGTATTCTGACTCCTGCCCCCCTCATAGTGCCCTTCGCTGCCCTTCTCCGGCCCCTCTGTTAGTTGGGTATTCTGACTCCTGCCCTCCTCATAGTGCCCTTCGCTGCCCTTCTCCGGCCCCTCTGTTAGTGGGGTATTCTGACTCCTGCCCTCCTCATAGTGCCCTTCACTGCCCTTCTCCGGCCCCTCTGTTAGTGGGGTATTCTGACTCCTGCACCCTTCATAGTGCCCTTCGCTGCCCTTCTCAGGCCC
Source organism: Allobates femoralis (assembly GCA_033576535.1). Taxonomy (NCBI): domain Eukaryota; kingdom Metazoa; phylum Chordata; class Amphibia; order Anura; family Aromobatidae; genus Allobates; species Allobates femoralis. The sequence continues at coordinate 135,332,388 of JARQOC010000010.1, forward strand.
CTCTGTTAGTGGGGTATTCTGACTTCTGCCCACCTCATAGTGCCCTTCACTGCCCTTCTCGGGCCCCTCGGTTAGTGGGGGGTTCTGACTCCGGGCGCCTTCACTGTGCCTTTTGCTGTCACCAGACACCTCTGTTAGCAGAGTGTTCTGACTTCTGCCCCCATTGCTGTACCCTTCACTGTCCTTATCAACCCCTATGTTGGTGGAGTGTTCTGACTTCTGCCCCCATCGCTGTGCCTTTAGCTGCCCTTCTCGGACCCCTCTCTTGGTGGGGTATTCTGACTCCTGCCCCCTTCGCCGTGCCCTTCTCTGTTCCTATCGACCATTATGTTGACAGAGTGTTCTGACGTCTGCCCCAATCGCTGTGCCTTTAGCTGTCTTTGTCGGCCCCCTTTCTTGGCGGGTTGTTCTGACTCCTGCCTCCTTCGCTGTACTTCTCTGACTTCTGCCCCCATCGCTGTGCCCTTTGCTGCCCCTCTCGGACCCCTCTCTTGGTGGGGTATTCTGACTTCTGCCCTCTCACAGTTCAGTGACCTGGACGTTCTCTCTTCAGCCACAGAATCTTCTTGCTGTGAAAACAGAACAACGATTGGACTCGGGAACAGAGCGAAAACCTTCAGTGAATCGAGCAGATTCTGTGCAGAACGAGTACGATGACGGAGAAAAAAGAAAACCCGAGAGCTTCTCCAGCCTGTGAGCGTCCAGGAGGACACAGACCCTGCAAGTGAGAGCGAAAAAATGCTGCTGCAGAGGTTTAAGATGTACGAGTCCTTCCAGAAAGAAATCCTCCACATCCTGACATTCTGGGACCGTGTACAGGGGGTCCTAATACCACCCACTACTACAGAAGATGGGCAACATGAGGGGGAGGAGCAGGCACCCGAGCGACAGGCACCCTCCGGTAAGAAGTACCGGAAGGATCGAGAACGGCAGGAGAAACTGGAGCGAGAGAAGGCTGAGAAAGAAAGAGTGGAGAAGGAGAAGCTGAGAGCCACGGCGGAGGAAGCGGGGGTCCCAGAGAAGAAAGGACAGGAGAACCTGGAGGAGCATCTGAAGATCGGTGTGGGGGTCCCACACTATGAGCTACGTGTGTCCGGAGAGCCCGACACCAATCAGAGTACGGTTCTGCAGAGTGGCTTCCTACCTTTAGTCGATGAGGTGAGTCTATCTGTCCATTAATGTCCTTTGTGATCTGCCTGGTATTTACCCCCTCACACCTCTCTGCCTCTGACCTCACCTTTTTTGACAGGTGCTTGAAGGCCTTGGGCTCGGCCCGTCCGGTCCCCCCGTTCCACCACCTTACTTCTTCTCAGTCATTGTCTTCCCTGAAAGGAGGAGTATGTCTGCTGACTCAGAGACTCTTGGCCACTTCTCCTTCATTGCAGCTTCTCCTGATGACCCCAATGTGATTCCAGAAGTTCAGAAGGATCCTGAGCCTGAACCAGAGACTATGTCTACTGTCCTCACGTTGAAAGTAAGAGGGCGCCATGTTGTCTATGTAGATGTCCATCAGTACAGTATGGCGAGCTGAAATGTTATGTAGATCTGTCCTGCTCTAAGAGAGTCGGCAGACAGTGGTGTAACTTGAAATTCATGGGTCCCAATTATTGCAAGTATGTAATAGCATTAGTCTTCTTCTATAGTCCAAAGGGACTTTTGGGGCCCCCTAGGTTCCAGGGAACGGGTGCAATAGCAACCCCTGCACCTGTTGTAGTTATGCCCCTGTCTGCAGACATCATAAGCTGTGGCTGTCCATAGATACAGATAACCTTGCTACTCACACACAGGGACTAGGCTTTGTGGGAGAGTCCTCCATATTGAGGGATGTCTTCAGGGACTGGCTGTAGGCTATTACGATATTTTATGCCTCTTGAATGTTTAGAACAGAGGATGGCTCAGGTCTGAGGAGGTCCCCTGTGTCATTGAGGCGCCTCCTGGTTGTATGTCTGTGTGATTGCCAATGGCAGCTGTCATTTCAGGAGGAACAAGTGACTCCCACCAAGAGCCGGAGCAAGAAGGACAAAGCTGCAGACGCCGGCCGCGAGAGCCAGAAAGAGAAGCGACGCTCCTCCTCCCTCCGCAAGACACAACAGACCCTGGAGAGCCGCTCTCCCCCTCCTGGCAGCAGGACGCCGCTGTCAGACATGGACCGCAGCAGTGTCACCGGAGAAGCCTTGCCTGAGAAGTTACCTCGGTGAGTGTTGTCAGGACAGTCGTCACCCCGCGGTGCCGAGCTGGACCCTCTCATGGCTCTTGTGTCTCCAGGCTCGGGATATTCCGCTGGGTGGTACCTGCCGGGGGAGAAGTGCCGCTACGCATTCAATTCAACTCAAACCATACTGGGAATTTCGATCTGACCCTGAACTTTGAACTGGTTGGGACCCGTCGTAGATACCAGCTGTACTGCCGCGGAGTGTGTGCCTTCCCCACCATTAGTAAAGACCCAAAGTAAGAGCTTCATCACTTTCACTATGTCACCCAGAGCTGTGCTCTGGGCCAGACCTTCCAATAATGTCTGAATACCACAATGGCGGTGTCCAGTGGCACAGCTGGAGAGCTGGCAGTGTCACTGTGCTCGCGGAGAGGCACTGAGTGTGGATACAGTGGATCCTCCCTCGTTAATGGAGGAAACATGGGGCGCTCTCCTGTTTCCGCACCGCTCATAGGGCCAAGTGCTTCCACCGCTGACAGGGACAAGTGCCTCCCATACAATGCTGCCTGCTTTACCTAATGAGGATTGGATGATTTCCTCCCTTTAAATTTAGATCTGATATCTTGTCCCCATGACTCTGCTTGTGATGTTAATGAGCTGTATCTGGATCTCTGATTGCAGGATTGTCTTTCGCCATCGTAAGAAGTCAATCCAGAGCGAGGAGATTGTGCACAAGAAGTTCATCCTCAGCTCCGCCACCTTTGACTTCGGACCTCTGCTGTGCGGTAAAAGCCGAGACAAGTGAGTGCAGGCATCACCAGGAGGTGGCGGTAACCAGACGGGCGCCAGATGGCGGCACAGACCTGAGGGAAAATCGGCCCATCACCAAGCTGTCTGCCATGTCTTATAGAGAGGGGCCAGGAATCTGCCAACAGACAGTGTGAATGTTCTGCTGGTCACGATGATGAACAGTGGTACTGACTGCTCACTTACACATCGGCTGAGACATAGTCTCCACTGGTCGCCCAATATTGTGATGCCTAGTACTATGGATCATAAAGAAAATGTTTAAAGGGATTGTCCAGGACATGCTGATCAACAGCCACGTCCTCACAGTGGCAATGGCAAACCAGCTGTCAATTCCTTGAGCAGAGCGAAAGTGAATTGGCTGCTCTTTTGGCGTAATATGAGTGGAAGCTGCTCAATAGCCAGCAGGAGCCATCGGTGACCGCTGTGTGTCAGCAGAGATCAGCACCGCACACAGAGATCAGCACCGCACACAGAGATCAGCACCGCACACAGAGATCAGCACCGCACACTGAGATCAGCACCGCACACAGAGATCAGCACCACGCACAGAGATCAGCACCGCGCACAGAGATCAGCACCACGCACAGAGATCAGCACCACGCACAGAGATCAGCACCACTCACAGAAATTAGCACCGCACACTGAGATCAGCACCACGCACAGAGATCAGCACCACGCACAGAGATCAGCGCCACGCACAGAGATCAGCACCACGCACAGAGACCAGCACCACATACAGAGATCAGCACCACGCACAGAGATCAGCACCACATACAGAGATCAGCACCGCACACAGAGATCAGCGCCACGCACAGAGATCAGCACCGCACACAGAGATCAGCACCGCACACAGAGATCAGCACCGCACACAGAGATCAGCACCGCACACAGAGATCAGCACTGCACACAGAGATCAGCACCACGCACAGAGATCAGCACCGCACACAGAGATCAGCACCGCGCACAGAGATCAGCACCACGAACAGAGATCAGCACCATGCACAGAGATCAGCACCACATACAGAGATCAGCACCACACACTGAGATCAGCACCACGCACAGAGATCAGCGCCACGCACAGAGATCAGCACCACATACAGAGATCAGCACCGACACACTGAGATCAGCACCACGCACAGAGATCAGCACCACGCACAGAGATCAGCACCGCACACAGAGATCAGCACCGCACACAGAGATCAGCACCGCACACAGAGATCAGCACCACGCACAGAGATCAGCTCCGCACACAGAGATCAGCACCGCACACAGAGATCAGCACCGCACACAGAGATCAGCACCGCGCACAGAGATCAGCACCGCACACAGAGATCAGCACCGCACACTGAGATCAGCACCACGCACAGAGATCAGCTCCGCACACAGAGATCAGCTCCGCGCACAGAGATCAGCACCACGCACAGAGATCAGCACCGCGCACAGAGATCAGCACCGCGCACAGAGATCAGCACCGCGCACAGAGATCAGCACCGCGCACAGAGATCAGCACCGCGCACAGAGATCAGCACCGCGCACAGAGATCAGCACCGCGCACAGAGATCAGCACCGCGCACAGAGATCAGCACCACGCACAGAGATCAGCACCGCACACAAAGATCAGCACCATGCACAGAGATCAGCGCCACGCACAGAGATCAGCACCACATACAGAGATCAGCACCGCACACTGAGATCAGCACCACACACAAAGATCAGCACCACGCACAGAGATCAGCGCCACGCACAGAGATCAGCACCGCACACTGAGATCAGCACCGCACACAGAGATCATCACCATGCACTGAGATCAGCACCACGCACAGAGATCAGCGCCACGCACAGAGATCAGCGCCACGCACAGAGATCAGCGCCACGCACAGAGATCAGCGCCACGCACAGAGATCAGCGCCACGCACAGAGATCAGCGCCACGCACAGAGATCAGCGCCACGCACAGAGATCAGCGCCACGCACAGAGATCAGCACCACGCACAGACATCAGCACCACGCACAGAGATCAGCACCGCGCACAGCAGGCAGAACGTTACAAACCGCCTGCTGTTAGCTATTAAATAATCCCAAATAACCCCTTCAGATATGACCTTAAAGGGTGTGTCCATTACTTCAATATAACCTTTGTAAACGCTGTAGTAAAGGTTATACTCACTCCCGCAGCGGCGCAGTTCTAGCAATGTCACCGCTGATCTCTCAGTGCTCGCGTTACATTGTGTCATATGAGTCCGGCTCCCAATTTGTACAATGGGAACTACAGAAATTAAGAAGGGGAAAGTTCATGGAATGGAAGAGTTGTGTGCGGACTCCAGCAATGTCATTACCAACTGCACAATACCTGATCTGGACACCTGGTTCCCCCAAATGCTTCAGTCAGTTCAGTGGGCACAATGAACGCCAACTGCAAGTTCATCAAAGGACTTTACATCCTGAATATTTGAGCTACGCTGCAGAGCGGTTAGCGTTCACTATACGTGCTGCTCAACCATCACCGCTACATCGACGCTGATGTCATCAGTCACATGATCACTAGGGAACCTTCAGGGCTGACCTCACAGGAAGGGCTTCTGATATCATCAGTCACATGATCACTGATGAACCATCAGGCATGACCTCACAAAAAGGGCTTCTGATGTCATCAGTCACATGATCACTAGTGAACCATCAGGGCTGACCTCACAGGAAGGGCTTCTGATGTCATCAGTCTCATGATCACTGATGAGCTGTTACATCAGGGATGACCTCACAGGAAGGGCTTCTGATGTCATCAGTCTCATGATCACTGATGAGCTGTTACATCAGGGATGACCTCACAGGAAGGGCTTCTGATGTCATCAGTCTCATGATCACTGATGAGCTGTTACATCAGGGATGACCTCACAGGAAGGGCTTCTGATGTCATCAGTCTCATGATCACTGATGAGCTGTTACATCAGGGATGACCTCACAGGAAGGGCTTCTGATGTCATCAGTCACATGATCACATGATCACTGGGGAACCATTAGGGCTGACCTGATAGGAAGGGCTTCTGATGTCATCAGTCACATGATCACTGAAGAGCTGTTACATCAGGCTGACCTCACAGGAAGGGCTTCTGATGTCATCAGTTACATGATCACTGGCAGAACATACTCTACACACAATGATCCTGTAGATATTAAGGAAGGGGTAATGATGTGCAGCTGTAGGGTGGCAGAGGGTGATGGCAACTGTGTGCTGCCCCGAGGTCTTGCAGACAATATTTTGTGCTTTGTTTCCTCTTTGTAGATATAAAGCGGGTCAATATCCAGAGAACATGGAGAAGCTGAGCATCTGCAACATGTCTCCTCTGGAGTCTGACATCACATTCTGCTTCCAGTATGACATGAAAGCTGCAACCTTCATTCTAGACCCTCCGACCATGAGCCTGAAGCCTGGAGAAAAGCAGGTGTGTATGTAAGGACAGTACACACTCATAAGGAGCTAAAACACTGATGTGTGGCCCTGTGCTCTGACGTGTGGCCCATGCTCTGACGTGTGGCTCCATGCTCTGACGTGTGGCTCCATGCTCTGACGTGTGGTCCTTGCACTGACATGTGGCCCCATGCACTGATGTGTTGCCCTGTGCACTGACATTGTGTCTCTTGTGTTCCAGGAGCTATCCGTATGGGCTTATCCCACCGCTCCCGGGGTGTTTGATGATCATATCGTGTGCTGCATCAAGGACAATCCTGAGCCGGTCATATTCCACATGTGCTGCAGAGGTGTCCGCCCAGAGCTGGACCTCGACCGCAAGCAGGTTCACTTTGACAAGATGCTGCTGCACCGGTAAGTGGATCATGTCTGTACATTGGTGACTCCTGGGTCTCGGTGGTACCTTTGGTGCTACTGCTTCCCCTCCGGTAAAGTTTCAATGTGACCATCACTGCCGGTTCTGAGCGATCTATGGATTTGGCTCTTCTGTGTGCAGGAGACTCTGCTGGGAGTGAGGGGAACATCTGTGATGCTGCAGACTCCTCCAGCACATTTATGCCTTACTTGTTTACAGGAAGGACACCAAAACAGTCTTCCTCAGGAATAGCACCTTCTTACCAGCTGCCTGGAGGGTGACGGGTCTGGAGAACCTGGGCAATGACTTCTCGGTGTCTCAGGACCAGGGTATTGTGGCCCCTCGCTCGAGTTTGGCTTACAGCTTTACTTCAAGGCAGGGAAAGCCACCAACATCAAGAAGTCCATCCGTCTGGAGGTAACAGGGTGTCATGGCCGTGTGTCCCGCTGAGCTGGCTGACATCTCTTTACTCTTTCATGTTCTCTTTGCAGGTTTCTGATGTTGAGAACATTCTGGGAATCGTGCAGCTGGAGAACATCCATGTCTTTGCAGAGTCCTATGATGTGGCTTTAGATATCACCTTCCCTAAAGGTAGAGCTCCTCATGTCAATGTCATGACCCACTGATACCAATACACCATTATCTGTTCACACGTCCTCCTCAGTAGAGATGAGCGATGTTCGATCGAACATGTTCACCAATTCCAAATTCGACTTGTTTTGGGCGTTGTTCGAGTCATTCGACGAATGCGAACAATTTGCTAAAAATTCGGCAATTCGAGGTTATGTTCATTGACCAAAAGTGTTACTGACTTTCCACAGTAATGCCTTTGTTCAATGTTATTATGAGTTTCAGTGACTAGGAACAGTGGGCGGGAGGGGGAGCTGGGGAGAGGTCTGTGGTCAAATAATGCAGATCTCCATTTTTTTTTCCTTCCCGCACTTACTGTGGGTGGTCCGGTCTGTCAGCCTATCAGCACGCATAGAGCAAAGTGCACTTTTTACACACAAGGGCTTGTGTCATTGGCTGGGAATGTCACATGTCCTTGCCATATAAGAACCGGCCATTTTCCCTCCTAGCCATTTTACAGTGTTGGAGCTCAGTTCAACGTGCGCTGCTGCTGTGTGCGCTACAAATATAGTTAGATAGCGATTCCATTCCAAGTTAGAGAGATAGTTAGTAGGTTTAGGGACTACTTCCAAGAACAGCCCTTCTTAGGGCTTAAAAGCACTGTGTACTATGGCAGGTCTGTCCAGTGCTGTGCAAATGTTTTTACAGCATCTGGCCAAATCTAGCCAAGCAAATCCTTTTTGGCTAGTAGCAGTGTGTGCCAGGCACTGTTGTGAAGAAAGCTACACCGCCTGTCTTTACTAGCCATTTTTTACTGCACCTAGCCAAGGAAATCCTTTTTAACTAGTACCACTGTTTGGCTAGGTAGCTGTGCTCCAGTGTTCTGTTGAAATTTACCGCCACACAGCACAGAAAACTCTCTTTGTATGGCATCTGCCCAAACCTACTTACCAAAATCTATTTAGGGTAGTACCACTGTTTGGCCACTCAGCCTGCTAGTTTTACATCCATAGTTTTTGTGCCAACAACTACAGATTTGCCAATTACGTTACCCTCCAAAATGAGGGTAAAAGGTCTGCTGATGGTGAAAGGACGGTGTGAAAGGGTAAAAATCTTTGTGTCCTGTGGGGTAGACGCTAAAGTAACAGAAACATCTGCTGAACAAATACGTCTTCAAGCCAAATTAAAATATCTACTTCTTTTCGTGGACGATCTGTTATCATCCCTTTCTTACGCAGCAGAGCATCGCTAAAACTTGTAGATGAGGCCCAAAAGAAGCAGGTGCTGCAATGGATATCAAGAGCTCCATCAAGTGGGCTCTCCTCCACCTCAACTTCAACATCACAAACACTCAGTCCTCAGAAGGTGTCACCACAATCCCTCTCGCTTCCTCACAGCTCCCAAGTCTCCAGCCACCCATCTGAGTATGGGTTAACACAGATGGGTGAGTCTGCAGAGCTGTTCACTTATACTATAGCCTGGGAATCAGAGGTCTGCTCCAAAACTTTATGAGTCAAGCGAGGAAATTATCTGCATCGATGACCAAAGCTTTTGAGTCGGATCCAGGCCCAGATAAAGAAGGGTCCAGCATAATGTAGACCCTCATTCCCAAACTGTAACCCCTGTTAGTGGTGACAATGAGGCAGATGATGATGAGACTCAGATACTGATTGGAACGAACAACTTGACTTTGCCTCAGGGCAGGAAGAGGTTGGCTCTGAGGACGAGGGGTGTGAGAACACACAGGGTGATGATGAGGTTGGAGATCCCACTTACTGTCAACCCACAGGCAGGCAGTTGATGAGCTCATCAGAGGAGGTGGAGGAGGATGCTAGTGATGAGGTTAGGTTGCGCTTTCGTGGACAGAGATGGAGTCCTGGAAGCACGTCAACACCTGCGTCCTCAGCCACAACTCTGCCTCTGAGCAGAAGCTATGGTGGCTCTGCAGGTCGCATGGGCGCTAAGCCTGGGCCTTTATTCAAATTGCAAAGGATGACTCAACTCATGTTATCTGCAAAATTTGTAAACAAAATCTAAGTAGAGGCCAAAAAATCAATAGTTTGAGTACTTCATGCATGAACCGTCACATGGACTTGAAGCACAAGTCGCAGTGGGAAGCTCACTGTGCTACAATACAGCCTAGCAGGCCGGGCCAACCACCGACTGGCCCATCAAGTGCATTTGCAGCTTCTTCATCCTTGTGACTGTGGGGACAGCTGTCACACACGCTTTTGAGTGCAGAACTTCCACCTGTTTACCCACAACAGCCAGTTTGATTGACAGTTCATCAGCTGTTTTGGAAGTGGAAACACCTGCTGGTGTGGAGCGCTGTCAGATATCGAGAGCACCACCTTTTCATGAATGCGACGTAATAAGTCCGCCTGCACCTTCCTCACAGACCAGCAGTTTGCTTGGGACACCCTACTCAACCCCGTCTCAGCACAGCAGCCAGCCCTGGCTCCTCAGATGGGGAGAAATAAAAGACCATTTCCTCCTACCCATGCCAAAGCTAAGAGGTTACCCTGATGAAGGTGCCAGGATAGGTGCCGAAACGCGTTGGTGAATAAAGGAGATCATTACTTTGGAACCTTTCCTTCCTTGTGAATTCTTGGAGACATCCATTCCTTGTGATTCCATTGGGACAGCAGTGCGGACCGTGACACACCATCTTCCCTATATAGGAAAGCTAAGAGGTTGAATTTCACCATCTGCAAGCTGTTGGCTAAGGAAATGCTGCCTTTCCGTCTGGTGGAAACAGCGGATTTTCGAGACCTTATGGCCGTCGCAGTCCGCCAGTACCAGATGCCCAGTTGCCACTACTTCTCCAAGAAAGCTGTGCCTGCGCTACACCAGCATATCGCACAGAACATCACCGCTTCCTTGAGAAACTCTGTGTGTGACAGGGTGCATTTCACCACAGACACTTGGACGGATAAGCATGGACAGGGGCGTTACATGCCGCTGACTGGGCACTGGGTGACTATGGTGACAGCAGGAGAAGGGGCTGCTCTACAAGTCTTGCCATCCCCATGAGTTGGGCGTCAAACCTTTGTATCTAGAGTTCCTCCACTGCTTCTGCCTCCTCCACCTCTTCTAGGTCCTCCACCTGCACCTAAAGCCTGTCTGGTAATGTGACCCACGTTCACACTGCTCTGACGGAATCCAGCATACCTCCTTACTATGCTGGCAGCAGGGCTCAATGCCATCAGGCGTTTACATTAAAATGTCTGGGAAGTGTGTGTCACACAGCTGCTCCCAGGACACAGTACCTCGAGGTCCGCGCTGCCACTTCAGAAGGAACAAAAGAAGCCAGTACAAGAGAATGTCTGGATCAACGATTCTTCTTTATTATCCTACGCGTTTCAGAGTCATCTCCCAACTCCTTCTCAGGAATGACACAGCTGAGGAGTTGTGGTCAGCTCTGGAGATCGAGTTAATTAAGGTTGTCTCCACTGAACCTGCAGCCAGGGAAGGCCGTGTGCGACAATGCTGCAAACCTGGGTGCGGCCCTTCGCCGGGGCAATGTGACACACGTGCCTTGTATGGCTCACGTGTTGAATCTGGTCGTCCAGCAATTTCTAGCCCACTATCCCGGCCTAGATGCACTTCTGCAGAGGGCACGGTCGCTGTGTGCTCACTTCCGCCATTCGCATCCCGCAGCTCAATGCCTTGCAACTCTACAGAAGTCGTTCGGCCTGCCGATTCACTGCCTGAAATGCGATGTGCTGACACACTGGAATTCTACTCTGCACGTTGCAGCAACTGTAGCAGCACCGCCGAGCCCTGGTGCAATATGTTATGATGTATAACCTGGGCCTACAAGATCCAGAGATGGGGCAAATCACACTGGTGGAGTGGTCTGAAATGAAGGACCTATGCACCATTCTGTACAGTATTGAAATGTCGACGAAGATGTTTAGTGATGATTATGCCATTATCAGCATGACTATTCCCGTCATCTACATGCTAAAGCACACTTTAACCGGTATTCAGAGTCACGTGGTGGGTCAAGAGGAGGGGTAGGAAGTACAGGAGGAGTCGTATGCAGAAGGGATAACAGGATCTCAAAGGTCCAGACTGTCGGCAGCACCAAGGCGGCTGCCATGGGAGGGTGGTAGAGAGGGATTAACGAGGGCGCATGTAGCAGCCAAACTGTTGATGAAGGTGCAGGAGCCGAGGAAGAAATGGAGGACGAACTGGCGATGGGCATGGAAGACTCAGCAGATGAGGGAGATTTTGATCATATTTCTGTTGTGCGAGGTTGGGGGTAGAGGGCAGAGGAAGGAAGCGTGAATTACCTCGCTGCCACCAACACAAGGATGGTACAGGAGTATCTACAGCTCAATATCGATGCCATGATTGTGGAACTGGACCCTTCGGTATTTTGGGCTTCAAAACTGGAAAAATGGCCTGAGCTCACCACTCACGCCTTGGAGATCTTGTGGTGCCCCACAGCCAGCGTTCTCTCTGAATGTGTCCTCAGCGCTGCTGGTAGTGTGCTGAGGGATAAGCGCACACGACTGTCCAGTGACAGTGTAGACAGGCTAACATTTATCAAATGAACAAGTTATGGATCCGCAAGGACTTTGCCACCCCTGTGTCAGCCTGGGGACACTGAACGGTTGTGTAATTTACAATGTGCTGCATTATAAACTCCATATTTCCATATTTCAGCTCTGGGGCAATTGATGCCACTTAAGTGGTGGCTGTGCCTAATTTGAAAAAAAAAAAATGGAAGCTGTTGTTGGGGTCTCCTTGCTGTTTGTTGCTTGACTTGAGTAGGGCCCTCTGAGCTCAAAGCTATCCTCAACACTCCTGCCCCTGTTTCTGAATATTCAACCTTTTTGTCCATCGAACCAGTGATGAACACATTTTCTGTATTCACAGCCATCATTTTTGGGTGCTTAAAAGCAGAGATTACTACATCTCCCTTAATGTTTGCGGAAACTGGTTTTCGGCATCAAACCAAGTTTTGGCAAATGTGTTGTATACACATGAACAGTTTTTGGGCCTTTAAAAGCATTGTTTGGTCAATCTCCCCTGTCCACTAGGCCTATACAGGTCTTGACCTACCTGACTAGTTTTTCCTATAATACTCCACAAAACTTATAGTAGTCCCACCTATGTGTGGCGGGGCATGTCATTGAAGGGAGCGCTTTCATGAGCTTTGAGTTTATCTGGCCCCGTAGGTCTAAACAGGTCACTGACCCACCTCTCTATTATTTCCTGTAATACTCCATGAAACGTAGGGTACCGTCACACTTGGCGACACATCAGCAATCCCGACAATGATCCGACCTGGTAGGGATCGCTGGTGCGTCGCTACGTGATCACTGGGGAGATGTCAAACAGTCAGATCTCACCAGCGACGCAGCAACGATACACCGGTCGTTTGAACCCTGTCACTCTCGGGCGTAGTATTGAGATCGTTGGTCGTTGTCCCTGTCAAACACAGTGATGCACACTGCCCAGCAGGAGCGTGACAGCCAAAAATTGGTCCAGAACGGTTTGTAACGATCAGCGATCTCACAGCGGGACCTGATCGCTGCTACGTGTCACACAAAGCGAGATTGCTGTTGAGGTCGCTGTTACGTCACAAAACTTGTGACTCATCAGCGCTCTCGCTAGCGATCTCGCTCATTGTGATGGGGTCTTTATACTTGTCCCACCAGTGTGCGGCGCGGCATAACATTGATGGGAGCACTTGCATGAGCTTTGAGTTTATCCGGCCCACTGGGCCCAAACAGGTCACTGACCTACCGGACTAGTTTTTACGGCGATACTCCACGAAACATTTAGTTGTCCCACCTGTGTGTGGCAGGGCATAACATTGATGGGAGTGATTGCATGAGCTCAGAGTTTACCTGTCCCACTAGGCCTAAACAGGTCACTGACCTACCGGACTAGTTTTTTCAGTAATACTCCACGAAACATTTAGTTGTCCCACCTGTGTGTGGCGGGACATAACATTGATGGGAGCGCTTGCATGAGCTTTGAGTTTATCCAACCCACTAGGCCTAAACAGGTCACTGACCTACCGGACTAGTTTTTTCAGTAATATTCCACGAAACTTATAGTTATCCCACCTGTGTGTGGCGGGACATAACATTGATGGGAGCGCTTGCATGAGCTTTGAGTTCATCCAACCCACTAGGCCTATACAGGTCACTGACCTACCGGACTAGTTTTTTCAGTAATATTCCACGAAACTTATAGTTGTCCCACCTGTGTGTGGCGGGACATAACATTGATGGGAGCGCTTGCATGAGCTTTGAGTTCATCCAACCCACTAGGCCTATACAGGTCACTGACCTACCGGACTAGTTTTTTCAGTAATATTCCACGAAACTTATAGTTGTCCCACCTGTGTGTGGCGGGACATAACATTGATGGGAGCGCTTGCATGAGCTCTGAGTTTACCTGCCCCACTAGGCCTGAACAGGTCACTGACCTACCTCTCTAATTTTTCCTGTAATACTCCAGAAAACCTATAGTTGCTGAGCAATGTTTACCCTTGAAATGCTAGGCCAGGTCGTGTCCAGATCCTGTGCCATGCAGGCAGGCTGGGCCATTCAGCAATTTTTGGTCTGGGACAATTGATGCCATTTTGCTGTGGTCTGACCCTTTGGGAGGAGTGAGGACTCTTGTTGGGGTCCCCTTGCTGTGTGGTAGATGATTTGAGCAGGGTGTGACATGCCCATATCTGCTTCTCATCCTCCATTTACTCCTCCACCTCCTTTTACTTAATGTAGAAACCTCCTGCCACTTTTCCCCTGTGACTCCTCCATTTGTCAATTCACAGTCAGTTTCCGTCACCTGTGATATTTTAGGTGACTGTTCCCCACCTTCTATATTGAAGCTTTGGCAGAGTGTGCAGGCTGGTACAGGCTGTGTCTCGTGCACCCAGGCTACGCCATCAGGCTATTTGTACTGTCGCTACTTTTCCTGGTGTTTGTTGTCTATTCTGAGTAGTTTGGCAGCTTTTGGACCCCTCAGAAGGTGTTTTCTATGTGTTTACTGTAGCCTCCATTGATTCCAATGGGGTTCGACAAACACACTCCAATTCACCAAATCGAATTCGAACACTTAGGTGGTAGCTATCAGTACTCAGGTCTGTCTCCTCACACACACATCCTCCTCAGGTCTGTCTCCTCACACACACATCCTCCTCAGGTTTGTCTCCGTGCATACGTCCTCCTCAGGTCTGCCTCCGCACACACACTTTCCTCAGTTCTGCCTCCGCACGCACATCCTCCTCAGGTCTGCTTCCTCACACACATCCTGCTCAGGTCTGCCTCTGCACACGCATCTTCCTCAGTTCTGCCTCCGCACGCACATCCTCCTCAGGTCTGCCTCCGCACACGCGTCCTCAGGTGTGCCTCCGCACACACATCCTCCTCAGGTCTGCCTTCGTACACGCGTCCTCCTCAGGTCTGCCTCCTCACACACATCCTCTTCAGGTCTGCCTCCGCACACATGTCCTCCTCAGGTCTGCCTCCGCACACGCGTCCTCCTCAGGTCTGCCTCCGCACACATGTCCTCCTCAGGTCTGCCTCCGCACACACGTCCTCCCCAGGTCTGCCTCCGCGCACACGTCCTCCTCATGTCTGCCTCCGTGCACACGTCCTCCCCAGGTCTGCCTCCGCGCACGCGTCCTCCTCAGGTCTGCCTCCGCACACACGTCCTCCTCAGGTCTGCCTCCGCGCACACGTCCTTCTCAGGTCTGCCTCCGCACACACGTCCTCCTCAGGTCTGCCTCCGCGCACACATCCTTCTCAGGTCTGCCTCCGCACACGCGTCCTCCTCAGGTCTGCCTCTGCGCACACGTCCTCCCCAGGTCTGCCTCCGCGCACACATCCTCCTCAGGTCTGCCTCCGCACACGCGTCCTCCTCAGGTCTGCCTCTGCGCACACGTCCTCCCCAGGTCTGCCTCCGCGCACACGTCCTCCTCAGGTCTGCCTCCGCGCACACGTCCTCCCAGGTCTGCTTCCTCACACACATCCTGCTCAGGTCTGCCTCTGCACACGCATCTTCCTCAGTTCTGCCTCCGCACGCACATCCTCCTCAGGTCTGCCTTCGTACACGCGTCCTCCTCAGGTCTGCTTCCTCACACACATCCTGCTCAGGTCTGCCTCTGCACACGCATCTTCCTCAGTTCTGCCTCCGCACGCACATCCTCCTCAGGTCTGCCTCCGCACACGCGTCCTCAGGTGTGCCTCCGCACACACATCCTCCTCAGGTCTGCCTTCGTACACGCGTCCTCCTCAGGTCTGCCTCCTCACACACATCCTCTTCAGGTCTGCCTCCGCACACATGTCCTCCTCAGGTCTGCCTCCGCACACCGCGTCCTCCTCAGGTCTGCCTCCGCACACATGTCCTCCTCAGGTCTGCCTCCGCACACACGTCCTCCTCAGGTCTGCCTCCGCGCACACGTCCTCCTCAGGTCTGCCTCCGCGCACACGTCCTCCCCAGGTCTGCCTCCGCGCACACGTCCTCCTCAGGTCTGCCTCCGCCACACGTCCTCCTCAGGTCTGCCTCCGCACACACGTCCTCCTCAGGTCTGCCTCCGCACACACGTCCTCCTCAGGTCTGCCTCCGCACACACGTCCTCCTCAGGTCTGCCTCCGCGCACAACGTCCTCCTCAGGTCTGCCTCCGCACACACGTCCTCCTCAGGTCTGCCTCCGCGCACACATCCTCCTCAGGTCTGCCTCCGCACACACGTCCTCCTCAGGTCTGCCTCCGCGCACATTCCTCCTCAGGTCTGCTCCGCATCCATCCCCTCAGGTCTGCCTCCACCCACGCGTCTTCCTCAGGTCTGGTTATCATCTCCACAGGAACAGATGGAGGCCTGGACTTTGGAGTAGTTAAGATCTTAGAAGAAATGAAACATTCCCTTTCTCTGAAGAACAAGGGGAAGTACGAGATCGGCTTCAGGTAAGTAACTGTCCAGTGCTAGTGGTGATACTCTCGCTGACTTCTTGATACTCCTCCGCTGATACCTCTTCTCTTATACTCCTCCCGCTGAGAACCTCCTTTCCGCTGATACCTCTTCTCTGATACTCCTCCGCTGATACCTCTTCTCTATACTCCTCCGCTGAAACTCCTCTGCTGATAGCCTTTCTCTGATACTCCTCTTCTGATACTCCTCCACTGATACTCCTCTGCTGATACTCCTCTGCTGATACTCCTCTGTTGATACCCCTCTGCTTATACCCCTCCACTGATTCTCTTCTGCTGATGCCCCTCCGCGAATACTCCTTCTCTGATACTCCTCTGCCGATACCTCTCCGCAAATACTCCTCTGCTGATACTCCTTCTGTTATACTCCTCGCCAGATGCTCCTGCGCTAATACCCCTCTGCTGATACACCTCTGCTGATACCCCTCCAGTGATTCTCCTCCGCTGATACTCTCCTGCTGATAGCCTTCTGCTTCCGCTGATACTCTCTCTGACCTGATACCCCTCCACTGTTTCTCCTCTGTTGATATTCCTCCACTGATAACCCTTCTCTGATACTCCTCTGCTGATATCCCTCCGCTGATACTCTGCTGCTGATACTCTTCCTGATACTCCTCCGCTGATACTCCTCAGATGATACCCCTTCTGTTATACTCCTCTGCTGATACTCCTCCACTGATACCCCTTTGCTGATACTTCTCTGCTGATACTCTGATATTCCTTCCCTTATACTTATTATTATTTATTTATAGAGCACCATTGATTCATGGTTCTGTACATGATAAAGGGATACATACAAACAAGTTAAAAATACAATGAACAAACTAACAGTGACTGACTGGTACAGAGGGGAGAGAGGACCTGCCCTGCTGGCTTACATTCTACAGGGCAGTGGGAGAGAGACAGTAGGTTGGGTCTGCTCTGGTGGTGGTGGAGCACCGGGTCCAGTGGTGTGGAGCCCCCGCCGGGTCCAGTTGTGGTGGAGCTCGGGTCCAGTGGTGGTGGAGTCTGGATCCAGTGTTGGTGGAGCACCGGGTCATTGCAGGTTGTAGGAGGTTCTGAAGAGATGGGTTTTCAGGTTCCGCTTGAAGGTTCTGAGTGTAGGGGACAGTCGGACGTTTTGGGGTGCAGCGTTCCAGAGGATGGGGATGCTCGGGCAAGCTTGCAGGCGGTTAGATGAGGAACGTACAAGTGTGGAGGAAAGAAAGGAGGTCTTGGGGGGATCGAAGATTACGAGTTGGATGATATCGGGAGATTTAGTTCAGAGATATATGGGGGGGACAGATTGTGGACGACTTTGTAAGTCAGTGTTAGGAGTTTGAATGGATACGCTGGGTGAATTGGGAGCCAGTGGAGGGATTTACAGAGGTGAGAAGTGGAGGAATAGCGAGGAGAGAGGTGGATTAGTTAAGGACAGATTGGAGAGGTGCAAGAGTGTGCAGGGAGGCCACAGAGGAGGAGGTTGCAGTAGTCGTGACAGGAATGATGAGGGCATCCCTAGTAGTTTATTAGATTGGGAGTTGAGGAAGGGACGGATTCTGGAAATATTTTTGAGTTGGAGGCGCAGGAGGTGGCGAGAGCTTGGATGTGTGGTCTGAAGGATAAGGCAGAGTCAAGGGTTACTCCGAGGCAGCGGACTGCAGGTACAGGGCAAAGTATGATGTCATTTATGTGATAGATCAGGTAAGGAAGGTGGTGAGATGGAGGGAAGATGATGAGTTCAGTTTTGTCTACATTTGAGTTTTAGGAAGTGACAGGAGAAGGAGGATATGGCTACTCCTCTGCAGATACTCATCTACTGATACCCTATCTCTGATACTCTTCCACTGATACCCCATCTCTGGTACCCCTCCGCTGATACTGCAAAATATCAAAAAGGAAAGGAAATTCATCAGCGTTAGTGGCAGGTGTCTGACGCCGGAACCAGGAAAAATTAGGTGAAGATTGAAAATTCCCATTTATTGATTCCATTTATAAACCATTATCTTTATAATAATCCATCCTGCGACTTACACGTTGAACAACTATTTCTTAGTCATAACCATATCACAAGGATGTAAGGTGCAAAAGGTTACATAGAAAAGGTAGGAAAAAAGGGGAGAGGAACTGACAAGGAAATTAATGATGCAAATTAACAATTATGCCGTTTCACTTGTTACATAGTAAACTTCCTTTTATATACAGGAATTGGAGAAATGCAATAATATTAATAATAATAATAATAGGATATGTCCGTCCTTTTGTTCACACCCAATGGATGCCGAGTGTTGAACCTAAAGATCCAGAGCGCTTCCCTAAAGTGCAATAGTTTATGTCTGTCTCCTCCACGATTGTTGAATGGGATTTCTTCCATAGCATGAACACTGAAGGAGTCAGGGCCCCTTTGTGGACATGAAGAAAGTGCTGAGATGCCCCTGATAGATTTCGGGTAGAGGCATTATTAATATCTTAAATATGCTCAGCTCTTCTAGTTGGAGGGAGCGTGTAGTGCAGCCGATGTATTGAAGCCTGCATTGTATGCGAGTGATGGCATACACTACATGAGTGCTGCTGCAATTCACAAAAGGGTTATTTATATGGACCATTTGCGAGGAGATAGACACAATTTCATCTGTATTATCCATATACTTACAAAACTGCATTGTTTATTGCCACATTTGTAGGAACCTGAAATAGACAACCAGATGTGCTGTGGTTTCCTTATGGGCTTTAGTATTATCAGAGGGCGAAATCATTTTGCCCAAATTAGTGCCCCCTCTGGCTACAAAATGTACCCCTCTATCAAGGATTTTTTGTAAAGTTTCATCCGTATGTAATACAGGGATATATTTCTTTATCACTTGTATGACTTGATGGTAATTAGCACTGTATGTTGTTGCAAGGTAAGATTTAAAAATGGTTTGTGTTGTAATTCTTCATTTGTTGTAAATATTCCATTCTAGTTACATTCTTCTTTTATTTTTGCTTGTTCCAGAATTTTTGTGAATAATCCTGATTTTTGAACCTACAGTTATTACAGCAACTTCACATTTACAGTATAATCATCATGTCTGGTGCAACATCGTAGGAGTGATCCCCACAATATGTGCAGGTGTCATGCGCTTAGGTGGTGCTGACATTGCTGGATGCTGCTGTGTATGTTGTTTGTCTGTAAGAGCTGCATGAGGTATTGGTGTGAAGGTCTTTGCCTCCTGTGGTGTGCTCCAGAGCTGCATTCATTAGTATATTCAGATGGGTTGATATGTGACTCACCTGGAATCCCCTCCCCCTGGCTTTAAATAGCCTTCCCTCTCCTCTGTCAGATGGCTGCTGATAGAGTTATCTCTTGGCTGGGAACCCGATGCTGTTGTTAGCTAAGTAGGGTGTGTCTGAGCTAGTACCAGTATGGGAGACTGGCTGCTGTTGGTGATGAACTCACACTGGGTGGGACATCGGTTCTGTTGACAGCTACGCTGGTGTTGGCTGGGCTCATGTCGGTGTTGGTGACTGGCTGGGAAACCTGGTTCTGTTGGATGCCGGAGACTGGTGGTCTGTGCGCCACGCTCACACATGGTAGTCGGTTGTTCCCTTGCTCAAGCATGACAGCAGAGTGACGACTTGCAGCAAAGAGTTTGAGGTTATAGACGAAACAGGGTGTCAAAAACTTAGTCATGACCTGCAGCTCTCTGGCGCCCTCTTATCCTGCTGGCCAAACACAGTATTGACAAGACGATAAGCAAAGGAGCACAGCTGCTCTAATTTATGTTGACTATTGTGGCACGTGGTGTGATGGGATGTATATACACCACCAGTTCCTGCCAAGAACGTATATATACCTCAATCCAGCCACCCTCAAGCCACAATATCACATAAATACAAAAATTCTGCTGCTACCACTGACCTCTTTCAGGGGATCGGAACCTGTTTGGTAACATGAAATAGCGGAAAGTGCGTGTCATCTCGTCATAGAACATCAAGAACAAAACTAAGCAAATTTTAAGTTTTTACTCCAAAAAGTTGGCGGTGTTTATAAAAAGATATAAAAGATATTATAAAAGAGACAATTTACATATATGCATAAACAGTTATTAAAATAAAAGGGATTAAATGAGAAATTACAAAATCTGTGCCACGCAGTGACAATCTCAGATTAAGTGGGGGGACGGCACCCCAGAAATGGTGTATGATTCCTTCACACAGTGATAGGGTCTGCTGTGTCCGTGGTCCCAGGGTGGAAAGACTCCAAAAATGGACGCATTGGTTTTATATGATAAGCCACAAAATCAGAAACTACCACTTGATTTACCTCATAGATGGGCTGGTTTCTTGGAAACCCATCCAGCTGTGCAATTCTCATAACCTCAATTTTTCCATATCTTTGGCTTGGACGCTGCCACGTGAAAGATAAAGGACATCATATTTTCCCTTGTGATTTTCGGTGCTGTTTGACTCCAATTATAATATGTCTGTGATATGCTGGTGGTCAGAATTCATTTCCCCGGTTTCTGTCAGTGTTCCAGACATATAAGCGGTACTATTAGATCCCCAAAAATGTAAGTATTCCGACCATGAAATTGTGGCATTAATGTGCATTATTAGATTCAATGCTGATTATTTGTAACTGCAGACAAAGGAATATCACAGGGATGCTGGAGGGAAAAACCAGAACAAACCAGCTGGCTTTCAGCTTAGCTCAGGTTTATGGCTTGGCCGGGTCGTACAAATTCCTGACTGGGGGAGCAGAGAGGAGATCTACACAGTTCCCTTACAAACAAAAAAGAGGTGGAGAAGTAAGCCAGCTCTGGCTGTCTTATAAAACAATGAAAATAATTCATATTTTCCTGACAGAGGGAAAAGTCAATCTATCCTATGGACACCACTCCTTTGAGGTTGATGTCCAGGTAAGGTAGAGTGTCTTTATGGTGTTGGAATGTAAGGGGGACATTGAACGGATTGTTGTTCATATTGTCATTAAAGTCCTGCAGACCACACAAATAACCCATCATCAATATATCTCATATAAGAACATAAGAAGGTTTGGAATGGATTTATGTTCATGTATATATAATTATCTTCCCACCAGTTCATAAATACTATTGCTGTAGATGGAGAAAGTTGGCTTGCATTGAGCAACCAAGTTGTTGCAAAGAGAATTGATTGCAAAACTTGAAAAAGTTATTCTTCAACAGAAACCATATTGCATCCAAAATGAAATCCTGGTGATTGGTGTATTGGAGGGCTTCTCCATATAAGCACATATAGCTTGTAATGCCAGAATATGTGGAATAGAGGAGTAAAGTGTTAACATCACACATGAGCCGGCTGTTGTCACTAGTCTAATCACCCTCTGATCATACTAACACGTGAGTCGGCTGTTGTCACTAGTCTAATCACCCTCTGATCATACTAACACGTGAGTCGGCTGTTGTCACTAGTCTAATCACCCTCTGATCATACTAACACGTGAGTCGGCTGTTGTCACTAGTCTAATCACCCGCTGATCACAATAACACGTGAGCCGGCTGTTGTCACTAGTCTAATCACCCTCTGATCATACTAACACATGAGTCGGCTGTTGTCACTAGTCTAATCACCCTCTGATCATACTAACACGTGAGTCGGCTGTTGTCACTAGTCTAATCACCCTCTGATCATACTAACACGTGAGCCGGCTGTTGTCACTAGTCTAATCACCCAAGGCTCATACTAACACGTGAGCCGGCTGTTGTCACTAGTCTAATCACCCTCTGATCATACTAACACATGAGCCGGCTGTTGTCACTAGTCTAATCACCCTCTGATCATACTAACACGTGAGCCAGCTGTTGTCACTAGTCTAATCACCCAAGGATCATACTAACACGTGAGCCGGCTGTTGTCACTAGTCTAATCACCCGCTGATCATCCTATCACGTGAATCGGCTGTTGTCACTGGTCTAATCACCCTCTGATCATACTAACACGTGAGCCGGCTGTTGTCACTAGTCTAATCACCCTCTGATCATACAAACATGTGAACCGGCTGTTGTCACTGGTCTAATCACCCTCTGATCATACAAACATGTGAGCCGGCTGTTGTTACTAGTCTAATCACCCAAGGATCATACTAACACGTGAGCCGGCTGTTGTCACTAGTATAATCACCCTCTGATCATACTAACACGTGAGCCGGCTGTTGTCACTAGTCTAATTACCCAAGGCTCATACTAACACGTGAGCCGGCTGTTGTCACTAGTCTAATCACCCTCTGATCATACTAACACATGAGCCGGCTGTTGTCACTAGTCTAATCACCCTCTGATCATACTAACACGTGAGCCAGCTGTTGTCACTAGTCTAATCACCCAAGGATCATACTAACACGTGAGCCGGCTGTTGTCACTAGTCTAATCACCCTCTGATCATCCTATCACGTGAGTCGGCTGTTGTCACTGGTCTAATCACCCTCTGATCATACAAACATGTGAACCGGCTGTTGTCACTGGTCTAATCACCCTCTGATCATACAAACATGTGAGCCGGCTGTTGTCACTAGTCTAATCACCCAAGGATCATACTAACACGTGAACCGGCTGTTGTCACTGGTCTAATCACCCTCTGATCATACTAACACGTGAGTCGGCTGTTGTCACTAGTCTAATCACCCGCTGATCACAATAACACGTGAGCCGGCTGTTGTCACTAGTCTAATCACCCAAGGATCATACTAACACGTGAGCCGGCTGTTGTCACTGGTCTAATCACCCTCTGATCATACTAACACGTGAGCCGGCTGTTGTCACTAGTCTAATCACCCTCTGATCATACTAACACGTGAGCCGGCTGTTGTCACTAGTCTAATCACCCAAGGCTCATACTAACACGTGAGCCGGCTGTTGTCACTAGTCTAATCACCCAAGGATCATACTAACACGTGAACCGGCTGTTGTCACTAGTCTAATCACCCAAGGCTCATACTAACACGTGAGCCGGCTGTTGTCACTAGTCTAATCACCCTCTGATCATACTAACACGTGAGCCGGCTGTTGTCACTGGTCTAATCACCCTCTGATCATACTAACACGTGAGCCGGCTGTTGTCACTAGTCTAATCACCCAAGGCTCATACTAACACGTGAGCCGGCTGTTGTCACTAGTCTAATCACCCAAGGATCATACTAACACGTGAGCCGGCTGTTGTCACTGGTCTAATCACCCTCTGATCATACTAACACGTGAGCCGGCTGTTGTCACTAGTCTAATCACCCTCTGATCATACTAACACGTGAGCCGGCTGTTGTCACTAGTCTAATCACCCTCTGATCATACTAACACGTGAGCCGGCTGTTGTCACTGGTCTAATCACCCTCTGATCATACTAACACATGAGCCGGCTGTTGTCACTGGTCTAATCACCCAAGGCTCATACTAACACGTGAACCGGCTGTTGTCACTAGTCTAATCACCCAAGGATCATACTAACACGTGAGCCGGCTGTTGTCACTGGTCTAATCACCCTCTGATCATACTAACACGTGAGCCGGCTGTTGTCACTAGTCTAATCACCCTCTGATCATACTAACACGTGAGCCGGCTGTTGTCACTAGTCTAATCACCCAAGGCTCATACTAACACGTGAGCCGGCTGTTGTCACTAGTCTAATCACCCAAGGATCATACTAACACGTGAACCGGCTGTTGTCACTAGTCTAATCACCCAAGGCTCATACTAACACGTGAGCCGGCTGTTGTCACTAGTCTAATCACCCTCTGATCATACTAACACGTGAGCCGGCTGTTGTCACTGGTCTAATCACCCTCTGATCATACTAACACGTGAGCCGGCTGTTGTCACTAGTCTAATCACCCAAGGCTCATACTAACACGTGAGCCGGCTGTTGTCACTAGTCTAATCACCCAAGGATCATACTAACACGTGAGCCGGCTGTTGTCACTGGTCTAATCACCCTCTGATCATACTAACACGTGAGCCGGCTGTTGTCACTAGTCTAATCACCCTCTGATCATACTAACACGTGAGCCGGCTGTTGTCACTAGTCTAATCACCCTCTGATCATACTAACACGTGAGCCGGCTGTTGTCACTGGTCTAATCACCCTCTGATCATACTAACACATGAGCCGGCTGTTGTCACTGGTCTAATCACCCAAGGCTCATACTAACACGTGAACCGGCTGTTGTCACTAGTCTAATCACCCAAGGATCATACTAACACGTGAGCCGGCTGTTGTCACTGGTCTAATCACCCTCTGATCATACTAACACGTGAGCCGGCTGTTGTCACTAGTCTAATCACCCTCTGATCATACTAACACGTGAGTCGGCTGTTGTCACTGGTCTAATCACCCTCTGATCATACTAACACAGCCCATAAGAAGCCACAGCACATCTGGTTGTCTATTTCAGGTTCCTACAAATGTGGCAATAAACAATGCAGTTTGTGTAAGTATATGGATAATACAGATGAAATTGTGTCTATCTCCTCGCAAATGGTCCATATAAATAACCCTTTTGTGAATTGCAGCAGCACTCATGTAGTGTATGCTATCACTCGCATACAATGCAGGCTTCAATACATCGGCTGCACTACACGCTCCCTCCAGACTAGAAGAGCTGAGCATATTTAGGATATTAATAATGCCTCTACCCGAAATCTATCAGGGGCATCTCAGCACTTTCTTCATGTCCACAAAGGGGCCCTGACTCCTTCAGTGTTCATGCTATGGAAGAAATCCCATTCAACAATCGTGGAGGAGACAGACATAAACTATTGCACTTTAGGGAAGCGCTCTGGATCTTTAGGTTCAACACTCGGCATCCATTGGGTGTGAACAAAAGGACGGACATATCCTATTATTATTATTACTAGCTGGGTGCCCGATGCACATGCATCGGGATTCTAGCAGAGCGAGTCTCTGACTCGCAATGGCCGCTTCGCGGCCAATGCTTCACGCTGCTAAGGCGACTCGCCATGCCCGCTGCGCGGGCATAGCGAGTCGCCTTAGAACTGCTCGCAATGGCCGCTGCGCGGCCAATGCTTCGGGCGTATCCACATGACCACGCTGACTCGCAGCGTGAGCGGACTCAAAAGGGGCAAAAAAAACATTCGTGATTATATAATAGATTATTATATTATTGCATTTCTCCAATTCCTGTATATAAAAGGAAGTTTACTATGTAACAAGTGATCTGCATAATTGTTCAATTTGCATCATTAATTTCCTTGTCAGTTCCTCTCCCCTTTTTTCCTACCTTTTCTATGTAACCTTTTGCACCTTACATCCTTGTGATATGGTTATGACTAAGAACTAATTGTTCAACATGTAACTCGTAGGACGGATTATTATAAAGATAATGGTTTATAAATGGAATCAATAAATGGGAATTTTTAATCTTCACCTAATTTGTCCTCGACGTATGTTGCTGGATTTACTTTTTACAACATCCTTCGCTGATACCCCCTTGTCAGATACCCCTCCACTGATACCCCTCCGTTGATACTCCTCCACTGATACCCCTCCATTGATAGTCCTCCTCTGATACCCCTTCTCTGCTATTCCTCCGCTGATACCCCTTCTCTGATACTCCTCTGCTAATATCCCTCCACCGATACTCCTCTGCTGATACTCCTCCACTGATACCCCTTCTCTGATACTCCTCCGCTGACACTCCTTCTGTTATACTCCTCCACTGATTGATTCTCCTCCACTGATTCTCCTCCAGATACTTATGCTGATACTCCTCCACTGATATCCCTCAGTAATACCCCATCTCTAATACTCCTTCACTGATATCCCTCTGCTGATACTCCTCCGCTGATACCCCTTCTCTGATACTCCTCCGCTGACACTCCTTCACTGGTTCTCCTCCACTGATACTATTGCTAATACTCCTCTGCTAATACTCCTCCGCTAATACTCCTTCTGTTATACTCCTCCGCTGATTGATTATCCTCCACTGATTCTCCTCCAGATACTTATGCTGATACCCCTCCACTGATATCTCTCAGTGATTCTCTTTCGCCGATACTTGTCCGCTGATATCCCTCTGCTGATACTCCTCTGCTGATATCCCTTCTCTGATATTCCTCAGCTGATTCTCCTTCACTGATACTTATGCTGATACCCCTCCGCTGATATCCCTCATGGTACCTTTACACGCCGCGACGGCAGGCTGGATACATCCCGCTACAGGCTACAAATGTAGCTTGTAGCGCCAATGTAGCCCGTCGTAGCGGCGTCTGAAGACGTGACGCTACAGCCGGCAACAGATACATCTGTTTCCTAGCTCTGCTCGAAAACTGATGGCTACATCGCCGATTGTAGCGAGCTGTATCGGCGTGTAAAGAGGCAACGGAAGGGAACTCGGGACAGCCTGCAATGTAGCTAAGGCTTGACCCTGGCTCCGTGTTACCGCGCCCCATGTGCGATCATTGGTGGAAGCTGCTGCATGACGATTGGTAGTCGCTGCATAGGGAGGCATATTTAAGGAGCTGACGAGTCACACTACACAATCGCTCGAGCGTCATGTATTAATCAGCCTCCTGCGTTGCCTGCCCAATCAGGATGTTATTGCTTTGTCCTATCAGCGTACGGACGGCTCGTAATCCACAATTGTGGCACGCCTATGTGCTGGCCCTGCTGCACCAGGTCCGCCCATAGTAGCTGGTTATAGCGGTGTATAAATGAGCTACAGCTGGCTACTTGAGACACCCGGCGATGTAGCTAGCTATAGATGTAGCGTGGCGTAGCGCACCTTGTGGCGGCGTGTAAAGAGGGTGCGTTGACCGTTTGTAACCGTTTGAGCGTGCTCGTGCACGTGAAGTAGCGGGATGTATCCAGCCTGCCGTCGCGGCGTGTAAACGTACCTTCAGTGATACTCCTTTGCTGAAACTTGTCCACTGATATCCCTCTGCTGATACTCCTGATATTCCTCCGCTGATATACCTTCTCTGATATTCCTCAGATGTTCTCCTCCACTGATTCTCCTCCACTGATACTTATGCTGATACCCCTCCGCTGATATCCCTCAGTGATACCCCTTCTCTGATACTCCTCCGCTGATTCTCCTCCACTGATACTTATGCTGATACTCCTCTGCTGATACCCCTTCTTTGATACTTATGCTGATACTCCTCTGCTGATACTCCTCCTCTGATATCCCTCTCTGATACTTATGCTGATACTCCTCCGCTGATACCCCTTCTCTGATACCCCTTCTCTGATACTCCTTCTGGTCTCTGGATTACAGTAGAGCCAGATTCCCTGTATAGATGGCGCCTACACAATCATGTGGCGAGCAGGGTCTGGCTGTCAGGGCTGGCGGTGACTGACGGCAGGCTCACGCTGGATCCCAGCGCTGGTTGTGTCAGTGACTGCACCTGCTACAGCCCTTTCACCATCCTCCCTTTCTTCTTGCCTCCAGTTTCTCCTTTGAAGCCTCTGCCCCGGGTCTGCCCGACCTCAACTCCATCTTCTCCATCCTGCCTCAGAAGGGGACCCTGAGCCCCGGTGACCGCCCCACCCAGGTGCAGATTGTGTTCCAGACCAAGAAGGAAGTGCAGATTTTGGACAAACCTATCCTGAAGTGCCAGGTATTTCCCTGAGTGTGAACGGTGGGAGTTGTAGTAGATACCGACACGTTCGTTACCACTCCAGACAAGCAGTGGGGGATGTTATTATGCAGACTACCCACCTTGCTTCCCATTTGACTTCCCTGCAGGTAATTGACCCCATCCTCTCGGACACAGGGGAGACCATAGCAAGTATCCCCATTCGCATCTCTGTTTCATCGGCTTATGCCAAATACCGGATTGCCCCTTCCTCAGACATTAACTTTGGAGCCATGGTGCTGGGCAGCCGCAAGTTGTGCTCCTTCACCCTGGAGAACTGCGGACTGCTGGAGTTTCGTTACAACTTCATCAAGATCATCCGCGAGGTGATGATACAGCCGACCAAGAAGGGGTAAGGAGAGTCGGACCCTGATACGTCAGGGATGTACGCCTGGCCGGGCTGTGTCATTGGGGAAGCAGACACCATGGGATAAAACTGGGGATCCGTTATTAAAGAAATATTAAAAGCTCCAGAGGAGCAGAGCCGTGGTCCTCCAACTTCATGTGGGAAAAGACCCCCGTGTGCCATCTCTGCTGCCGACAGCAATAAAGCCATGTATGTGTGGGAAGAGACCCCGTGTGCCATCTCCGCTGCCAGCAGTAATAAAGCCATGTACATGTGGGAAGAGACCCCGTGTGCCATCTCCGCTGCAAGTAGTAATAAAGCCATGTACATGTGGGAAGAGACCCCCGTGTGCCATCTCCGCTGCCAGCAGTAATAAAGCCATGTATGTGTGGGAAGAGACCCCCGTGTGCCATCTCCGCTGCCAGCAGTAATAAAGCCATGTATGTGTGGGAAGAGACCCCCGTATGCCATCTCTGCTGCCGACAGCAATAAAGCCATGTATGTGTGGGAAGAGAACCCCGTGTGCCATCTCCGCTGCCAGCAGTAATAAAGCCATGTATGTGTGGGAAGAGACCCCCGTGTGCCATCTCCGCTGCCAGCAGTAATAAAGCCATGTATGTGTGGGAAGAGACCCCCGTATGCCATCTCTGCTGCCGACAGCAATAAAGCCATGTATGAAGCCATGTACATGTAGGAAGAGAACCCCGTGTGCCATCACTGCTGCCAGCAGTAATAAAGCCATGTATGTGTGGGAAGAGACCCCCGTATGCCATCTCTGCTGCCGACAGCAATAAAGCCATGTATGTGTGGGAAGAGAACCCCGTGTGCCATCTCCGCTGCCAGCAGTAATAAAGCCATGTACATGTGGGAAGAGACCCCCATGTGCCATCTCTACTGCCAGCAGTAATAAAGCCATGTATGTGTGGGAAGAGACCCCCATGTGCCATCTCTGCTGCCAGCAGTAATAAAGCCATGTATGTGTGGGAAGAGACCCCGTGTGCCATCTCCGCTGCCAGCAATAATAAAGCCATGTACGTGTGGGAAGAGAACCCTGTTTGCCATCTCCGCTGCCAGCAGTAATAAAGCCATGTACATGTGGGAAGAGACCCCGTGTGCCATCTCCGCTGCCAGCAGTAATAAAGCCATGTACATGTGGGAAGAGACCCCGTGTGCCATCTCCGCTGCCAGCAGTAATAAAGCTATGTACATGTGGGAAGAGACCCCCATGTGCCATCTCTGCTGCCAGCAGTAATAAAGCCATGTATGTGTGGGAAGAGACCCCGTGTGCCATCTCTGCTGCCAGCAGTAATAAAGCCATGTACATGTGGGAAGAGACCCCCATGTGCCATCTCTACTGCCAGCAGTAATAAAGCCATGTATGTGTGGGAAGAGACTCCCATGTGCCATCTCTGCTGCCAGCAGTAATAAAGCCATGTATGTGTGGGAAGAGACCCCGTGTGCCATCTCCGCTGCCAGCAATAATAAAGCCATGTATGTGTGGGAAGAGAACCCTGTGTGCCATCTCCGCTGCCAGCAGTAATAAATCCATGTACATGTGGGAAGAGACCCCGTGTGCCATCTCCGCTGCCAGCAGTAATAAAGCCATGTGCATGTGGGAAGAGACCCCGTGTGCCATCTCTGCTGCCAGCAGTAATAAAGCCATGTATGTGTGGGAAGAGACCCCGTGTGCCATCCTCTGCTGCCAGCAGTAATAAAGCCATGTATGTGTGGGAAGAGACCCCCGTGTGCCATCTCCGCTGCCAGCAGTAATAAAGCCATGTATGTGTGGGAAGAGACCCCCGTGTGCCATCTCTGCTGCCAGCAGTAATAAAGCCATGTACATGTGGGAAGAGACCCCCGTGTGCCATCTCCACTGCCAGCAGTAATAAAGCCATGTATGTGTGGGAAGAGACCCCCGTGTGCCATCTCTGCTGCCAGCAGTAATAAAGCCATGTACATGTGGAAGAGACCCCCGTGTGCCATCTCCACTGCCAGCAGTAATAAAGCCATGTACATGTGGAAGAGACCCCCATGTGCCATCTCCACTGCCAGCAGTAATAAAGCCATGTATGTGTGGGAAGAACCCCCATGTGCCATCTCTGCTGCCAGCAGTAATAAAGCCATGTATGTGTGGAAGAGACCCCGTGTGCCATCTCCGCTGCCAGCAATAATAAAGCCATGTATGTGTGGGAAGAGAACCCTGTGTGCCATCTCCGCTGCCAGCAGTAATAAATCCATGTACATGTGGGAAGAGACCCCGTGTGCCATCTCCGCTGCCAGCAGTAATAAAGCCATGTGCATGTGGGAAGAGACCCCGTGTGCCATCTCCGCTTCCAGCAGTAATAAAGCTATGTACATGTGGGAAGAGACCCCCATGTGCCATCTCTGCTGCCAGCAGTAATAAAGCCATGTATGTGTGGGAAGAGACCCCGTGTGCCATCTCTGCTGCCAGCAGTAATAAAGCCATGTATGTGTGGGAAGAGACCCCCGTGTGCCATCTCCGCTGCCAGCAGTAATAAAGCCATGTATGTGTGGGAAGAGACCCCCGTGTGCCATCTCTGCTGCCAGCAGTAATAAAGCCATGTACATGTGGGAAGAGACCCCCGTGTGCCATCTCCACTGCCAGCAGTAATAAAGCCATGTATGTGTGGGAAGAGACCCCCGTGTGCCATCTCTGCTGCCAGCAGTAATAAAGCCATGTACATGTGGGAAGAGACCCCCGTGTGCCATCTCCACTGCCAGCAGTAATAAAGCCATGTACATGTGGGAAGAGACCCCCATGTGCCATCTCCACTGCCAGCAGTAATAAAGCCATGTATGTGTGGGAAGAGACCCCCATGTGCCATCTCCGCTGCCAGCAGTAATAAAGCCATGTACATGTGGGAAGAGACCCCCGTGTGCCATCTCTGCTGCCAGCAGTAATAAAGCCATGTACATGTGGGAAGACACCCCCATGTGCCATCTCCACTGCCAGCAGTAATAAAGCCATGTATGTGTGGGAAGAGACCCCGTGTGCCATCTCCGCTGCCAGCAGTAATAAAGCCATGTATGTGTGGGAAGAGACCCCCATGTGCCATCTCTGCTGCCAGCAGTAATAAAGCCATGTACATGTGGGAAGAGAGACCCCCATGTGCCATCTCTGCTGCCAGCAGTAATAAAGCCATGTACATGTGGGAAGAGACCCCCATGTGCCATCTCCACTGCCAGCAGTAATAAAGCCATGTATGTGTGGGAAGAGACCCCGTGTGCCATCTCCGATACCAGCAGTAATAAAGCCATGTATGTGTGGGAAGAGACCCCCATGTGCCATCTCCACTGCCAGCAGTAATAAAGCCATGTATGTGTGGGAAGAGACCCCCGTGTGCCATCTCTGCTGCCAGCAGTAATAAAGCCATGTACATGTAGGAAGAGAACCCCGTGTGCCATCACTGCTGCCAGCAGTAATAAAGCCATGTATGTGTGGGAAGAGACCCCCGTATGCCATCTCTGCTGCCGACAGCAATAAAGCCATGTATGTGTGGGAAGAGAACCCCGTGTGCCATCTCCGCTGCCAGCAGTAATAAAGCCATGTACATGTGGGAAGAGACCCCCATGTGCCATCTCTACTGCCAGCAGTAATAAAGCCATGTATGTGTGGGAAGAGACCCCCATGTGCCATCTCTGCTGCCAGCAGTAATAAAGCCATGTATGTGTGGGAAGAGACCCCGTGTGCCATCTCCGCTGCCAGCAATAATAAAGCCATGTACGTGTGGGAAGAGAACCCTGTTTGCCATCTCCGCTGCCAGCAGTAATAAAGCCATGTACATGTGGGAAGAGACCCCGTGTGCCATCTCCGCTGCCAGCAGTAATAAAGCCATGTACATGTGGGAAGAGACCCCGTGTGCCATCTCCGCTGCCAGCAGTAATAAAGCTATGTACATGTGGGAAGAGACCCCCATGTGCCATCTCTGCTGCCAGCAGTAATAAAGCCATGTATGTGTGGGAAGAGACCCCGTGTGCCATCTCTGCTGCCAGCAGTAATAAAGCCATGTACATGTGGGAAGAGACCCCCATGTGCCATCTCTACTGCCAGCAGTAATAAAGCCATGTATGTGTGGGAAGAGACTCCCATGTGCCATCTCTGCTGCCAGCAGTAATAAAGCCATGTATGTGTGGGAAGAGACCCCGTGTGCCATCTCCGCTGCCAGCAATAATAAAGCCATGTATGTGTGGGAAGAGAACCCTGTGTGCCATCTCCGCTGCCAGCAGTAATAAATCCATGTACATGTGGGAAGAGACCCCGTGTGCCATCTCCGCTGCCAGCAGTAATAAAGCCATGTGCATGTGGGAAGAGACCCCGTGTGCCATCTCCGCTGCCAGCAGTAATAAAGCTATGTACATGTGGGAAGAGACCCCCATGTGCCATCTCTGCTGCCAGCAGTAATAAAGCCATGTATGTGTGGGAAGAGACCCCGTGTGCCATCTCTGCTGCCAGCAGTAATAAAGCCATGTATGTGTGGGAAGAGACCCCCGTGTGCCATCTCCGCTGCCAGCAGTAATAAAGCCATGTATGTGTGGGAAGAGACCCCGTGTGCCATCTCTGCTGCCAGCAGTAATAAAGCCATGTACATGTGGGAAGAGACCCCCGTGTGCCATCTCCACTGCCAGCAGTAATAAAGCCATGTATGTGTGGGAAGAGACCCCCGTGTGCCATCTCTGCTGCCAGCAGTAATAAAGCCATGTACATGTGGAAGAGACCCCCGTGTGCCATCTCCACTGCCAGCAGTAATAAAGCCATGTACATGTGGGAAGAGACCCCCATGTGCCATCTCCACTGCCAGCAGTAATAAAGCCATGTATGTGTGGGAAGAGACCCCCATGTGCCATCTCTGCTGCCAGCAGTAATAAAGCCATGTATGTGTGGGAAGAGACCCCGTGTGCCATCTCCGCTGCCAGCAATAATAAAGCCATGTATGTGTGGGAAGAGAACCCTGTGTGCCATCTCCGCTGCCAGCAGTAATAAATCCATGTACATGTGGGAAGAGACCCGTGTGCCATCTCCGCTGCCAGCAGTAATAAAGCCATGTGCATGTGGGAAGAGACCCCGTGTGCCATCTCCGCTTCCAGCAGTAATAAAGCTATGTACATGTGGGAAGAGACCCCCATGTGCCATCTCTGCTGCCAGCAGTAATAAAGCCATGTATGTGTGGGAAGAGACCCGTGTGCCATCTCTGCTGCCAGCAGTAATAAAGCCATGTATGTGTGGAAGAGACCCCCGTGTGCCATCTCCGATACCAGCAGTAATAAAGCCATGTATGTGTGGGAAGAGACCCCCGTGTGCCATCTCCGCTGCCAGCAGTAATAAAGCCATGTATGTGTGGGAAGAGACCCCCATGTGCCATCTCTGCTGCCAGCAGTAATAAAGCCATGTACATGTGGGAAGAGACCCCCATGTGCCATCTCTGCTGCCAGCAGTAATAAAGCCATGTACATGTGGGAAGAGACCCCCATGTGCCATCTCCACTGCCAGCAGTAATAAAGCCATGTATGTGTGGGAAGAGACCCCGTGTGCCATCTCCGATACCAGCAGTAATAAAGCCATGTATGTGTGGGAAGAGACCCCCGTGTGCCATCTCCGCTGCCAGCAGTAATAAAGCCATGTATGTGTGGGAAGAGACCCCCATGTGCCATCTCTGCTGCCAGCAGTAATAAAGCCATGTACATGTGGGAAGAGACCCCATGTGCCATCTCCACTGCCAGCAGTAATAAAGCCATGTATGTGTGGGAAGAGACCCCGTGTGCCATCTCCGATACCAGCAGTAATAAAGCCATGTATGTGTGGGAAGAGACCCCCATGTGCCATCTCCACTGCCAGCAGTAATAAAGCCATGTATGTGTGGGAAGAGACCCCCGTGTGCCATCTATGCTGCCAGCAGTAATAAAGCCATGTACATGTAGGAAGAGAACCCCGTGTGCCATCACTGCTGCCAGCAGTAATAAAGCCATGTATGTGTGGGAAGAGACCCCGTGTGCCATCTCTGCTGCCAGCAGTAATAAAGCCATGTATGTGTGGGAAGAGACCCCCGTGTGCCATCTCCGCTGCCAGCAGTAATAAAGCCATGTATGTGTGGGAAAAGACCCCCGTGTGCCATCTCCGCTGCAAGTAGTAATAAAGCCATGTATGTGTGGGAAGAGACCCCCGTGTGCCATCTCCACTGCCAGCAGTAATAAAGCCATGTATGTGTGGGAAGAGACTACCGTGTGCCATCTCTGCTGCCAGCAGTAATAAAGCCATGTATGTGTGGGAAGAGACCCCCGTGTGCCATCTCTGCAGCCAGCAGTAATAAAGCCATGTATGTGTGGGAAGAGACCCCCGTGTGCCATCTCTGCTGTCAGCAGTAATAAAGCCATGTATGTGTGGGAAGAGACCCCCGTATGCCATCTCCACTGCCAGCAGTAATAAAGCCATGTATGTGTGGGAAGAGACCCCCGTATGCCATCTCCACTGCCAGCAGTAATAAAGCCATGTATGTGTGGGAAGAGACCCCCGTGTGCCATCTCCACTGCCAGCAGTAATAAAGCCATGTATGTGTGGGAAGAGAACCCCGTGTGCCATCTCCGCTGCCAGCAGTAATAAAGCCATGTATGTGTGGGAAGAGACCCCCGTGTGCCATCTCTCGCTGCCAGCAGTAATAAAGCCATGTATGTGTGGGAAGAGACCCCCATGTGCCATCTCCACTGCCAGCAGTAATAAAGGCATGTATGTGTGGGAAGAGAACCCCGTGTGCCATCTCCGCTGCCAGCAGTAATAAAGCCATGTACATGTGGGAAGAGACCCCCATGTGCCATCTCTACTGCCAGCAGTAATAAAGCCATGTATGTGTGGGAAGAGACCCCCATGTGCCATCTCTGCTGCCAGCAGTAATAAAGCCATGTATGTGTGGGAAGAGACCCCGTGTGCCATCTCCGCTGCCAGCAATAATAAAGCCATGTATGTGTGGGAAGAGAACCCTGTGTGCCATCTCCGCTGCCAGCAGTAATAAAGCCATGTACATGTGGGAAGAGACCCCGTGTGCCATCTCCGCTGCCAGCAGTAATAAAGCCATGTACATGTGGGAAGAGACCCCGTGTGCCATCTCCGCTGCCAGCAGTAATAAAGCTATGTACATGTGGGAAGAGACCCCCATGTGCCATCTCTGCTGCCAGCAGTAATAAAGCCATGTATGTGTGGGAAGAGACCCCGTGTGCCATCTCTGCTGCCAGCAGTAATAAAGCCATGTATGTGTGGGAAGAGACCCCCGTGTGCCATCTCCGCTGCCAGCAGTAATAAAGCCATGTATGTGTGGGAAGAGACCCCCGTGTGCCATCTCTGCTGCCAGCAGTAATAAAGCCATGTACATGTAGGAAGAGAACCCCGTGTGCCATCACTGCTGCCAGCAGTAATAAAGCCATGTATGTGTGGGAAGAGACCCCGTGTGCCATCTCTGCTGCCAGCAGTAATAAAGCCATGTATGTGTG
The DNA here is from genome assembly GCA_033576535.1 of Allobates femoralis. NCBI lineage: Eukaryota > Metazoa > Chordata > Amphibia > Anura > Aromobatidae > Allobates > Allobates femoralis. Next base: position 135,368,131 of record JARQOC010000010.1, read on the forward strand.
GGAAGAGACCCCGTGTGCCATCTCCGCTGCCAGCAGTAATAAAGCCATGTATGTGTGGGAAGAGACCCCCGTGTGCCATCTCCGCTGCAGTAGTAATAAAGCCATGTATGTGTGGGAAGAGACCCCCATGTGCCATCTCTGCTGCCAGCAGTAATAAAGCCATGTACATGTGGGAAGAGACCCCCATGTGCCATCTCCACTGCCAGCAGTAATAAAGCCATGTATTGTGGGAAGAGACCCCGGTTGTGCCACTTCCGATTAACCAGCAGTAATAAAGCCATGTATGTGTGGGAAGAGACCCCCATGTGCCATCTCCACTGCCAGCAGTAATAAAGCCATGTATGTGTGGGAAGAGACCCCCGTGTGCCATCTCCACTGCCAGCAGTAATAAAGCCATGTATGTGTGCCATCTCTGCTGTCAGCAGTAATAAAGCCATGTATGTGTGGGAAGAGACCCCCGTATGCCATCTCCACTGCCAGCAGTAATAAAGCCATGTATGTGTGGGAAGAGACCCCCGTATGCCATCTCCACTGCCAGCAGTAATAAAGCCATGTATGTGTGGGAAGAGACCCCCGTGTGCCATCACTGCTGCCAGCAGTAATAAAGCCATGTATGTGTGGGAAGAGACCCCGTGTGCCATCTCTGCTGCCAGCAGTAATAAAGCCATGTATGTGTGGGAAGAGACCCCCGTGTGCCATCTCCGCTGCCAGCAGTAATAAAGCCATGTATGTGTGGGAAGAGACCCCCGTGTGCCATCTCCGCTGCAAGTAGTAATAAAGCCATGTATGTGTGGGAAGAGACCCCCATGTGCCATCTCTGCTGCCAGCAGTAATAAAGCCATGTACATGTGGGAAGAGACCCCCATGTGCCATCTCCACTGCCAGCAGTAATAAAGCCATGTATGTGTGGGAAGAGACCCCGTGTGCCATCTCCGATACCAGCAGTAATAAAGCCATGTATGTGTGGGAAGAGACCCCCATGTGCCATCTCCACTGCCAGCAGTAATAAAGCCATGTATGTGTGGGAAGAGACCCCCGTGTGCCATCTCCACTGCCAGCAGTAATAAAGCCATGTATGTGTGCCATCTCTGCTGTCAGCAGTAATAAAGCCATGTATGTGTGGGAAGAGACCCCCGTATGCCATCTCCACTGCCAGCAGTAATAAAGCCATGTATGTGTGGGAAGAGACCCCCGTATGCCAGCTCCACTGCCAGCAGTAATAAAGCCATGTATGTGTGGGAAGAGACCCCGTGTGCCATCTCCACTGCCAGCAGTAATAAAGCCATGTATGTGTGGGAAGAGAACCCCGTGTGCCATCTCCGCTGCCAGCAGTAATAAAGCCATGTACATGTGGGAAGAGACCCCCATGTGCCATCTCCACTGCCAGCAGTAATAAAGCCATGTATGTGTGGGAAGAGACCCCCATGTGCCATCTCTGCTGCCAGCAGTAATAAAGCCATGTATGTGTGGGAAGAGACCCCCATGTGCCATCTCCGCTGCCAGCAGTAATAAAGCCATGTATGTGTGGGAAGAGACCCCCGTGTGCCATCTCTGCTGCCAGCAGTAATAAAGCAATGTATGTGTGGGAAGAGACCCCCGTGTGCCATCTCCGCTGCCAGCAGTAATAAAGCCATGTACATGTGGGAAGAGACCCCCATGTGCCATCTCCACTGCCAGCAGTAATAAAGCCATGTATGTGTGGGAAGAGACCCCATGTGCCATCTCTGCTGCCAGCAGTAATAAAGCCATGTATGTGTGGGAAGAGACCCCCATGTGCCATCTCCGCTGCCAGCAGTAATAAAGCCATGTATGTGTGGGAAGAGACCCCGTGTGCCATCTCCACTGCCAGCAGTAATAAAGCCATGTATGTGTGGGAAGAGACCCCCATGTGCCATCTCTGCAGCCAGCAGTAATAAAGCCATGTATGTGTGGGAAGAGACCCCCGTGTGCCATCTCTGCTGTCAGCAGTAATAAAGCCATGTATGTGTGGGAAGAGACCCCCGTATGCCATCTCCACTGCCAGCAGTAATAAAGCCATGTATGTGTGGGAAGAGACCCCCGTGTGCCATCTCCGCTGCCAGCAGTAATAAAGCCATGTATGTGTGGGAAGAGACCCCCGTATGCCATCTCCACTGCCAGCAGTAATAAAGCCATGTATGTGTGGGAAGAGACCCCCTTATGCCATCTCCGCTACCAGCAGTAATAAAGCCATGTATGTGTGGGAAGAGACCCCGAATGCCATCTCCGCTGCCAGCAGTAATAAAGCCATGTATGTGTGGGAAGAGACCCCGTGTGCCATCTCTTCTGCTCCACGCTCACCGGGAGCAATCACCGTCACTTGGGGATAGTCAATAGACCCATCATAAGGGAAGACATTACCAGGAGCAGACCTTACCCCATCGTGCACGATGACATATGTGAGTATGGGGTTTGTATTCTTTTACACGTATTAAATACATACTGTAAGGATTGGTAAGACACGGGCAGCTGCGACCTCATTCACGTCTGCCCATATCCTCACCTGCTCCCTGTGTCTCCTAGGCCGGCTCATGGCTCGAAGAGAGCGCGATCCCGGGAGGGTTCTGGATCCAGTAGATCAGTCTCCATGAGCAAAACCAAGCGAGCGGATTCCCAGCTGAGAGACACCAGTATTCCTGGGCAGGTAAGTCAGCCTCCTGCTCATCATAGGTGGTATGTGGACACTCGTCATAAAGGACAAGGACCGCGTGGGTGATGGGAAGGGATAATGAGTGAACAGAGCTCCGGGTCGGCTGTGTGTATACATGTATACTCTCATACAATAGACAGTGGGCTGTCTCCCATACACATCAGGTACGATTCTACAGGAGTCTGGAGGAGGAGAAGGGAGGATAGAGGAGACTGGAGGAGGAGAAGAGAGAGGACAGAGGAGACTGGAGGAGGGGAAGGGAGGACAGAGGAGTCTGAAGGAGGAGAAGGGAGGACAGAGGGGACTGGAGGAGGAGGAGAGAGGACAGAGGAGTCTGGAGGAGGAGAAGGGAGGACAGAGTTGACTGGAGGAGTAGAAGGGAGGACAGAGGAGACTGGAGGAAGAGAGAAGAGAGGACAGAGAAGTCTGGAGGAGGAGAAGGGAGGACAGAGGAGACTGGAGGAGGAGAAGGGAGGACAGAGGAGTCTGGAAGAGGAGAAGGGAGGACAGAGGAGACTGGAGGAGAAGAAAGAAGGACAGAGGAGTCTGGAGGAGGAGAAGGGAGGACAGAGGAGACTGGAGGAGGAGAAGAGAGGACAGAGAGGAGGCCTGAGGAGGAGAAGGGAGGACAGAGGAGTCTGGAGGAGTAGAAGGGAGGCCAGAGGAGACTGGAGGAAAAGAAAAAAGGACAGAGGAGTCTGGAGGAGGAAAAGGGAGGATAGAGGAGACTGGAGGAGGAGAAAGGACAGAGGAGTGTGGAGGAGAAGAAGGGAAGACCAAGGAATCTGGAGGAGGAGCAGGGAGGACAGAGGAGTCTGGAGGAGGAGGATAGAGGGGTATGGCTGCAGCATGGTCACAGAGACCAGCGGAGGATTTGGCTGAGCGTTCCTATATATGGGGCACTGGCAGAGATGGCGGTCAGCCGTGTGACATCGGTGTGTGACCTTTCACTGCACAAGACTAAATAAGAAAGCTGAGGGGACTGCCTAACATGCAGTGTGAACAGGCGCATACTGAACATAACATGTACAATAACACAGAGACAGCGGCACTCTGCAATGCTAAGGCATGCAAGCAATGAATATAGGAATATGGACAAGCATTACGGCTAAGGAAATTCATATAAATAATGTAGACGCTTAGCATATATAAAGGCCAGTTTTATTTGAGCCCAGTAGCCATGTCATGTATTATTATTATTATTATTATTATTATTATTTATACATATACAACAGTTACACACAGCAAATAAGATCATTATGCTGGATTTTGTATTAAATCATTAGTCTTAGTCTGCATGATATATCGGCGAATGATGCGTGCAGAGCCCAGTAGGGGCCTTTTGCCTTCTGCAGCTGACAGATTATTTTGTCAACTCAAATTGTTTTCAAGTGCTGGACAAGGTTTTTAGGCACCACACTCAGTGTGCTGATTGCCACTGGGACCACCCTCCACTGGCTTGTGCCGATCACCACTGGGACCACCCTCACTGGCTTGTGCCGATTACCACTGGGACCACCCTCACTGGCTTGTGCCAATTACCACTGGGACCACCCTCACTGGCTTGTGCCGATCACCACTGGGACCACCCTCACTGGCTTGTGCCGATCACCACTGGGACCACCCTCACTGGCTTGTGCCGATCACCACTGGGACCACCCTCACTGGCTTGTGCCGATTACCACTGGGACCACCCTCACTGGCTTGTGCCGATCACCACTGGGACCCACCCTCACTGGCTTGTGCCGATCACCACTGGGACCACCCTCACTGGCTTGTGCCGATCACCACTGGGACCACCCTCACTGGCTTCTGCCGATTACCACTGGGACCACCCTCACTGGCTTGTGCCGATCACCACTGGGACCACCCTCACTGGCTTGTGCCGATCACCACTGGGGCCACCCTCACTAGCTTGTGCCGATTACCACTGGGACCACCCTCACTGGCTTGTGCCGATCACCACTGGGACCATCCTCACTGGCTTGTGCAGATTACCACTGGGACCACCTTCACTGGCTTGTGCCGATTAACACTGCGACCTGAGGAAGATAACTTGAAACGGTCGTTGGCTGGAGGGGTGAGGAGCCTATGTAACTGAACAGCTTTGGTGCAGCCTAACTTAAGGTAATTACAAGCAGGAATCTAAATTGGTGTTCTGCAGGGGGTCCCTTATCTGAGTGTGTATGGGGATATTGAAAGTGCCCCCATAAGTGAATTTGCAGGTTTTAGGTTGCAAATTGGTGAATAAACACTAATATGAGCACCAGTATATAGCTATCAGATAACTAATACTACATAGGAGCACCCGTATATATTGTTGTTTGCTTTTTAGTAGAATTTGTTTAAATTTTAATGGATTATTGCCTGTAATAATTGTGGTACCTTGGCAGATGTTTAAAAAAAATATTTTTTTGAATAATAATAAAAATAATTAATTGTTTAAAGAGACAGTTGTTTCATTTATCTTCCGTTGGATGATGGGATATTTTGGTTTTATCTGTATATGAGTGAAACCTCTAATAATTGGACATTTGATTTTACAATACCTCCTGCAGGCCTTAAAGGAAAACAACACATACAGCAGCATTCGGCAATGTCAGCACAAACTAAGCGCGTGACACACAGCCATGTTGGTTGTGCCACTACAGTGATTGGCTGGCCGCACTGCGTCATCAGGTCTATGTAAGACCTGACGGCGCTGTGCTCGTCACTCTGCTCCACATTGTCAGCTAATGTAGGGAGAGGTGCTGCTGAGTGAGGGACAGATTTTGGGTGTTTTAGGTAGTGGACAAGTGTACACTTGATCCCTTGTTGTAGTCTCTGGGGTCAGAGTCATGGTGCATGGTACGGCAGATCATTGCATCATGACTGTGACCCCAGAGACTACAACAAGGGATCAAGTGTCCACGTGTTGTAGTCTCTGGGGTCAGAATCATGGTGCACGGTTTGGCAGATCATTGCCATACAGTGCACCATGACTCTGACCTCAGAGACTACAACAAGGAATCAAGTGTCCTCTTGTTGTAGTCTCTTGGGTCATAGTCATGGTGCACTGTATGACAGATCAGATGCTATACAGTGCACCATCAGTGTAACCCCAGAGACTGTAGGAAGAGAACACTTGATCCCTTGCTGCAGTCTCTGAATGTAGTAGAAGCGATCGAGCGTTGTGGGACCATCATTGTGGACTACGTCGGACGGTATGGAGTAATAAAGATGGAGTCTCAATTTGTGTTTGTTTTTTTTCTAATAAAAGTATTTTTCTCAGTGTGGTGTATTTTATTTACTATTTACTAGAGATTCCTAATGGCTGAGTCTAACATTGGCCCGATATTATGAATCTCGGGCTTAGTGCCAGCTGCCAATAAAAAAGCTGGAATTAAACCCTTTATTACCCAGTTTGCCACCGGCACCAGGGCAACTGAAAGAGTCTGGGTACAGCACCAGAAAATGTCGCTTCAATAACTGCGCCATTTTCTGGGGTGGCTGCGAGCTGCAATTCGCAGCATGGAAAGCCCAGAATGCTTGGGCCTCTCCATGCTGAGGACTCCAGCCCCCAGCTGCCTAATTGGACCTGGCTGGATCAAAAATATGGCGGAGCCCCACGTCAATTTTGGTTGGCTTTGCTGTATTTTTGGTTGCCAGCCAGGTACAACGAGGCAGCTGGGGGTGGGTGGCAGTCCGTAGCTGCTAAGTTGTACCTGGCTAGACCAAAAATATGGCGAAGCCCCACGTAATTTTTTTAAAATTATTTCTACAAATAAAACAACATGGAACTTTGCTGTATTTTTGGTTGCCAGCCAGGTCCAACTTGGCAGTTGGGGGGCTGAAATTCTCAGTGTGGAGAACCCAAATGTTGTGGGCCTCCAACGCTGCAAATTGCAACCCACGACATCCCAGAAAATAGCGTATTCATTAGAGGCACCATTTTATGGTGCTGTACCCCAACTCTTCCAGTTGTCCTTGTATTGGTGGCACACAGGGGCTCTCCATACGCAACATGGTGTCCGCTAACAATTTGAATGGAAAATTATCTCCAATTGTTAGCAGACACCAGGTTGCGTATGGAAAGCCCCTGTGTGCCTAAACTTTGGAGCTCCCCCACAAGTGATCCCATTTTGGAAACTAGACCCCCCCAAGGAACTTATGTAGATGCATCACAAATTGATGCATCACAAATTATGTAGATGCTTCACAAATTTCACATGGGCAACAGGAATAAAATAGATCCTAAAATGTGTTGGGCAATTTCTCCTGAGTACACCGATACCTCATATGTGGTCATAAACCACTGTTTGGGCGCACGGCAGGGCTCAGAAGGGAAGGAGTAATATCAGTCTTTTGTGTAGCACCATGATGATGTGTAGTAATTTTCTCTGTGCCTTGTCTAGATTCAGGTCCCCCAGCTTATGGAATATCCACAATGAGCAGTTGAGTGGGACACAATGCTGTAGTATCTGTTGTGTCCAGCTCCTCACTACCTTCCAGGATTGAAGGATAACCCTGCATTCCCATATGCCATAGAACATGTCTACCCCCTTGTCCCCACATTTTGGACATGACTGTTTTCTGTCTGGATGGGTCTTGTTGGGTGGTATATTGAACCCCAGAATTGCCCCATGCATCACTCTGAAATAGGCGTCCCTCCACCTTTCGCTCACGATGTTCTTACGAACAGCGCACCAACCCATCAGGATCTTCCCCTCGATCTCCTCGTCCTGTAAACTTACCTCCCATCTTTTGAGAATCCTGCGCTGCCCTGAGTGAGAGTGAACTAGGTCTCGCCTTAGGGTGGCGTATATGGTGGATACACTAGTGTCCGCTATTTCCCTAGCTAGTAGAGTGTCCATTCCGTGGTTTCAGCATTCCTTCCTTAAGTCATATAAGCGATGGAATAAATGCAGCCTCAATTGTTCGAATGGTTAAGCCGCCACCTCCTGAATGTCTCTGTCACTGTCAACCACCTCTTCTCCTCCATCTGCATCAGATCCTGTAGTGTTTTAATGCCCTTAGCTCTCCAGACTTTAAAGAGTGCATTGTCCTTGCCCTGACTGGAGTCCGGGTGTCGCCATAGGCTAAGATATTTGAATATCTACCAGGATAACCCGAGCTTGAGTCGCAGTGCCTTCCAAGCCTCTCTCGTGTCTTTGAAAATGATCTAATTTTTCACCCGAGGGTCCACTGTTGCCCCCATTGAGTGCAAAATGGCTAGAGGGTCCCATGGGGTGCACCACTCTGACTCGAGTGTATAGTCAGAGTGTTTGCTAGTGTGTTTCAGCCAGTCTAGAATATGTCTCATCAGGCATGCTATGTTATAACCTCATATATTAGGTAACCTTAGTCCACCTTCATCTCGTGGAAGCATCAATGTGCGTCCCCTGATTCTTCGTTTTTTACCCCTCCAAAGGAAGGTCATAAAAGCTCTAATTATCCTATTTCCGTCGACGTGGCAAAGTAAAAGGGGGATGGTCTGAAATGGATAGAGGAGCCTAGAGAAACTACACATCTTGATAAGGTGACACCTCCCCAACAAGGATAGTGGCAAATCTCTCCACCTCTCCAGTTCTGCCACAATTTTGTTGATTAACGAGGCATAATTTAGTCTGTATATGTCTCTTGTGTCTCTCCCTAGATATACTCCCAGATATCTAATGGCCCTATTTGCTAGAGGGATGTCACAGAAACTCGCTTGAGTACCTCTGGTCTCTTTCCACCCTCCTAAGTCTTTTAGCGGGAGTATCTCACACTTAGATTTGTTCATGTGGAATCCAGATAGTTCCCCGAAGGCCTCCAACTGTGATAGGAGGCTGGGGAGATCCCTACGTGCATCTGCCATGTAAAGTATGACCATCTGCAAAGAAGCTGGATTTAAATTCCTTGCTGCCTATGCGGATCCCCTGGAAGCTTTGGCCCTCATTTATGAACCATGATAATGGTTAGATCGCCAAATCAAATAGCAAAGGCGACAGGGGGCACCCTTGCCGTGTACCCCTACCCAGCAGTATCGCGTCTGACAGAAAGCCTGATGTGCTTACTCTGGCCCTCAAGTTTTTGTAAAGAGAACACAATAATGTCCTAAACGCCCCCCCACAGTCCCTTCTTGTCTAGTGCAGTTTCCATCCACGGTCAGCTGATGCTGTCAAAAGCTTTCTCCGCATCCAACATGACCATGGCTGGCTCCCCCCTCTGGGACCCCCACTGTTTTGCCCCCCCTCAACCTAACCACTTCCAAAACCATCATAGACCTGCGTATGTTTCCTCCCGCCGACCTTCCCTTGACTAAGCCCACTTGCTCCCGGATTACCAAGTCTGGAAGTAGAGGAGCCAGCCGGTTCGCCATCATTTTAGCTATTATCTTAAGATCTTGATTTATTAGCGAGATAGGTTTAAAGCTGTCCGGGTCGTCTGACGCTTTGTCTCCCTTGGGGAGAAGCTTTATGTAGGCGGTGTTCATGTTGTCCTGATAGGAATCCCTTATACCTGTAGGTGGGGTAGTATCTGATCTTTCAGGATCTTATAAAAACTAGCCCCATAGCCATCTGGGCCTCGGCTATTACCATCGCTAGCTCCTCCTTTGTTATTTCACCATTCAGATCGCCCAGACCTTCCTCCGTGACTGTCGGGAGTGTCACTATCTGTAGCCATCTCTCACCCGCCTGTTTATCTGATGTTCTGGCTCTGTACAAAGTAGTGTAATATTTTCCCAGAATGTCATTTATACCTCTGGGGTTGGTCGTCTCCGTATTGTCTGGTCTTTTGAGTGTGGTTATGAGTGTCATGCCTCGTTTACCCCTTGGCAAGTTAGCTAATAGGCGACCCGCCTTATCTCCATATTTGTATAGTTCGGCGTCTCGTAGGGATTTCCCAAAGAGCTCCCTCTTTTTGGCCCAGGTGTCAAATTCTGTTTTGTCCTGTAGCCACAGTTGTTTTGTTTGTGGGGAGGGCTGGGGCTGAGTCAGATAGTCTGTGTACGTCCGCCTGAATGTTTGACTTGATACCCTATTGGTATCATATAAAACATCCACCATTCCCTTAGTTTAGCAAAGTCCTCGTCCCGTTGTAGGAAGTGGGGGAATCCCCAAAGGATGTCTGTGCCTTGTGGGAAGGCGTCTCGTAGGGTTAAAGTGATCGGGCTGTGATCAGAAATTAACATGTCTTCTATTGTAGTCTCCTCTACCTTCTGAAGTATGTCCTCCCGCACTAGAAAAAGGTCAATACATGACCAGGTCTTCTGTGGGTGAATTATCTCTCCACTGGATGTTACAACATCTACACGTCCCTCATCACAAGGTCTGATGCAATTAACTGTGGCGTTGTATTCTTCCACCCCGCACTTGAGTCTAAAAACCTCCCTCCCCCTCCTCTTCCCGACCTGTTCTCCGACTCCGACAACCCCGTTCATGGTGGCCCCTATTATTGAGTTGCATTCTTTGTCTAACGTGATGGATTGATGTAAGTCCCGGAAGAAAGTATCCTGTGCTGAGTTAGCTACGTACACATTGTGCATACTAAGGGTCCCTCCCGGCGTCTCCAAAATCAAATGTACATGTCGCCCTTGGACAAAACTTTATGCGCAAATGACTTGTGTATTAAGATTATCACTCCTGCCTGCCTCCCCTGAACTCCTGAGCCGTATAGCCCTCCTACTCACAGTCTATGTATACGGAACATGTCCTGCTGGGGCAAATGGGTTTCCTAGAGTAGGATTATGTCTCCCTTAATCTCTTGAGGTGTCGAAGTACCATGGCTCGCCTTTCAGGTGAGCTCAGGCCCTTCATGTTCCATGGTATTATTTTAACCATGGTTCTCGTTGAGTGGCCAACCTGCGGTCAGATCATTACATGTAGCGTGTGGCTAAAGTGGGGTCTTGGGGTCCCAATCATCATTATGTTTTGGCATAGGGTGCACCCTGGGTGGTGATTTCAGATGTGGAGCAGTATTCTCATTCATAACATTATACAAAGCAAATCCCTGAACGCGTATCGGAGCCCCAACAGCCTGTCCTTTGTCCCATTCCCTCCCTATCCCCTCCCAACCATCGCATTAGTAACGACTTCCATTTTTTCCAGCGTGGAAAAAGTAAAAACAACCCCTTCGCTCCGGCCGATTCGCCTTCTATGAAAGTGAGTCCTTTGCCGGCTATATTAAAATAACAAATCAATAACGAAGTCTCATTTGGAGGTATAGGGAAGAGAGGTGTACCACAGTCCGCGCTGCCAAGTTCACTCACATCAAAGAAAACGAGTAGACGATGTCCAGTTCAATCCTACTTTATTCTCCTACGCGTTTCGGCGCCTAGCCTGGCACCTTTGTGGGGACACATTTTCCTCTCTAGTAGGGGACCGTCGTACCGGTGTGTTCGATATTTGCCCAGGCTGACGCTCGTCTTCCTGCTCTGCGTCACGGTTTCTTGGGGATCCTCTCCGCAGGCTGGTTGTAAAGGCACGCAAGCCCTCCTTGGGGTCCTTCCAGCATTTGAACGATCCGTCTGGGCCTCTAACTTTGAGTGCTGCTGGATAAAGGAGCTGGAATTGAATGTCTGAATAGGATCCTGCGCACTTCGCCGAATGCTTTGCGCTTTTTGGTCACTTCTGCAGAGAAGTCCTTGAAGAGGACCACCTTGTGGCCTCTGAGCATAAGTGGCTGCCTCCTGTTCCTAAAGAGGCGTAGTATTTCCTCCTTTTCTTTAAAGACAAGGTATTTGGCAATAACTTATCTGGGCCTCCGGGAGTGTGAGTTATCTCGCCCATTGGCAATATAGCCATCGCGTGTCCCGTCCCCCAGTTTGGTGGGCCCACTCTGTGCGCCCTTTCTACCTTGTGCTGGCCCTGGAGTCCCAAAGCCTTAGGGAGGTCTAGCTCGCATATATCGTCTAGTTGTTGGGGCAGTATCGATTCTAGGAGGCCCACGATTCTGACATTGTTCCTCCTTGACCTATTTTCCAGGTCATCCATTTTATCTCTCATCCAGCTGGACTGGCTCTGTGATAGTGTTAGGTGGTGTTCCATTGTGGCCAGCTTATCTTCCAGGTCTGGCACTCATTCTAGGTAGTCCAGTCTGCTCGCATGTTGCGCAGAAATCTCCTGGAGCTCTTCCAAGGCCTCTCTTACTCCCTCACCGCCTTTTTAATGTCACTGGCCAGATACTTTGCCACCTCCTTTGCCATAGACCTGAATTCTGTGGATGGGTAGGGTCTTTATTTGGGTCCCCAGATGTCCCTTGGGCAGAGTGGTTCCCCCTCCCCGCCTCCCTCCAGCATTCCCAGGGCCCCAGCGTTCTGACCTCCGCTGGTTCTGTAGATCGTTTGCCGCTGTGCCTTTCTTCCCTGTGCCCTGCGATGCCGCCATCTCACCAACTCCCGCGGCCGTTCCGTGGCTTATCAGAATCAGGACGATTTCACACCACCATCTCCACGCTGGCGCTGGATCCGGAAATCGCTAATTCCATCTTGAAGGATATCAGTGTTATCAAGATGAATTGGATGATTATCTCTTCTTTCAAGGGTGTAGTTGCCCTGGATGGCCAATAGGTGGCAGAAGGTGGCTGTAGGTTATGCACTGCAGGGGTTGTGATAGAGCAGCCTTAGGCTGCGTTCACACAGTGCGTATTTTGTCGCGTATTTTTACGCATGCAGTTTTCTAAAGAAATACGCGCATTTTTTTTACGCGCGTAAAAAAAACGCATGTGTGTTCACACACATGCGTTTTTTGATGCGTTTTTTTACGGACGCGTATTTTTCTGCATGTGCACTGCAAACACATAGAAATGAAGTTTGTTAAAAAAAAAAAGAAAAAAAAAGCCTTGTGATGTCATTTCCTTTCTTTTCCATTATTACATTCTCCATTGAAAAGTGAACTAGAGAATGGACAATCTACATGCTGCATTTTATATGTCCAGCAAGGGTAACCCAAGCAGCTGGGGGCTGGAATCCTCAGCGTGGTGAGGCCCAACCGTTCTGGGCCCACCACGCTACGGACCGCAGCCAACAGCCGCCCCAGGAGTGGCGCCTCAATGAGACATGCCAAACCTGGCAGGTACCTCGCTCTTCCAGCTGCCCTGGGCGGTGGCAGTCTGGGTAATAACGGGGTTGGTGACACCTTTTTTGACAGCTGCCACCAAGCCCCTATTGGTAATGTCAGCCGTCAGTGTGACAGCCAGCTATTAGCAATAGAGAAATTGAGATTGGAAACAAAAAAAAAAAACACTTTGTAAAAATAATCTTTATTATTAAAAAAAAACTAGAAATAGGCCCGATGCTATTGCATCGGGAGTGCGGTGAAATGAACAGGTGCCGTAGAAATAGCCGCTGAATAGCACAGTCCTCTCTCCAGAAACTACACTGTTGTTGCAAGATTTATGTGGAGTATATGGTGGCTCAGTGGTTAGCACTGTATATGGTGGCTCAGTGGTTAGCACTGTATGGTGCCTCAGTGGTTAGCATTGTATGGTGGCTCAGTGGTTAGCACTATATATGGTGGCTCAGTGGTTAGCACTGTATATGGTGGCTCAGTGGTTAGCACTGTATATGGTGGCTAAGTGGTTAGCATTGTATGGTGGCTCAGTGGTTAGCACTGTATACGGTGGCTCAGTGGATAGCACTGTATATGGTGGCTCAGTGGTTAGCACTGTATATGGTGGCTCAGTGGTTAGCACTGTATATGGTGGCTCAGTGATTAGCACTGTATATGGTGGCTCAGTGGTTAGCACTGTATATGGTGGCTCAGTGATTAGCACTGTGTATGGTGGCTCAGTGGTTAGCACTGTATATGGTGGCTCAGTGGTTAGCACTGTATATGGTGGCTCAGTGGTTAGCACTGTATATGGTGGCTCAGTGGTTAGCATTGTATGGTGGCTCAGTGGTTAGCACTGTACACGGTGGCTCAGTGGTTAGCACTGTATGGTGGCTCAGTGGTTAGCACTGTATATGGTGGCTCAGTGGTTAGCACTGTATATGGTGGCTCAGTGGTTAGCATTGTATGGTGGCTCAGTGGTTAGCACTGTATATGGTGGCTCAGTGGTTAGCACTGTATATGGTGGCTCAGTGGTTAGCACTGTATATGGTGGCTCAGTGGTTAGCACTGTATGGTGGCTTAGTGATTAGCACTGTATATGGTGGTTCAGTGGTTAGCACTGTATATGGTGGCTCAGTGGTTAGCACTGTATATGGTAGCTCAGTGGTTAGCACTGTATACGGTGGCTCAGTGGTTAGCACTGTATGGTGGCTCAGTGGTTAGCACTGTATATGGTGGCTCAGTGGTTAGCACTGTATATGGTGGCTCTGTGGTTAGCATTGTATGGTGGCTCAGTGGTTAGCACTGTATATGGTGGCTCAATGGTTAGCACTGTATATGGTGGCTCAGTGGTTAGCACTGTATGGTGGCTCAGTGATTAGCACTGTATATGGTGGTTCAGTGGTTAGCACTGTATATGGTGGCTCAGTGGTTAGCACTGTATATGAATGCGCTATTTTCTTGGGTGGCTGTGAGTTGCAATTTGCAGCGTGGGGGCCCCACAACATTTGGGTCTCTCCACGCTGAGGATTCCAGTCAGCCAGCTGCCAAGTTGTACCTGGCTGGCTACCAAAAATACAACGAAGGACTTTTTTTTTTATTTCTAGAACTAATTCTAGAAAAAAAAATGACGTAGGGCTCCGCCATATTTTTGGTCCAGCCAGGTACAACTTGGCAGCTACAGACTGCCAGCAACCCCCAGCTGCCTCGTTGTACCTGGCTGCAACCAAAAATACAGTGAAGCCCATTTTTTTTTTTTATTTCTAGAACTAATTCTAGAAAAAAAAAATGACGTAGGGCTCCGCCATATTTTTGGCCCAGCCAGGTACAACTAGGCAGCTGGGGGCTGGAATCCTCAGCATGGAAAGGCCCAAGCGTTCTGGGCCCCCCATGCTGCGAATTGCAGCCCGCAGCCACCCCAGAAAATGGCGCATTCATTGAAGCGCCATTTTCTGGCGCTGTACCCATGCTCTTCCAGTTGCCCTGGTGCCGGTGGCAAACTGGGTAATAAAGGGGTTAATGCCAGCTTTTTATTGGCAGCTGGCACTAAGCCCGAGATTCATAATATAGGGCCAATGTTAGACCCGCCATTAGGAATCTCTGGTAAATAGTCAGAAAATAGACACAGAGAAAAATATTTTTATTTTGAAAAAAAAACACAAACAAAATTCAGACTCCATCTTTATTATAAAGATCCGACGTAGTCCATAACGAAGGTCCCACGACGCTCGATCACCTCCGACGTAGTCCACAACGAAGGTCCCACGACGCTTGATCGCCTCTGCTCAATCCAGAGACTACAGCAAGGGATCAAGTGTCCTCTTCCTACAGTCTCTGGGATCACAGATATGGTGCACTGTATGACAATGATCTGTCATACAGTGAACCATGACTATGATCCCAGAGACTACAACAAGAGGACACTTGATCCCTTGTTGCACCCATCCATCCACCCATGCACCCATCATCCACGCATGCACACATTCACGCATGCACATCCACATCCACGCACGCTGACATCCATCCATGCAATCTGACATCCACACATGCTGACATCCACGTACGCACATCCACGCATGCACATTCACGCACACACATCCACGCACGCTGACATCCACGCATGCACATCCACTGACATCCACACACGCTGACATCCACGCACGCACATCCACATATGCATCCACGCACGCACACATCCACGCACACACATCCACGCACGTACATCCACACACGCTGACATCCACGCACGCACTTCCACATATGCATCCACGCACGCACACATCCACGCACGCTGACATCCACGCATGCACATCCACATACGCATCCACGCACGCACATCCACACACGCACATCCACATCCACGCACATCCACATACGCATCCACGCACGCACATCCACACACGCACATCCACGCACGCACATCCACGCACGTACATCCACATACATCCGCGCATGGTGACATTCACGCACGCATATCCACGCATGCTGACATCCACGCACGCACTTCCATTTGCATCCACGCACGCACACATCCACGCATGCACATCCACATACGCATCCACGCACGCTGACATCCACGCACGCACATCCACATATGCGTCCACGCACGCACACACTCACGCACGCTGACATCCACACACGCACATCCACATACGCATCCACGCACGTACATCCACATACATCCGCGCACAGTGACATGCGCATGGTGACATTCACGCACGCATATCCACGCATGCTGACATCCACGTACGCACATCCACGCACACACATCCACATATCCACATACACACTTCCACATATGCATCCACACACGCACACATTCACGCACGCTGACATCCACACACACACATCCACGAACGCGCATATCCACATACGCATCCACGCACGCACACATCCACGCACGTACATCCACGCACGCACATCCACACACACACACGTCCACGCACACATCCATCCATTCACACGTCTACGCACGCACACGTCTACACACGCACACGCATGCTCACGTCCACGCATGCACATGTCCACGCACGCACACATCTGCGCACACATCCATGCACACACTCATCCATGCACGCACTCGTCCACACACGCTCATGTACGCACACATCCATGCACGCTCATGTACACGCACGCATCCACACACACACATACATATACACAACACACACACACATACATACATCCACACACACATAAACACATACATACATCCACACACACACATACATACATATACATACATGCATACACACACACATACATACATCCACACACACATACACACACACATAAACACATACATACATCCACACACACACATACATCCACACACACACACACACATACATACATCCACACACACACATACATACATATACATACATGCATACACACACACATACATACATCCACACACACACACACACACATACATCCACACACACACACACACACATACATCCACACACACACACACACACACACACACACACATACATACATACATCCACACACACACACACACATACATACATCCACACACATACATCGACACACACATCCACACACATAAACACATACATACACACACATACATACACACATAAACACATACATACATCCACACACACACACACACACATACATACATCCACACACACACACACACACACACACACACATACATACATACATACTTACCTCCCTCTCGGCTGGCCCATGTCCTCTGCAATGCCCCCATGTCTGTTGGTGTGCCGGTGAAGCGATCTGTCAGCTGACCGGCTCAGCTGACAGTCAGCTGATCTCCCATGCATCCTGAGGAGCGGTGAGTATCCAGACACTCGGTCACACAGGGACAGCCACGGGAAAGCAGGAATCCCAAAATGATGGGATTTCTTGTTTTCCCTGGGGCTGTTCCCGTGTGACATCATTTCCTGCGCACATACCCCTTGCCCCGCTCTGGAATGCGCATCGTCTGAACGACGATGCGTAATTCCAGGGGTTAAAATGGGGCCTATGGGAGAAAGCGCACGTAAAAAGACGGAAAGAATGAACATGTTCATTCTTTTTACGTGCGCGCTTTCTCCCATAAAAGCATGGCCGAAAATTGCGCTGCGTGTGAACAGCAAAAGTGAAAGTGCATTCACTTTGCTGTGACACGCAGACGCAGGTCCGCTTTGGGGGGAAATACGCGCGCAAAAAAGCGCAAAAATTACGCACAGTGTGAACGCAGCCTTAGACTGTCAGAGCCTTGGGTTTATTACTCTGGATTGTCAGTGTCTTCCAAAATAGATCTGCTGTGCAGAGATGGAGCTACTGCCCCTGATGGGGTTTAAATGGTGACACACAGTTCAGTTGTGACAATGTGTTTCTTGTGCCCCAGGTAGCCCCATTCCATGGCCTGCTTAGTCTATTATGGGGCCTGCTCTTGTGCTTTTCTGTCTGGAGCTCCCCCTCTCCGGTCCTCCTGGTGATCGGGGGCTGCTGTTTACCTTTTCCCAGTGATCTCCCAGCTTGATCACCTCAGGTTTCCTGATAATCGTATTTGGACATTTTATTGTGAGTCCGTAAAAGTGGTGTAATACTCATACACCATTGTTCACTGCAGTGACTGGGAGTCAGAAATGATTGCATCTCAATATGCTAGACCCGAGCATCGAGCACCAGAGCATCTCGATATGCTGAACCCTAGCATCGAGTACCTGAGCATCTCGATATGCTGAACCCGAGCATCGAGCACCAGAGCATCTCGATATGCTGAACCCGAGCATCGAGCACCAGAGCATCTCAATATGCTGAACCCGAGCATCGAGTACCTAAGCATCTCAATATGCTGGACCCGAGCATCGAGTACCTGAGCATCTCGATATGCTGAACCCGAGCATCGAGCACCAGAGCATCTCGATATGCTGAACCCGAGCATCAAGTACCTAAGCATCTCAATATTCTGGACCCGAGCATCGAGCACCAGAGCATCTCGATATGCTGAACCCGAGCATCAAGTACCTAAGCATCTCAATATTCTGGACCCGAGCATCGAGTACCTGAGCATCTCGATATGCTAGACCCGAGCATCGAGCACCCGAGCATCTCAATATGCTAGACCCGAGCATCGAGCACCAGAGCATCTCAATATGCTGGACCCGAGCATCGAGTACCTGAGCATCTCGATATGCTGAACCCGAGCATCGAGTACCTGAGCATCTCAATATGCTAGACCCGAGCATCGAGTACCTAAGCATCTCAATATGCTGGACCCGAGCATCGAGCACCCGAGCATCTCGATATGCTGAACCCGAGCATCGAGTATCTAAGCATCTCAATATGCTGGACCCCAGCATCGAGCACCAGAGCATCTCGATATGCTGGACCCGAGCATCAAGCACCCGAGCATCTCGATATGCTGAACCCGAGCATCGAGCACCAGAGCATCTCGATATGCTGGACCCGAGCATCGAGTACCCGAGCATCTCGATATGCTGGACCCGAGCATCAAGCACCCGAGCATCTCGATATGCTGGACCCCAGCATCGAGTACCTAAGCATCTCGATATGCTGAACACGAGCATCGAGCATCCGAGCATCTCAATATGCTAGACCCTTGCATCGAGTACCTGAGCATCTCGATATGCTGAACCCGAGCATCGAGTACCCCGAGCATCTCGATATGCTGAACCCGAGCATCGAGCACCAGAGCATTTCGATATGCTGAACCCGAGCATCGAGCACCAGAGCATCTCGATATGCTGGACCCGAGCATCGAGTACCTGAGCATCTCGATATGCTGAACCCGAGCATCGAGTACCCCGAGCATCTCGATATGCTGGACCCGAGCATCGAGCACCAGAGCATCTCGATATGCTGAACCCGAGCATCGAGCACCCGAGCATCTCGATATGCTAGACCCTTGCATCGAGTACCTGAGCATCTCGATATGCTGAACCCGAGCATCGAGCACCCGAGCATCTCGATATGCTGAACCCGAGCATCGAGCACCCGAGCATCTCGATATGCTGAACCCGAGCATCGAGCACCCGAGCATCTCGATATGCTGAACCCGAGCATCGAGCACCCGAGCATCTCGATATGCTGAACCCGAGCATCGAGCACCCGAGCATCTCGATATGCTGAACCCGAGCATCGAGCACCAGAGCATCTCGATATGCTGAACCCGAGCATCAAGCACCCGAGCATCTCGATATGCTGGACCCGAGCATCGAGTACCAGAGCATCTCGATATGCTGAACCCGAGCATCGAGCACCCAAGCATCTCGATATGCTAGACCCGAGCATCGAGTACCTGAGCATCTCGATATGCTGGACCCGAGCATCGAGCACCAGAGCATCTCGATATGCTGGACCCGAACATAAAGCACCCGAGCATCTCGATATGCTAGACCCTTGCATCGAGTACCTGAGCATCTCGATATGCTGAACCCGAGCATCGAGCACCCGAGCATCTCGATATGCTGAACCCGAGCATCGAGCACCCGAGCATCTCGATATGCTGAACCCGAGCATCGAGCACCAGAGCATCTCGATATGCTGGACCCGAGCATCGAGCACCCCGAGCATCTCGATATGCTGGACCCGAGCATCGAGCACCCGAGCATCCCAATATGCTGGACCCGAGCATCGAGCACCCGAGCATCTCGATATGCTGAACCCGAGCATCGAGCACCCCGAACATCTCAATATGCTGGACCTGAGCATCGAGTACCCGAGCATCTCGATATGCTGGACCCGAGCATCGAGCACCAGAGCATCTCGATATGCTGAACCCGAGCATCGAGCACCCGAGCATCTCGATATGCTGGACCCGAGCATCGAGTACCCGAGCATCTCGATATGCTGGACCCGAGCATCAAGCACCCGAGCATCTCGATATGCTGGACCCGAGCATCGAGCACCAGAGCATCTCGATATGCTGGACCCGAGCATCGAGCACCCGAGCATCTCGATATGCTGGACCCGAGCATCGAGCACCAGAGCATCTCAATATGCTGAACCCGAGCATCGAGCACCAGAGCATCTCGATATGCTGGACCCGAGCATCGAGCACCAGAGCATCTCGATATGCTGGACCCGAGCATCGAGCACCAGAGCATCTCGATATGCTGGACCCGAGCATCGAGCACCAGAGCATCTCGATATGCTGGACCCGAGCATCGAGCACCAGAGCATCTCGATATGCTGAACCCGAGCATCGAGCACCCGAGCATCTCGATATGCTGAACCCGAGCATCGAGTACCTAAGCATCTAAATATGCTGGACCCGAGCATCGAGCACCAGAGCATCTCGATATGCTGGACCCGAGCATCGAGCACCAGAGCATCTCGATATGCTGAACCCGAGCATCGAGCACCAGAGCATCTCGATATGCTGAACCCGAGCATCGAGCACCAGAGCATCTCGATATGCTGGACCCGAGCATCGAGTACCTAAGCATCTCAATATGCTGAACCCGAGCATCGAGCACCAGAGCATCTCGATATGCTGGACCCGAGCATTGAGCACCAGAGCATCTCGATATGCTGAACCCGAGCATCGAGCACCAGAGCATCTCGATATGCTGGACCCGAGCATCGAGCATCCCAATATGCTGGGCCCGAGCATCGAGCAACCGAGCATCTCAATATGCTGGACCCGAGCATCGAGCACCAGAGCATCTCGATATGCTGGACCCGAGCATCAAGCACCCGAGCATCTCGATATGCTGAACCCGAGCATCAAGCACCCGAGCATCTCGATATGCTGGACCCGAGCATCGAGCACCCGAGCATCTCGATATGCTGAACCCGAGCATCGAGTACCTGAGCATCTCAATATGCTGGACCCGAGCATCAAGCACCCGAGCATCTCGATATGCTGAACCCGAGCATCGAGCACCCGAGCATCTCGATATGCTGAACCCGAGCATCGAGTACCTGAGCATCTCGATATGCTGAACCCGAGCATCGAGCACCCGAGCATCTCGATATGCTGGACCCGAGCATCGAGCACCCGAGCATCTCGATATGCTGAACCCGAGCATCGAGTACCTGAGCATCTCGATATGCTGGACCCGAGCATCGAGTACCTAAGCATCTCAATATGCTGGACCCGAGCATCAAGCACCCGAGCATCTCGATATGCTGAACCCGAGCATCGAGTACCTGAGCATCTCAATATGCTGAACCCAAGCATCGAGCACTCCGAACATCTCAATATGCTGGACCCAAGCATCGAGTACCCGAGCATTTAACTGCTCGCTCGTGACTAGTAAAGAGATACGCCGTGACGTTGGTACTGGGCTCAAATAAAACTGGCCTTTTTATTTGCTAAGTATCTTCTTGTTTTACATGTATTTCCTTAGCCATCCTGTATGTCCATATTCCTATATTCATGGGTTCATGGCTCTGTGGTGCAGAGTGCTGCTGTCTCTCTGTGACTGTGCCCGATGGCTTCTTCGCAGGCTCGCTTCACACTCGGGATGTTCGTGATGGTGCCTGGTTTTGGGACGGTTCTTCCGGGAGGGCAGCAGATCATCAATGTGGAGTGCGTCGCTGATCAACTGGGGAAGAGCGAGGAGCTGTTGACTGTGGATATTTCGGAACGACACCCCGATGACCATCCTGCCGGTGTTCCCCTTCGCCTCCTCAGTGAGGTGTGCACCCCAGGTAAGGCTCCACCGCCTGTGTGTGTACGCAGCCTCCGTAGCAGCACTCACAAGTGACCACCGCCTCCCACCTTTTCCCAGGATTCGTCACAGATGACATTGCCAGTATATTTGAAGAACATCGTATAGTGAGGGACGCCCGCGCCCTGCAGTATCTGCCACCCCTCCAGTCTGGGGGCATCTACCTACAGGAGGAGACCCGCTTCTTGTTCTGGAATGTTCTCGTGGGACAAACATCCACGGCTCGCTTCAAGATCATCAACCCCGGCAAGGTCACCTGCGACATGGTCCTGACCGTCAAACCCCTGTCTGCTAAGGTACGAGAGACGACTGGATGATCTCCACAGACTGATGATGATCTCCACAGACTGAGGATGATCTCCACAGACTGATGATGATCTCCACAGACTGATGATGATCTCCACAGACTGATGATGATCTCCACAGACTGAGGATGATCTCCACAGACTGAGGATGATCTCCACACACTGATGGTGATCTCCACAGACTGAGGATGATCTCCACAGACTGAGGATGATCTCCACAGACTGAGGATGATCTCCACAGACTGATGATGATCTCCACAGACTGAGGATGATCTCCACACACTGAGGATGATCTCCACACACTGATGGTGATCTCCACAGACTGATGATGATCTCCACAGACTGAGGATGATCTCCACAGACTGAGGATGATCTCCACAGACTGAGGATGATCTCCACAGACTGAGGATGATCTCCACAGACTGAGGATGATCTCCACAGACTGAGGATGATCTCCACAGACTGAGGATGATCTCCACAGACTGAGGATGATCTCCACAGACTGATGGTGATCTCCACAGACTGAGGATGATCTCCACAGACTGAGGATGATCTCCACAGACTGAGGATGATCTCCACAGACTGAGGATGATCTCCACAGACTGATGGTGATCTCCATAGACTGATGATGATCTCCACAGACTGATGATAATCTCCACAGACTGATGATGATCTCCACAAACTGAGGGTGATCTCCACAGACTGATGATGATCTCCACAGACTGATGATGATCTCCACAAACTGATGATGATCTCCACAGACTGATGATGATCTCCACAGACTGAGGATGATCTTCCCAGACTGAGGGTGATCTCCACAGACTGATGATGATCTCCAGACTGAGGATGATCTCCACAGACTGAGGGTGATCTCCACAGACTGAGGATGATCTCCACAGACTGAGGATGATCTCCACAGACTGAGGATGATCTCCACAGACTGAGGATGATCTCCACAGACTGAGGGTGATCTCCACAGACTAAGGATGATCTCCACAAACTGAGGATGATCTCCACAAACTGAGGGTGATCTCCACAGACTGAGGGTGATCTCCACAGACTGATAATAATCTCCACAGACTGATGATGATCTCCACAGACTGATGATGATCTCCACAGACTAAGGGTGATCTCCACAGACTGAGGGTGATCTCCACAGACTGATGATGATCTCCACAGACTGATGATGATCTCCACAGACTGAGGATGATCTCCACAGACTGATGATGATCTCCACAGGCTGAGGATGATCTCCACAGACTGATGATCTCCACAGACTGATGATGATCTCCACAGACTGATGATGATCTCCACAGACTGATGATGATCTCCACAGACTGAGGATGATCTCCACAGACTGATGATGATCTCCACAGGCTGAGGATGATCTCCACAGACTGAGGGTGATCTCCACAGACTGAGGGTGATCTCCACAGACTGATGATGATCTCCACAGACTGATGATGATCTCCACAGACTGATGATGATCTCCACAGACTGAGGATGATCTCCACAGACTGAGGGTGATCTCCACAGACTGAGGGTGATCTCCACAGACTGAGGGTGATCTCCACAGACTGAGGATGATCTCCACAGACTGATGATAATCTCCACACACTGAGGGTGATCTCCACAAACTGAGGGTGATCTTCACAGACTGAGGATGATCTCCACAGACTGAGGATGATCTCCACAGACTGAGGATGATCTCCACAGACTGATGATAATCTCCACAGACTGAGGATGATCTCCACAGACTGAGGATGATCTCCACAGACTGATGATGATCTCCACAGACTGAGGATGATCTCCACAGACTGAGGATGATCTCCACAGACTGAGGATGATCTCCACAGACTGATGATGATCTCCACAGACTGAGGGTGATCTCCACAGACTGATGATGATCTCCACAGACTGATGATGATCTCCACACACTGATGATTATCTCCACAGACTGATGATGATCTCCACAAACTGAGGGTGATCTCCACAGACTGATAATGATCTCCACAGCCTGAGGATGATCTCCACAGACTGAGGATGATCTCCACAGACTGATGATGATCTCCACAGACTGAGGATGATCTCCACAGACTGAGGATGATCTCCACAGACTGAGGATGATCTCCACAGACTGAGGATGATCTCCACAGACTGAGGATGATCTCCACAGACTGAGGATGATCTCCACAGACTGAGGATGATCTCCCCAGACTAAGGATGATCTCCCCAGACTGAGGATGATCTCCACAGACTGAGGATGATCTCCACAGACTGATGGTGATCTCCACACACTGATGGTGATCTCGACAGACTCAGACTGAGGGTGATCTCCACAGACTGAGGATGATCTCCACAGACTGATGGTGATCTCCACACACTGATGGTGATCTCCACAGACTCAGACTGATGGTGATCTCCACACACTGATGGTGATCTCCACAGACTCAGACTGATGGTGATCTCCACACACTGATGGTGATCTCCACAGACTGAGGATGATCTCCACAGACTGAGGGTGATCTCCACAGACTGACGATGATCTCCACATTTAACATTTTTTTTAGTCTGCGGCTCGGATTTCTGAAATTTTTGAAGTCCATCCACCCCGGATGAGCGTCCCGAGCCACAGCCACAGCTACGCCAGCGTGTCCTTCACCCCACACAGTATGCAGACATATCAGTGCTGCTTTGAGGCCACTGTGGAGGGGATCACAAGGTACATGTGCTATGTCTGTAGGGTGTATACGGTGAGGGGAGCGAGTCTGGCGGTGTACACGGTGAGGGGGGAACGTCTGGTGGTGTATATAGTGAGTGGAGCGAGTCTGGCTGTGTAAACGGTGAAGGGGGACGTCTGGCGGTGTATACGGTGAGGGGGGACATCTGGCAGTGTATACGGTGAGGGAGCGAGTCTGGCGGTGTATACAGTGAGGGGAGCGAGTCTGGCGGTGTATACGGTGAGGGGAGCGAGTCTGGCGGTGTATACAGTGAATTGAGGGAGTCTGGCGGTGTATACGGTGAGGGGAGCGAGTCTGGAGGTGTATACGGTGAGGGGGACATCTGGCAGTGTATATGGTGAGGGAAGCGAGTCTGGCGGTGTATACGATGAGGGGAGCGAGTCTGGCGGTGTATTCGGTGAGGGGAGCGAGTCTGGCGGTGTATACGGTGAGGGAAGGGAGTCTGGCGATGTATACGGTGAGGGGAGCGAGTCTGGAGGTGTATACGATGAGGGGAGCGAGTCTGGCGGTGTATACGGTGAGGGGAGCGAGTCTGGCGGTGTATACGGTGAGGGGAGCGAATCTGGCAGTGTATACGGTGAGGGGAGCAAGTCTGGCGGTGGTATACGGTGAGAGGAGCGAATCTGGCAGTGTATACGGTGAGGGGAGCAAGTCTGGCGGTGTATACGGTGAGAGGAGCGATTCTGGCGGTGTATACGGTGAGGGGAGCGAGTCTGGTGGTGTATACGGTGAGGGGAGTGAGTCTGGTGGTGTATACGGTGAGGGGAGCGAGTCTGGCGGTGTATATGGTGAGGGGGGACGTCTGGTGGTGTATACGGTGAGGGGGGACGTCTGGCAGTGTATACGGTGAGGGGAGCAAGTCTGGCGGTGTATATGGTGAGGGGAGCGAGTCTGGCGGTGTATACGGTGAGGAGAGCGATTCTGGCGGTGTATACGGTGAGGGGAGCGAGTCTGGCAGTGTATACGGTGAGGGGAGTGAGTCTGGCGGTGTATACGGTGAGGGGAGCGAGTCTGGCGGTGTATATGGTGAGGGGGGACGTCTGGTGGTGTATACGGTGAGGGGGGACGTCTGGCAGTGTATACGGTGAGGGGAGCGAGTCTGGCGGTGTATACAGTGAGGGGAGTGAGTCTGGCGGTGTATACGGTGAGGGGGGACGTCTGGTGGTGTATACGGTGAGGGGGGATGTCTGGCAGTGTATACGGTGAGGGGAGCAAGTCTGGCGGTGTATACGGTGAGGGGAGCGAGTCTGGTGGTGTATACGGTGAGGGGAGCGAGTCTGGCGGTGTATACGGTGAGGGGAGCGAATCTGGCAGTGTATACGGTGAGGGGAGCAAGTCTGGCGGTGTATACGGTGAGAGGAGCGATTCTGGCGGTGTATACGGTGAGGGGAGCGAGTCTGGCGGTGTATACGGTGAGGGGAGTGAGTCTGGCGGTGTATACGGTGAGGGGAGCGAGTCTGGCGGTGTATATGGTGAGGGGGGATATCTGGTGGTGTATACGGTGAGGGGGGACGTCTGGCAGTGTATACGGTGAGGGGAGCTAGTCTGGCAGTGTATATGGTGAGGGGAGCGAGTCTGGCGGTGTATACGGTGAGGAGAGCGATTCTGGCGGTGTATACGGTGAGGGGAGCGAGTCTGGCGGTGTATACGGTGAGGGGAGTGAGTCTGGCGGTGTATACGGTGAGGGGAGCGAGTCTGGCGGTGTATATGGTGAGGGGGACGTCTGGTGGTGTATACGGTGAGGGGGACGTCTGGCAGTGTATACGATGAGGGGAGTGAGTCTGGCGGTGTATACTGTGAGGGGGGACGTCTGGTGGTGTATACGGTGAGGGGGGATGTCTGGCAGTGTATACGGTGAGGGGAGCGAGTCTGGTGGTGTATACGGTGAGGGAGCGAGTCTGGCGGTGTATACGGTGAGGGGGACATCTTGCGGTGTATACGGTGAGGGGGATGTCTGGCAGTGTATACAGTGAGGGGAGCGAGTCTGGGGGTGTATACGGTGAGGGGAGCGAGTCTGGCGGTGTATATGGTGAGAAGAGCGAGTCTGGCGGTGTATACAGTGAGGGGAGTGAGTCTGGCGGTGTATACAGTGAGGGGAGTGAGTCTGGCAGTGTATACGGTGAGGGGGGACGTCTGGTGGTGTATACGGTGAGGGGGGATGTATGGCACTGTATACGGTGAGGGGAGCGAGTCTGGCGGTGTATACAGTGAGGGGAGCGAGTCTGGCGGTGTATACGGTGAGGGGAGCGAGTCTGGCGGTGTATATGGTGAGGGGGGATATCTGGTGGTGTATACGGTGAGGGGGGACGTCTGGCAGTGTATACGGTGAGGGGAGCTAGTCTGGCAGTGTATATGGTGAGGGGAGCGAGTCTGGCGGTGTATACGGTGAGGAGAGCGATTCTGGCGGTGTATACGGTGAGGGGAGCGAGTCTGGCGGTGTATACGGTGAGGGGAGTGAGTCTGGCGGTGTATACGGTGAGGGGAGCGAGTCTGGCGGTGTATATGGTGAGGGGGGACGTCTGGTGGTGTATACGGTGAGGGGGGACGTCTGGCAGTGTATACGATGAGGGGAGCGAGTCTGGCGGTGTATACAGTGAGGGGAGTGAGTCTGGCGGTGTATACGGTGAGGGGGGACGTCTGGTGGTGTATACGGTGAGGGGGGATGTCTGGCAGTGTATACGGTGAGGGGAGCGAGTCTGGTGGTGTATACGGTGAGGGGAGCGAGTCTGGCGGTGTATATGGTGAGGGGAGCGAGTCTGGTGGTGTATACGGTGAGGGGAGCGAGTCTGGCGGTGTATACGGTGAGGGGGGACATCTTGCGGTGTATACGGTGAGGGGGGATGTCTGGCAGTGTATACAGTGAGGGGAGCGAGTCTGGGGGTGTATACGGTGAGGGGAGCGAGTCTGGCGGTGTATATGGTGAGAAGAGTGAGTCTGGCGGTGTATACAGTGAGGGGAGTGAGTCTGGCGGTGTATACAGTGAGGGGAGTGAGTCTGGCAGTGTATACGGTGAGGGGGGACGTCTGGTGGTGTATATGGTGAGGGGGGATGTATGGCACTGTATACGGTGAGGGGAGCGAGTCTGGCGGTGTATACAGTGAGGGGAGCGAGTCTGGCGGTGTATACGGTGAGGGGAGCGAGTCTGGCGGTGTATATGGTGAGGGGGGATATCTGGTGGTGTATACGGTGAGGGGGACGTCTGGCAGTGTATACGGTGAGGGGAGCTAGTCTGGCAGTGTATATGGTGAGGGGAGCGAGTCTGGCGGTGTATACGGTGAGGAGAGCGATTCTGGCGGTGTATACGGTGAGGGGAGCGAGTCTGGCGGTGTATACGGTGAGGGGAGTGAGTCTGGCGGTGTATACGGTGAGGGGAGCGAGTCTGGCGGTGTATATGGTGAGGGGGGACGTCTGGTGGTGTATACGGTGAGGGGGGACGTCTGGCAGTGTATACGATGAGGGGAGCGAGTCTGGCGGTGTATACAGTGAGGGGAGTGAGTCTGGCGGTGTATACGGTGAGGGGGGACGTCTGGTGGTGTATACGGTGAGGGGGGATGTCTGGCAGTGTATACGGTGAGGGGAGCGAGTCTGGTGGTGTATACGGTGAGGGGAGCGAGTCTGGCGGTGTATACGGTGAGGGGGGACATCTTGCGGTGTATACGGTGAGGGGGGATGTCTGGCAGTGTATACAGTGAGGGGAGCGAGTCTGGGGGTGTATACGGTGAGGGGAGCGAGTCTGGCGGTGTATATGGTGAGAACAGTGAGTCTGGCGGTGTATACAGTGAGGGGAGTGAGTCTGGCGGTGTATACAGTGAGGGGAGTGAGTCTGGCAGTGTATACGGTGAGGGGGGACGTCTGGTGGTGTATACGGTGAGGGGGGATGTATGGCACTGTATACGGTGAGGGGAGCGAGTCTGGCGGTGTATACAGTGAGGGGAGCGAGTCTGGCGGTGTATACGGTGAGGGGGGACATCTTGCGGTGTATACGGTGAGGGGGGACATCTGGCAGTGTATATGGTGAGGGGGGACGTCTGGCGGTGTATACGGTGAGGGGGGATGTCTAGCGGTGTATACGGTGAGGGGAACGAGTCTAGCGGTGTATACGGTGAGTTCATTTGTTTCTTATGTTTTTATCCCTTTCTCTGCTGCTTTTTCCCCAGTCTACTCTCTAAACCTCGCTCTCTGACCTTTGACCTCGGGGGTGAGGGCATCCTTCCTCGTGTCAACATCCTGCGCCCGACTCTGCGCAACAAACATGGACACCCGGTGCTGCTGTTCCAGAGGCTCCTGATTACTCACAGCCAAACACTGCCCCTAGTGCTGAAAAATGAGGGCTCTGTCCCTGCACAGGTGGGTCATCCGCAGCACATCACACCCGACCTCCTCCGCAGCATGGCACCCCGCCCTGACCTCCTCTGCATCACATTGCCTCCGCCCTGACCTCCTTTGCAGCACGTCACCCCTGCCCTGACCTCCTGTGCAGCATGTCACCCCTGCCCTGACCTCCTCTGCAGCACATCACCCCCGCCCTGACCTCCTCTGCATCACATTGGTCCCCTCCTGACCCCCTCTGCAGCATGTTTTCCCCGCCCTGACCTCTTCTGCAACATGTTACCCCACCCTGACCTCTTCTGCAACACATCATACCCACCCTGACCTCCACTGGCACCATGTCACCCCCGCGATGACCTCCTCTGCAGCATGTCACCCCGCCCTGACCTTCTCTGCAGCATGTGACTCCGGCCCTGACCTCCTGTGCAGCACATCACTCCTGCCCTGACCTCCTCTGCACCACATTACCCCCGTGCTGACTTCCTCTGCAGCACATCTCCCTGCCCTGACCTTTCAGCACGTCATCCCCGCCCTGACCTTCTCTGCAGCACATCACCCCGCCCTGACCTTTCAGCACGTCATCCCCGCCCTGACCTCCTCTGCAGCACATCACCCCGCCCTGACCTTTCAGCACGTCATCCCCGCCCTGACCTCCTCTGCAGCACGTCACCCCCGCCCTGACCTCCTTTGCAGCACGTCACCCCCGCCCTGACCATCTCTGCACCACGTCATCCCCGCCCTGACCTCCTCTGCAGCATGTGACCCCCGCCCTGACCTCTGCAGCACGTCATCCCCACCCTGACCTCCTCTGCAGCACGTCATCCCCACCCTGACCTCCTCTACAGCACATCATCCCCGCCCTGACCTCCTCTGCATCACGTTGGGCCCCTCCTGACCCCCTCTGCAGCATGTCACCCCTGCCCTGACCTCTTCTGCAGCACATCACTCCCACCCTGACCTCCGCTAGGCATGTTACCCCTGCCCTGACCTCCTCTGAAGCCCATCACCCCCGGCCTGACCTCCTCTGCAGCCCATCACCCCCGGCCTGACCTACTCTGCAGCCCATCACCCCTGGCCTGACCTCTTCTGCAGCACACCACCACTGCCCTGACCTCCGATGCACTGCATCACCCCCTCCCTGACCTCCTCTCAGCATGTTACCCCTGCCCTGACCTACTCTGCAGCCCATCACCCCCGCCCTGACCTCCTTTGCAGCCCATCACCCCCGCCCTGACCTCCTGCAGCTCATCACCCCCGGCCTGACCTCCTCTGCTGCACGTCACCCCCGCCCTGACCTCCTCTCAGCACGTCATCCCCGCCCTGGCCTACTCTGCAGCACATCACCCCCACCCTGATCTACTCTGCAGCACATCACCCCCGCGATGACCTCCTCTGCAGCATGTCACCCCGCCCTGACCTTCTCTGCACCACATTACCCCCGTCCTGACTTCCTCTGCAGCACATCTCCCTGCCCTGACCTTTCAGCACGTCATCTCCGCCCTGACCTCCTCTGCAGCACATCACCCCGCCCTGACCTTTCAGCACGTCATCCCCGCCCTGACATCCTCTGCAGCACATCACCCCGCCCTGACCTTTCAGCACGTCATCCCCGCCCTGACCTCCTCTGCAGCACGTCACCCCCGCCCTGACCTCCTTTGCAGCACGTCACCCCCGCCCTGACCATCTCTGCACCACGTCATCCCCGCCCTGACCTCATCTGCAGCATGTGACCCCCGCCCTGACCTCCTCTGCAGCACGTCATCCCCACCCTGACCTCCTCTGCAACACGTCATCCCCACCCTGACCTCCTCTACAGCACATCATCCCCGCCCTGACCTCCTCTGCATCACGTTGGGCCCCTCCTGACCCCCTCTGCAGCATGTCACCCCTGCCCTGACCTCTTCTGCAGCACATCACTCCCACCCTGAACTCCTCTCAGCTGGTCACCCCCGCCCTGACCTCTCAGCTGGTCACCCCCGCCCTAACCTTCTCTGCATCACATTGGCCCCCTCCTGACCCCCTCTGCAGCATTTTATCCCCACCCTGACCTCTTCTGCAACATGTTACCCCCACTCTGACCTCTTCTGCAGCACATCACTCACACCCTGACCTCCTCTCAGCATGTTACCCCTGCCCTTACCTCTTCCCATCACCCCCGGCCTGACCTCTTCCCCCGGCCTGACCTTTTCTGCAGCACACCACAACCGTCCTGACCTCCTATGCACTGCATCACCCCCGCCCTGACTTCCTCTGCAGCACATCACCCCCGCCCTAACCTACTCTGCAGCACATCACCCCTACCCTGACCTCCCCTGCAGCACATCACCCACGCCCTGACCTCCGCTGCAGCATATCATCCCCGCCCTGACCTCCTCTCAGCATGTCACCCCCACCCTGACCTCCTCTGCAGCACATCACCCTCGCCCTGACCTCTTCTGCAGCCCATCACCCCCCGCCCTGACCTCCTCTGTAGCCCATCACCCCCGCCCTGACCTCCTCTGCAGCACGTCACCCCCGCCCTGACCTCCTCTGCAGCACGTCACCCCCGCCCTGACCTCCTCTGCAGCACGTCACCCCCGCCCTGACCTCCTCTGCAGCACGTCACCCCCCGCCCTGACCTCCTCTGCAGCACGTCACCCTCGCCCTGACCTCCTCTGCATCACATTGGTCCCCTCCTGACCCCCTCTGCAGCATGTTATTCCTGCCCTGACCTCTTCTGCAACATGTTACCCCCACCTTGACCTCTTCTGCAGCACATCACTCCCACCCTGACCTCCACTGGCAGCACGTCACTCCCGCCCTGACGTTTTCTGTAGCTTATTTTTATGGCCATGACCTTAGCAGCACCCCCACCTGTGTGCAGTGACACGAATATCCGCTGTGGTGGGGGGGCTCTCTTTTCTGTCCCTCTCTGAACCTTGCTATTAATCACTCATTTTTTCCTCAGTTAACTATTGATTTACCAGAAGACGGACAAGCATTTAGTTTAAAACCAAGACCCGACACTCACTGCATCTACCCGGCCTGGACGCAGGCGGGACACCTCGAGGAGTCGGCAGGTACGGGGCAGGTGTGAGGGGCACAGATCCAGGCGGAGTGCAGGTGCGCGGCCCCAGGCAGAGTGCAGGTGCGCGGCCCCAGGCGAGGTGCAGGTGCGCGGCCCCACGTGGGGTGCAGGTGTGATTCTAGGCAGAGTACAGGCGCATGCCCCAGGCGGAGTGCAGGTGCGCAGGCCCCAGGCGGAGTGCAGGTGCGCAGGCCCCAGGTGGAGTGCAGGTGCGCAGGCCTCAGGCGGAGTGCAGGTGCGCAGGCCTCAGGCGGAG
This sequence comes from Allobates femoralis, assembly GCA_033576535.1. Lineage (NCBI taxonomy): Eukaryota > Metazoa > Chordata > Amphibia > Anura > Aromobatidae > Allobates > Allobates femoralis. Next base: position 135,400,692 of record JARQOC010000010.1, read on the forward strand.
TGCAGGTGCGCAGGCCTCAGGCGGAGTGCAGGTGCACGTCCCCAGGCGGGGTGCAGGCGCTTGGCCTCAGGTGGAGGGCAGGCGCACGGCCCCAAGTGGGGTGAAGCTGCAGTCTCAGGCGGGGTGCAGGTGTGGTTCTAGGCAGAGTGCACACAGCCCCAGGGGGGTGCAGGTGCAGTCTCAGGTAGGGTGCAGGCGCGGTTCTAGGCAGAGTGCAGGTGCACAACCCCAGGCGGGGTGCAGGTATAGTCTCAGGTGGGGTGCAGGTGCAGTTCTAGGCAGAGTGCAGGTGCATGGCCCCAGGGGGGTGCAGTCACATGTCCCCATGCAGGGCACAGGCGCAGTCTCAGGCGGGGTGCAGGTGCAGTTTCAGGTGGGGTGCAGACGCGGTTCTAGGCAGAGTGCAGGTCCACGGCCCCAGGGGGGTGCAGTCGCATGTCCCCAGGCAGGGCGCAGGTGCAGTCTCAGGCGGGGTACATGTGCAGTTTCAGGTGGGGTGCAGGCACGGTTCTAGGCAGAGTGCAGGTGCACAACCCCAGGCGGGGTGCAGGTATAGTCTCAGGTGGGGTGCAGGTGCAGTTCTAGGCAGAGTGCAGGTGCATGGCCCCAGGGGGGTGCAGTCACATGTCCCCATGCAGGGCACAGGCGCAGTCTCAGGCGGGGTGCAGGTACAGTTTCAGGTGGGGTGCAGACGCGGTTCTAGGCAGAGTGCAGGTCCACAGCCCCAGGGGGTGCAGTCGCATGTCCCCAGGCAGGGCGCAGATGCAGTCTCAGGCAGGGTGCAGGTGCAGTTTCAGGTGGGGTGCAAACGCGGTTCTAGGCAGAGTGCAGGTCCACGGCCCCAGGGGGGTGCAGTCGCATGTCCCCAGGCAGGGCGCAGGTGCAGTCTCAGGCGGGGTACATGTGCAGTTTCAGGTGGGGTGCAGGCACGGTTCTAGGCAGAGTGCAGGTGCACAACCCCAGGCGGGGTGCAGGTATAGTCTCAGGTGGGGTGCAGGTGCAGTTCTAGGCAGAGTGCAGGTGCATGGCCCCAGGGGTGTGCAGTCACATGTCCCCATGCAGGGCACAGGCGCAGTCTCAGGCGGGGTGCAGGTACAGTTTCAGGTGGGGTGCAGACGCGGTTCTAGGCAGAGTGCAGGTGCATGGCCCCAGGGGGGTGCAGTCACATGTCCCCATGCAGGGCACAGGCGCAGTCTCAGGCGGGGTGCATGTGCAGTTTCAGGTGGGGTGCAGGCACGGTTCTAGGCAGAGTGCAGGTCCACGGCCCCAGGGGGCTGCAGTCGCATGTCCCCAGGCAGGGTGCAGGTGCAGTCTCAGGCAGGGTGCATGTGCAGTTTCAGGTGGGGTGCAGGCACGGTTCTAGGCAGAGTGCAGGTGCGCGGCCCCAGGCGAGGTGCAGGTGCAGTCTCTGGTGGGGTGCAGGCGCGGTTCTAGGCAGAGTGCAGGTGCACGGCCCCAGGCGAGGTGCAGGTGCAGTCTCAGGAGGGGTGCAGGCGCGGTTCTAGGCAGAGTGCAGGTGCACGGTCCCAGGGGGGTGCAGTCGCATGGCCCCAGGCAGGGCACAGGCGCAGTCTCAGGCGGGGTGCATGTGCAGTTTCAGGTGGGTGCAGGCACGGTTCTAGGCAGAGTGCAGGTCCACGGCCCCAGGGGGGTGCAGTCGCATGTCCCCAGGCAGGGCGCAGGTGCAGTCTCAGGCGGGGTGCATGTGCAGTTTCAGGTGGGGTGCAGGCACGGTTCTAGGCAGAGTGCAGGTGCGCGGCCCCAGGCGGGGTGCAGGTGCAGTCTCTGGTGGGGTGCAGGCGCGGTTCTAGGCAGAGTGCAGGTGCGCGGCCCCAGGCGAGGTGCAGGTGCAGTCTCAGGAGGGGTGCAGGCGCGGTTCTAGGCAGAGTGCAGGTGCGCGGCCCCAGGCGAGGTGCAGGTGCAGTCTCAGGAGGGGTGCAGGCGCGGTTCTAGGCAGAGTGCAGGTGCGCGGCCCCAGGCGAGGTGCAGGTGCAGTCTCAGGAGGGGTGCAGGCGCGGTTCTAGGCAGAGTGCAGGTGCGCGGCCCCAGGGGGGTGCAGTCACATGTTCCTAGGCAGGGCGCAGGTGCAGTCGTGGTTCTAGGCAGAGTGCAGGTACAGTCTCAGGTGTGGTGCAGGTGTGGTTCTAAGCAGAATGGAGGTGCACGGCGTATGTTCATCTCCTCTGGTCTCACAGGGCTCCGCGCTCACACGGCTTCGCTGATCCTATGTCCTGGGGAGACTGCAGAATTTGAGGTGCTGTTCTGCCCCCCGGAGGCTCTGCGCTATGGGGGCGCTCTGCTGGTGTCTGTGCTGGATAATCAGTATGAAAAGAGCTGTTTACAGCTGGTAGGAGAAGGATACAATGAAGATTTGACCTTGGATAACATCCACAGCCCTGGAGAGCTGGTGACCCTGGAGCGTCCGCTGGAGGAGGATCTGGTGGAAGGTGGGATGAGGGCCCGTCCTGGGCCCCGTGCTCCAGCCCAGTTTGTACGTCCACATGTGTAATATCAAGTGTCTTGCAGCTGCCCGTACCGAGCACATTGTCTTTGGTGACTGCCACATCGGACATCAATACCAAGTGACATTTACGATGACAAATCGCAGCCAAACAGACGCCATGAGATTTGAGTGGCCGTCAGAGGCCCCTCTGGAGTTCTCCCCTCAGGTAGGTGACCTGGCATCACACAACATCCCACTGTACCTGTAAAGCCTAAGTGACCGTCCTGCCAACAGGTGGGACACATTCATGCTGGCTGTGCCAAAGACGTGACGGTCATCCTGATGTCAGATGTGGCGGTGGCCCTGCACAGGTCCCGGGTGACGTGCAGGGTGTCCCGGATCTCCTTCCCACGTCCCCTCCATCAGGTGTCTGACTGGGATGACAGGATGCGGACGGTGACCTGGGTGGACAGTGGTAAGGGAGCAGCCAGCCAGCACCGCAAGAAGAAGGTAAGTCCTGACCGTCTGTCTTGTTGTAACTGTTGGTCACGGAGCCAACCAACATGTCTGTGCGCAGGTTATAGAGACTGACCCGGAGCCGGCTCACATGCTGCTTGATGCGGAGCCCCGTGAGGTGGAGCTGCTCTTCACCGTCACTGTGGATTATGCCCGATACGCGGCCAAGTTTGAACCTGTGCACTTCAGGGACACCCTCCTGTATCAGACACGTGTGTACAAGTAAGTGGCACAGAGATAACGGGGTCGGGCAGAGGCGCCATCCGCTGACTGATCTCCCTGTACAGGTTCCTCATGCAGAACACCGGTCCGGTCCAGCTTCATGTCTCCTGGCGGGTCCAAATGGAGGATCAGGGAAAGCACAGAGCCGCAGACCCAGGCGGTATGTGCAGCTCTACACCTCATAGTATTGGTGTATGGGAATGGTGGCTCCATAATTCCTGCAGTCTGACCATTGACGTGCGTTATTACCAGAGCCCCTGGGCAGTGCACACGGCTCCTCCACCTCCGGCCGCCCCTCCAGTGCCCTAGAAAGTGTCTCCTCAATGCTGCTTATGGGAACGGAGACCTCTTCATTCAGTGTGCAGCCCCCGAGTGGCGTCATCCCGGCTGGCGAGACTCAAGAGTTCCTCATCAAATTTTCACCCACACATGTTGGGGAGTTTGAAGGCTGCCTGATCTGCAGGTGAGGGTTTCTGACATATGACACTCCGGTACCAGGATCACAGAGGCATGACCTGCAGGTGAGGGTGTAAGACATATGACCCTGTCCGTACCGGGCTCATAGAGGCCTAACCTGCAGGTGAGGGTACTGGACATATGACCCTGCCGGTACTGGGCTCTTAGAGGCCTGACCTGCAGGTGAGGGTACTGACATATGACCCTGCCGGTACTGGGCTCTTAGAGGCCTGACCTGCAGGTGAGGGTACTGACATATGACCCTGCCGGTACTGGGCTCTTAGAGGCCTGACCTGCAGGTGAGGGTACTGGACATATGACCCTGCCGGTACCGGGCTCTTAGAGGGCCTGACCTGCAGGTGAGGGTACTGACATATGACCCTGCCGGTACTGGGCTCTTAGAGGCCTGACCTGCAGGTGAGGGTACTGACATATGACCCTGCCGGTACTGGGCTCTTAGAGGCCTGACCTGCAGGTGAGGGTACTGGACATATGACCCTGCCGGTACCGGGCTCTTAGAGGCCTGACCTGCAGGTGAGGGTACGGAAGGGGTTACATACAAACAAGTTAAAAATACAATGAACAAACTAACAGTGACAGATCAATACAGAGGGGAGAGAGGACCCTGCTCTTGTGGGCTTACATTCTACAGGATAATGGGAAGGGAAACAGTAGGTTGGGTCTGCTCTGGTGGTGGGGTGCTGGGTCCAATGGTGATGGAGCGCCAGGTCCAGTGGTGGTGAGGTGGCATGGTAAGCTATTTTGAAGAGATGGGTTTTCAGGTTCCGCTTGAAGGTTCTGAGTGTAGGGGACAGTCGGATGTTTTGGGGTGTAGAATTCCAGAGGATGGGGGATGCTTGGGGGCGAAGTCTTGCAGGCAGTTAGATGAGGAACGTACAAGTGTGGAGGAGAGGAGGAGGTCTTGGGAGGATCGAAGATTACGAGTTGGATGATAGCGGGAGATTAGTTCGGAGATATATGGGGGGACAGATTGTGGATGGCTTTGTAAATCAATGTTAGTAGTTTGAATTGGATACACTGGTGAATTGGGAGCCAATGGAGGGATTTGCAGAGGGGAGAAGTGGTGGAATAACGAGGAGAGAGGTGGATTAGTCGGGCAGCAGAGTTGAGGACAGATTGGAGAGGTGTAAGAGTGTTAGCAGGGAGGCCACAGATGAGGAGGTTGCAGTAGTTGAGACGGGAGATGATGAGGGCATGCACTAGTAGTTTAGTAGATTGAGGGTTGAGGAAGGGACTGATTCTGGAAATATTTTTGAGTTGGAGGCGGCAGGAGGTGGCGATAGCTTGGATGTGTGGTCTGAAGGATAAGGCAGAGTCAAGGGTTACTCCGAGGCAGCGGACTTCAGCTACAGGGCAAAGTGTGGTGTCATTTATTGTGATCGACAGATCAGGTAAGGAAGGTGCGTGAGATGGAGGGAAGATGATGAGTTCGGTTTTGTCTACATTGAGTATTAGGAAGTGACAGGAGAAGTAGAAGGATATGGCTGATAGACACTCCGGGATTCTGGACAGCAGAGAGGTGACGTTTGGGCCAGAGAGGTAGATCTGAGTGTCATCAACGTACAGGTGATACTGGAAGCCATGGGATTGTTGGAGTTGTCCCAGACCAAGGGTATAGATGGAGAAAAATAGGAGGGGTCCCAGGACAGAACCTTGAAGGACCCCAACAGAGAGTGGATGGGGTGAGAATGTCGTGTGGGAGTGGGAGACACTAAATGTGCAGTTGGAAAGGTAGGAGGAGATCCAGGAGAGGGCAAGGTCAGTGATACCAATGGAAGAGAGGATCTGTAATAGGAGGCAGTGGTTGACTGTGTTGAATGCAGAGGACAGGTCAAGAAGGAGGAGGATGGAGACGTGTCTGTTGGCTCTCGCAAGTAAGTAGGTCATTAGTAATTTTGGTCAGGGCAGTTTCAGTGGAGTGGTGGGGGCGGAAGCCGGATTGAAGGTCGTCATATAGAGAGTTGGATGAGAGGTGAGATGAGAGTACAGTGTGGACCCGCTTTTCAAGAAGTTTGGAGGAGAACGGGAGCAGCGATATGGGGCGGTACCTGGAAGTGGAGGTTGGGTCGAGGGATGGCTTCTTCAAGACAGGTGTAATTGTTGCATGTTTGAAAGCGGAAGGAAAGGTACCAGAAGTTAGTGATAGGTTAAAGAAGTGGGTTAGGGCTGGGATAAGCGTGGTGGTGAGGTTGGGCAGGAAGTAGGATGGGGTCCGATGCACAAGTGGTGAGGTGCGATCTGGAGAGGAGGTGTGCAAGTTCTCCTTCAGTGATGGAGGGGAGGAGGGTTAGTGGGGGAGAGGAGTGATCCGGTATACATAGGGGTTGTGATGGTTGGGTAGCAAAGACTTGTCTGATCTGATCAATCTAGTTAGTGAAGTGTGTTGCAAAGTCTTCTGCAAAGATACGAGAAGTAGGGGGGGGTCGAAGGAGGGAGTTAAATGTGTTGAATAACTGCCTGGGGTTATGGGACAAAGAGGATATGGGGTAGTGAAGTAATTCTGTTTAGTGGTGGTGAGTGCTGACTTGATCTTGAGCAGTGCTTGTTTGAATGCTGTGTATCTTCTTGTGAATATGTTTTCTTCCAGAGCCGCTCTGCAATCCTAGACTCCCGCCGCAGATTTTTAGTGGAGTCTGTGTGCCAGGGTTGTCTGTTGATTCGTCGTGTTCTGACGTGAATGAGAGGGGCAACTGCATCAATAGCTGATGTGAGTGTAGAGTTGTAGAAAGCTGTGGCATTATCTGTGTCATGGAATGAGGACATGGAGGATAGTGCTAGAATAGTGTCAGAGACATATGACCTGGCCAGTACTGGACTCAGACAGGGTCCTGACTTACAGGTGAGGCTATTGGATATATGACCCTGCCGGTACCGGGCTCATAGAGATCTGACCTGGACCTGACACCTGGGCTCACCTGCGGTACTGTCAGACCCTGTACATAGAGCCTGCAGTGACCAGTGGATAGGGGTGGCACAACCTCTAGGTCAGGGGTCTGCAGCCATCACACACCAGGACCCCCTGTGACTGCTCATGTTTTGTGTCCCTCAGCATTCCCAACCTGCCCCCCGGAGAGCAGGAGCCGGTGCTGTCAGTGACCGGACGCAGCCTGCTCCCTTACTGTCACTTCCAGCTGGAGGATTCAGACTACATCAGCAGTGGGAGGCGCAACCCAGAGCTATGTGGACCCCATGGGGCCCCCTCAGGAACAACCCTGGATCCTAACACGCGGGTTATTGAGTTCATGTCTGTGGGTGTGCAGACGAAGAGCAGCAGGTAAAAGGCGACTGGCCTGGAGGTGCATAGAGGGCATCCTTTAGGATTTCAACACTGAAATAACTTAATTCTGCTTTGTAGGATGTTCAGCATTGTGAACCCCACTAACAGCCTGTATTCCTTTCTGTGGACCTGTGAGGATCCCCCGAGTCTTCAGACTCCTCCGGCCTTTCACTGCCTGAACATGGAAGGAAAGATCCAATCTGAAAAGAAGGTGGAGGTAGTGTGTGCTCTGGTAAAGTCCAGAAGTATGAGCCAACAAGTGTCAGCCGAGCTGGAGACACGGCCTCACCACGTGGGGGCCCCGTCATGATTGCTCTTCTCCCCTCATAGATCACCTTTCAGTTCCTCCCTCAAGTCTTGGACATTACCGAATCTTTTTGGAAATTCTCCATCCCGGAGCAGAACATCTCCATCCCATTCCTGCTGGTGGGTAACGTCACGGAGCCCGCGGTGTCTCTGGACAGGTCACATGTGAGCTTCGGCTCACTGCTGCTAGGTAGGTGTCCTGTGTCTCATCCTGTCTGCAGGGACTGTAGCCCCGGTCATTGCTGCAGACATGTCCGCTCTTGTTTTCTACAGGGCAGGAGGCGCAGGAATCCATCTATCTTATCAACAGTGAGAAGAAGACCTTCAGCTTTGCTTTCCGGGACAGTTCTCAGTATTCGGAGGGCTGCGGTCACTCCCTGACAGTGAGACCCAAGGAAGGGGCGATCCCCCCCCAGAGCAGGTACTTTATGTGCTCCCACCGCTGCCCTTTGCTCTTATTCCTTGTGTGCTTCTATTGATGGCCACCACCCTCACCTCTTAACCTTCTCCTCTCAGGGTCCTCATCTCTATTCTCTTTCTGCCGTCTGTGGTCGGTGAAGTTAATTTTAATCTGATTTGTGATGTGAAGACCAAGACGGAGCCGCTGTTCTTGAATGTGAAGGCGGATGCTCACTCTACCCAAGTGTCAGTGCAATGCCAAGACAACACGGGCACCATCACCTGCCTGTCTGCGCTGGAACCCAGAGAGCTGGACCTGGGGCAGGTGAGGCAGTGGTGACAGCGGTGGTGCTGGCGGTGGTGACGGCAGTGGTGATGGCGGTGGTGGTGTCAGTGGTGGTTTTGACGCTGGTGCTGGCAGTGGTGACAGCGGTGGTGACGGCAGTGGTGGTATCAGTGGTGGTTTTGACTCTGGTGCTGGCAGTGGTGACGGCGGTGGTGCTGGCGGTGGTGACGGCAGTGGTGATGGCAGTGGTGGTATCAGTGGTGGTTTTGACTCTGGTGCTGGCAGTGGTGATGGCGGTGGTGCTGGCGGTGGTGACGGCAGTGGTGATGGCAGTAGTGGTGTCAGTGGTGGTTTTGACGCTGGTGCTGGCAGTGGTGACAGCAGTGGTACTGGCGGTGGTGACGGCAGTGGTGGTATCAGTGGTGGTTTTGACTCTGGTGCTGGCAGTGGTGACGGCGGTGGTGCTGGCGGTGGTGACGGCAGTGGTGATGGCAGTGGTGGTTTTGAGGCTGGTACTGGCAGTGGTGAAGGCGATGGTGCTGCCAGTGGTGCTGCCGTGTGCTGCAGATTGAACTTCCCCGTCCTGTGCTCCATCTGGTGACTTTGCCTCTTTTTCTCCTTACAGGTGGATATTAATGACCGCTCCACCCTTCAGTTCCACATCACAAATAAGGGTCAGTTCTCCTTTAATTACTTCTGTGCTCTGACTGTCCCTCGGGGGCTGCAGGACTTTCTGAGTGTGTCCCCCAGCAGTGGGGTCGTGGGCCCCGGACAGCAGGCTCAGACGTCCCTCACCTTCTCTCCCACCCGGCAGTGTACATTAAGGGATGGTCTGTTGACCCTCAAGGTAAGTGACGCTGGCACCATCGGCAGCCGATGCCTTGGGGTGATCTGCTGCCATGGTCACTTTATGTTGTGTTGTCCAATCAGATAGAGAATGGGCCGGAGATCACTTGCCCCCTGTACGGCGCCGCTGTTCAGCCAGGAATCCACTTCTCTTTCAAAGAACACGATTTTGGCCATCGCTTCATCTTCCACGCTGGGATGCAGCCGGTCCGAGAAACCCTGGTCATCACCAACATGGATAGCCGGGCGGTCAGGTGAGTGACCCAGCGATGGACCCGTGATGCCGGACTGATTAGTGAACCCATTCTGCCATTGTGTCTGATTCCCCCGCAGTATCGACTGTCTGTACAGTAACACGGCTCACCTGGAACTCGACTTCTGTGCCGACGTCCTCTCCCCTGGAGACAAGATGGAGGTGCCAATCATGTTCTATCCACGAGCAGCCATCTTGTACCAAGAAACTGTCATCTTTCAGATGAACGGTCATTCCCAGCAGCTGGTTCAACTTCAGGGTCACGGGATTGAGATGAAGGTCGGACATTAGTAAAAACATAACTGTAAATGATGGCGAGGGTCAGATTGTATGCGGCTGCACATGGCGGTCCTGCGGAAACCATCTTGTTAGCCACAGACGATGTTATCTGCTGTTTGCAGGTCGAAGTTGTGGATCCCAAATATAAAGTCCTTAACTTTGGAGCTGTGAACATTGGTCAAACTGTAAGGAAGGAGATCACCATTGTGAATAAGAGCCTGGCCCCTGTGTCCTGCACCCTACACCTGAGCCCGAGCGTGCCCGCACTGCAGGAGCCCAAGGTACTGGTCACAGACGGGTAGAGTCTGGTTTTCATTCTAGTAGGTGCACACCCTGGGACGGGAGTCCATTCAGCAGTTGTGTGGAAGGAGCGGGCACCAGCCCCATTTGCACATCTCCGTCACTGGCTCTCTGCACTTCTAGGGATGCTACTGATGTCTATGTGTTTCTTGTGCAGGTGTTCAGCCTGTCCCCAAGTGGTGAGGTAACACTTCAAGCCCGGGGTGGACGGTGTAAGCTGGAGCTTCGATTTGGCCCCCGTAGCAGAATTGCTCCATTTACGGAGGAGGTGATGCTGGAGTCCTGTGGAGTGATGCGCTCGCTCTTCGTAGTGCAAGGCAGCAGCCAGGGCCTGGCCCTCAGCTTGGACCAGGACTATGTATCCTTTGGGGCTGTGGTCCTGCAGAGTCAGGCGTCTCGGAGGATTGTCCTGAGCAATACAGGAGAGCTGGGAGCCAGGTACAGTCAACATCCATCCGGTTGTCCTCTTCTTGTGGGCGGTGTCCTTTCGTGGGCGGTGTCCTCTCTTCATGGGACGTATCTTTTCATGGATGGCGTCCTTTTATCATGGACGGCATCCTACCCTCGTAGGTGGTGCCCTCTTATGGCTGGCATTTTCTATTGAGCAACATCCTCTCCTAATGGGAGGCATCTTCTCCTCTCGGGTGATGTCCTCCCTTCATGGTTGACATCTTCTATTGAGCAGTGTCCTCTTCTAATGGGTGTTGTCCTCTCCTCATGAGCTGCATCCTCTCGTGGGCGGTGTCCTCTCATGGCGGGCTTCTTCTATTGAGCAATGTCCTCTCAGGGGTGGTATCCTCTCATGGATGGCATCTTCTATTGAGAAGTGTACTCTCCTCAGGGGCAGTGTCCTCGCCTCTGTGGCGTTGTGCTCTCATGGGCGGCATCTTCTATCGAGCGGTGTCCTTCTCATGGGTGGCGTTATCTATTGAGCAGTGTCCTCTTCTTGTGGGCGGTGTCTTCTATTGAGCAGCATCCTCTCCAGTGTCCTATCATAGTGGGTGGTCTCCTCTCCTCGTGGGCAGCATCCTCTTCTCATGAGCAGTGTCCTCATGGACGGCATCTTCTATTGAGCAGTGTCTTCTCTTTGTGGGCAGTGTCCTTTCCTTGTGGGCAGCATCCTCTTCTCCGGGGTGTTGTCCTTTCATGGGTGGTGTCTTCTATTGAGCGGTGTCCTCTCATCATGTGGGCAGTGTCCTGTCCTCCGAGGCGTTGTCCTTTCATGGGTGGTGTCTTCTATTTGGTGGTGTCCTCTCCTTGTGGGCAGTATCCTCTTCTCGTGGGCGGCTTCTTCTATTGAGCGGTGTCCTCTCATCATAGGCGGTGTCCTCTCCTTGTGGGCGGTGTTCTCTCATCGTGGGTGGTATCCTCTCCTTCTGTGTGGTGTCCTCATGACTGACGTCTTTTATTGAGCAGTGCTCTCTCATTGTGGGTGGTGTCCTCTCCTCATGGGCAGTGTCCTCTCCTCAGCGGCTCCTCTCTCACTGTGACCTCGTTATGTGGCAGGTTCCAGTGGGATGTGGTAGTGTTTGCTCCGGACTTCTCCATCTCCCCGGCGTCTGGTTACATCACAGCTGGCACTGAGGTGACGTTTGATGTCGTCTTCCACCCTGCGGAGATCAGTGCGGACATTCACTATAAGAACCTGCTCTGCTCCATTGAAGGAGGCAGAACGCTGCCGCTGACACTGTCAGGATCCTGTGTTGGCCTCCCATCTACGAAAGAGGTAATGCCTGCCATTAAGCTGTACCTCCCCATCACGGCTTATCGGTTAGTGACAGGTATATCGCCGCCTCGTCTTCAGATCCTCCTGATGCTCCTTCTGTTACAGGTGGTCAACTTTCAGTGTCAGGTACGAAGTAAGCAAACACAAACCATTGCCCTGAGCAACAAAACCAACCAGACTTGGAACCTGCGGCCGGTGATTGATGGGGAACATTGGAGTGGAGCTGACTTCATTACCGTGGAGGCTCATCAGCAAAACAAGCCATACATGATCACCTATCATCCCCTGCTCATGAGCACTGAGGGCAGGAAGCATCAGGTATTGTTCCAGGTTATGTCCTCATGTACTGGGCACTGTCCTAAGTCATGTTCTTATGTTGTTCTGGAAACCATCCCGGGTCATGTCCTCATGTTGAACCAGGCACTGTCCCGGGTCTTGTCCTCATGTTGTACTGGGCACTGTGCTGGGTCACGTCCTCATGTTGTACTGGGCACTGTGCTGGGTCATGTCCTCATGTTGTACTGGGCACCTGACCAACCACTTTAATAATCATCAAAAGCGAATGGCCCAAGTACACAAGAGATTAATATAGCAAAAATCCCATAATGGACTAGATAAATCCACAGAAAATTAAGAAACATATAAATTCAATCCATAATAATTCTATTTATGAAAAAGTACAAATAACATCAGGGTAAAAACACAATGACGAACAGGAGGAAGCCGAGGAGCACTGGGCAAATCACCACAGGACTATAAGTATCACATGTTAGGTCATTATAATCATTAAAGGGATCCTGTCACCTCCAAAACGCCTCCTAAGCTAGCAAAACATGTCCCTGCAGCATATTATCACTAATCTCACACTCCTTTTGTCTCCTAAAAGCATCCTGTGAAAGTGGAGAAAAACGTTTTAATCCTCACTCATTGGTGATTATAATTAGCAGGGGCTATATTCTTTAGTCACCAGGGCGGGCTGTTTTGCAGGCTCCAGGATCCACCCTCTGTCTGTGCTGCTTTGCTTGTGCAGGCATTGCCCTCCCCCCCTCTCTATCACTCACAGAATGCAAATCATTAGTTCTGCCTTCAGCTCCACATCACAGCAGCACAGACAGAGAGAGGGTAGATCCTGGAGCTGATAAACAACACCCCCTGGTGACTAAAGAATATGGCCCCTGCTAATTATAATCACTAATGAGTGAGTATTAAAACGTTTTTATGCACTTTCACAGGATGCTTTTAGGAGACAAAAGGAGTGTGAGATTAGTGATAATATGCTGCAGGGACATGGTTTGGTAGCTTAGGAGGCATTTTGGAGGTGACAGGATCCCTTTAAAGTGTCCTATGCAAATGATAAACGCTCCTAATGCATAATGTGACAGAGCGATCACTGAGCGTGTTGGGGCACACTCACATGGCAGCAATATTTAAGCACACAGCAACGGTTTCTCAATTAAATAAGTCTTTTTCTGGTTTATTAGCAGATAAACCGCATATGGTACAGTCCAAAACAAGTCATCACCAGCAATGAGATACACAGTCCTCATTTCTATGGCGGGTTCGCCTGCACAGGTTTGGATACATGTTTCACAACGGTATCCCCGTGAAGGTATCACAGCCTCCACTCACTGCCCTCTTAATTGGCTGCTCAGGAAAACTGCCTGACTGGGACCACCGACAAGGGTCTGTCAAGGTCCACACTGACTCCTGTCAGTCCACGGCTCCCTAAGCCACAGCCAGCTCCAGTCCTGGTCTCTTCACATGTGCGCCAGCAGCAGGATTGCAGCGTCTAGGACCTGGCTGACATCAGACATGTGACCAGCGACAAGTCACATGATATCAGCCCTGACCACAACCCTGGAGGAGGAGGTGGTGTGTGGATGGTCAGCCCCTCCCACACATATGACCATCCCTAAATCCAGCCCTACACCAATATACAGGCTTGTGGGACAACAAGTCCCAGCAAACTGTCCTGGATGTAGATCGCAGCAGATCTCTGTCTGTGCGATATATACCTGTCTCTCACGATATAACTAGTTGGTACATCACAAAAATTATAGATATGATCAGCAAGATTATTATACAAATATATGGTACATTACCAAACGTTCAATGTTCCTCACAAGATGCCCCTAACGCGCGTTTCGTGTTGCTTCCTCTCTGACTTGATTGTTTTTGGATTTTAAGCCACTATAATTGCAATGTCTGCTGTGTTTAGGGCTCGCTTTTCTTCCCCCTGCCGGATGGCACTGGATTACTCTACCCCCTCCACGGTCAAGCCGAGCCTCCTAAATCCTCCGGATCTGTGATCAGAGAGATCCCGTGCAAGACGTCATACACTGAACTGTTGAGTGTCAGCAACTGGCTGCGCAAAACCCAGCGGTAAGAAGGGTCTCGGGGGCACGAGGACTGCCCAGATACCGTGTCTCACTTCCCCTATTATCAGTAGAGAGTCACTGGTATCAGGCACAGGGCATTATTCCTTTCACCGCACTGTATGGCCATTATCTCCTTACAGCTTTCGTGCCATTGTTGAGTTCCTGAAGCCAGAACGTATGGACAGTGCCACCACCATCAAGGGGCTGGATTATGTGGAGGTGCCCGGAGGCACCAGGAGAGACTACAAACTGAATTTCCACTCTCACAAAGAGGGCACATTCTCTACCAAGGTATAATATCACCACCATCATCCAGACGCTCCATCGCCTGCAGATGACCCATCACTCTCATCATGGGTGGGGTCAGTGGTGCTTGTGAAGGACAGGACTAGGTGTGGGTCGGGAGCTGGTTGCTGGTCTGAGTACTGATTTTGGTGTGGATCTGGTTCCTGGTTTTGTTGCTGGTCAGGGACTGATTGTGGGTCTGGGTGCTGGTTTTGGTGTGGGTAAGGGTCTGGTTGTGGGTCTGGGTGCTGGTTTTGGTGTGGGTAAGGGTCTGGTTGTGGGTCTGGATGCTGGTTTTGGTGTGGGTCAGGAACTGGTTATGGGTTGGAGACTGGTTGTGGGCCTGAGTACTGTTTTAAATGCAGGTCGGGAACTGGTTGTGGGTCTGGGTGCTGGTTTAGGTGTGGGTCTGTAACTGGTTGTGGGTCTGGGTGCTGGTTTAGGTGTGGGTCTGTAACTGGTTGTGGGTCTGGGTGCTGGTTTTGGTGTGGGTCAGTAACTGGTTGTGGGTCTGGGTGCTGGTTTAGGTGTGGGTCAGTAACTGGTTGTGGGTCTGGGTGCTGGTTTAGGTGTGGGTCAGGGTCTGGTTATGGGTCTGGATGCTAGTTTTCGTGTGGGTCGGGGACTAGTTGTGGGTCTAGGTGCTGGTTTTGGTGTGGGTCAGGAACTGGTTGTGGGTTGGAGACTGGTTGTAGGCCTGAGTACTGTTTTTAATGCAGGTTGGGGACTGGTTGTGGGTCAGGGACTGGTTGTGGGTCTGTGTGCTGGTTTTGGTGTGGGTCGGCGACTGGTTGTGGGTCTTGGTGCTGGTTTTGGTGTGGGTCGGGGACTGGTTGTGGGTCTGGGTGCTGGTTTTGGTGTGGGTCGGGGACTGGTTGTGGGTCTGGGTGCTGGTTTTGGTGTGGGTCAGGGTCTGGTTATGGGTCTGGATGCTAGTTTTCGTGTGGGTCGGGGACTAGTTGTGGGTCTAGGTGCTGGTTTTGGTGTGGGTCGGGGACTGGTTGTGGGTCTGGGTGCTGGTTTTGGTGTGGGTCAGTGACTGGGTGTGGGACGGAGACTTGTTGTGGGCCTGAGTACTGGTTTTAATGCAGGTTGGGGACTGGTTGTGGGTCAGCGACTGGTTGTGGGTCTGGGTGCTGGTTTTGGTGCAGGTCGGTGACTGGTTATGGGTCTATGTGCTGGTTTTATTTGGGGTCGGGGACTGGTTGTGAGTCTGGGAGCTGGTTTTGGTGTGGGTCGGCGACTGGTTGTGGGTCTGGGTGCTGGTTTTGGGGTGGGTCGGCGAATGGTTGTGGGTCTGGGTGCTGGTTTTGGTGTGGGTCGGGGACTGGTTGTGGGTCAGTGACTGGTTGTGGGTCGGAGACTGGTTGTAGGCCTGAGTACTGGTTTTAATGCAGGTTGGGGACTGGTTGTGGGTCAGGGACTGGTTGTGGGTCTGGGTGCTGGTTTTGGTGTGGGTCAGTGACTGGTTGTGGGTCGGAGACTGTTTGTGGGCCTGAGTACTGGTTTTAATGCAGGTTGGGGACTGGTTGTGGGTCAGGGACTGGTTGTGGGTCTGGGTGCTGGTTTTGGTGCAGGTCGGTGACTGGTTGTGGGTCTATGTGCTGGTTTTGTTTGGGGTCGGGGACTGGTTGTGAGTCTGGGAGCTGGTTTTAGTGCCAGTCGAGCTCTTGCAGCTGAGAACATGGAGGCTCCTGACTGGATCTGTCTTTTTCCTCTGTTCTAGGTCACTTTCCGCAATGAGACCACACAGGAATACATGTTCTATTTTGTTACATTTAAAGCCACCGCCCCGGGCATCGTAAGCACCATAGAACTGGTGACACCAGTGCGGCAAAGCACTGCAGCCACAGTGTGCGTGGAGAATCCTCTGAGTTCACCGGTCATTTTCACCACTGACTGCAGGGTGCCAGAGATTAACCTTCCACCACATATCACAGTGCCGGCCCAGTCCGAGGTATACTATTACTGTTTTGTTACCCCTTGCTGTTCTGTTAACCCTCGCCATCTCCCCCTTGACCCTCGCCATCTCCCGTCACCCCTCGCTGTCTCCCCTCATCATTTACCGTCCTTTCACCCCTTGTCGTCTCCCCACTGACTATCCTATCAACCCTCGCCATCTCCTTGTCTCCCGTCACCCCTCACAGTCTCCCCTCTCGCCGTCACCTCTCACCACTCACCATCTCCCCTCACCATTCTATAACCCCTCGCTGTCTCCTCACCCCTGCCATCTCTTGTCACCCCCCTCGCCATTTCCCATCGCCCATCATCGTCTCCCATCAACCCTCGCCATCTCCCATCAACCCTCGCTGTCTCCCATCACCATCTTCTGTCACCGCAAACCACTAGCCATCCTGTCTCCCCTCGCTGTTTCCTCTCACCCCTCGCCATCTCCCCTCACCGTCTCCCGTCACCCTTTGAATCTCCCGTCAACCCTCGCCTTCTCCGCTCACCCTTCGCCGTCCTGTCACCCCTCACTGTCTCTACTCACCCCTCACTGTCTTGCCACCCTTTCAGCAGCCACATTGCCCACCACAACCTTCTTCTCACCTCCAGGGCACACTGATGTTTGAGTACCAGCCTCTGAGGACTGGCGAGTACACGGGGAGGCTGACGTTGCAGAGCAATGATCTAGGCTTGTTCCAGTATGATCTCCTCCTGAAGGCGACACCTGCCGTGTCCGAGAAGCCGCTCTACTTCCGTGCAACCCTGGGCTCCAGTCAGATCCTGAGTGCCCGATTCATGAACTTCACTCGTCAGAAGACTGACTACAGCTGTAAGGTGAGCGCTGCTCTGAAGGGTAGCCTCCGGCTCTTCTAGTCCCTATCTTCTCATCAATTCTCCTTTCTTTAGGTTGACAATTCTGATTTCCATGTAGACAAGATGGTGATGGCGGCTCCGGGCTCCCAGGGTGGCTCGGAGGTCAGCGTGGAGGTGACATATGAACCTGTGCAGCTTGGAGAATCCCGCGCTGTGCTGCACATCTCGTCTGTGCTGGGGGGAGAATACACCGTCCCACTGTTCGGCTCTGCCATGGCTCCTAAACCTCAAGGACCACTGCAGATCCGTGCTGGCTCAACAGTCTCCATCCCCTTTAAGAATGTTTTTTTGCAACCGACAACCTTCAGCTTTCAGACTGACCCTGCTGCGTTCATGGTGAAGCCCAGTGAGGCTGTGCGCTCCAAGAAGACCCACTACATATCTGTGTCATATGAAGCCCCTCATGGTGGCAGCAGGGCTCCTGTTACCGGCAAATTGGTTATTTCTTGTCCGCGTGCCACAGGTGTAGCCCAGGGAATATACTGGGTATATTACCTGAAGGGCATACCGTCCGACAAGTGACCGTGGGCAAGCTGAAGCTAGGACTGTCATCAGCTGTTTCCTCCACAGCCCTGCCTCTCCCTCCTCCTTCATGAAGGCAGCCCTTTTCTCTCCCTCCCTTGTCTGTGGTGGCGACCCATTCCTCTCCCTCCTTCCTCCATAGTGGCAGCCCTTCTTCTCCTTCCTTCCTTCACGGTGGCAGCCCTTTCCTCCCCCTCCTTCCTCCGCAGTGGCAGCCCTTCCTCTCCCTCCTCCCCGGTGGTGGCCCTTTCCCTCCCCCTCCCTGCTCCGCAATGGCGGGCCTTTCATCCTCCTCACTCCTCTTTCACAGTGGCGCCCCTTTTCTTTCTCCCTCCTCCCCAGTGGTGGCCCATTTCTCCTCCCTCCTCCCCAGAGGAGGCCCTTTCCTCCCCTTCCCTCCTCCGCGGTGACGGGCCTTTCCTCCCCCTCACTCCTCCTTCACAGTGGCATCCCTTTTCTCTTTCTCCCTCCTCCCCAGTGACGGCCCTTTTCTCCTTCTTCCTCCTCCCCAGTGGAGGCCCTTTCCTCCCTTTCCTTCCTCCGTGGTGGCGGGCCTTTCGTCCCCCTCACTCTTTCTGCACAGTGGCAGGCCTTCCTCCCCCTCACTCCTCCTCCCCAGTGGCGGCCCTTTTCTTCTTCTGCCTCCTCCCCAATGGAGGCCCTTTCCTCCCCTTCCCTCCTACGAGGTGGCAGGCCTTTCCTCCCCCTCACTCCTCCTTCAAAGTAGCAGCCCTTTTCTTTTTCTCCCTCCTCCCGAGTGGCAGCCCTTTTCTCCTTCTCCCTCCTCCCCAGTGGAGGCCCTTTCCTCCCCTTCCCTCCTCTGCGGTGGCGGGCCTTTCCTCCCCCTCACTCCCCCTTCAGAGTGGCAGGCCTTTTCTCTTTCTCCCTCCTCCCCAGTGGCGGCACTTTCTCCTTCTTCCTCCTCCCCAGTGGAGGCCCTTTCCTTCCTTTCCCTCCTCCGTGGTGGCGGGCCTTTCCTCCCCCTCACTCTTCCTTCACACTGGCGGGCCTTCCCTCCCCCTCACTCCTTCACAGTGGCAGGCCTTTTCTCTTTCTCCCTCCTCCCCAGTGACGGCACTTTTCTCCTTCTTCCTCCTCCCCAGTGGAGGCCCTTTCCTCCCTTTCCCTCCTCCGTGGTGGCAGGCCTTTCCCCCCCTCACTCTTCCTTCACAGTGGCGGGCCTTCCCTCCTCCTCACTCCTCCTCCCCAGTGGCGGCCCTTTTCTCCTTCTCCCTCCTCCCCAGTGGTGGCCCTTTTCTCCTCCATCCTCCCCAGTGGCGGCCCTTTTCTCCTCCATCCTCCCCAGTGGCAGCCCTTTTCTCTTTCTCCCTCCTCCCCAGTGGTGGCCCTTTTCTCCTTCCTCCTCCCCAGTGGCGGCCCTTTTCTCCTTCTCCCTCCTCCCTCCTCCCCAGTGGCGGCCCTTTTCTCCTTCTCCCTCCTCCCCAGTGGGGCCCTTTTCTCCTTCTCCCTCCTCCCTCATCCCCTGTGGTGGCCCTTTTCTCCTCCCTCCTCCCCAGTGTTGGCCCTTTTCTCCTTCTCCCTCCTCCCTCTTCCCCGGTGGCGGCCCTTTTCTCCTTCTCCCTCCTCCCTAGTGGAGGCCCTTTTCTCCTCCCTCCTCCCCAGTGGAGGCCCTTTTCTCCTTCTCCCTCCTCCCTCCACCCCAGTGGCCCTTTTCTCCTCCCTCCCCAGTGGCGGCACTTTTCTCCTTCTTCCTCCTCCCTCCTCCCCAGTGGAGGCCCTTTTCTCCTTCTCCCTCATCCCCTGTGGTGGCCCTTTTCTCCTCCCTCCTCCCCAGTGTTGGCCCTTTTCTCCTTCTCCCTCCTCCCTCTTCCCTGATGGCGGCCCTTTTCTCCTTCTCCCTTCTCCCTCCTCCCGAGTGGCAGCCCTTTTCTCCTTTTCCCTCCTCCCCAGTGGAGGCCCTTTCCTCCCCTTCCCTCCTCTGCGGTGGCGGGCCTTTCCTCCCCCTCACTCCCCCTTCACAGTGGCAGGCCTTTTCTCTTTCTCCCTCCTCCCCAGTGGCGGCACTTTTCTCCTTCTTCCTCCTCCCCAGTGGAGGCCCTTTCCTCCCTTTCCCTCCTCCGTGGTGGCGGGCCTTTCCTCCCCCTCACTCTTCCTTCACACTGGCGGGCCTTCCCTCCCCCTCACTCCTTCACAGTGGCAGGCCTTTTCTCTTTCTCCCTCCTCCCCAGTGACGGCACTTTTCTCCTTCTTCCTCCTCCCCAGTGGAGGCCCTTTCCTCCCTTTCCCTCCTCCGTGGTGGCAGGCCTTTCCTCCCCCTCACTCTTCCTTCACAGTGGCGGGCCTTCCCTCCCCCTCACTCCTCCTCCCCAGTGGCGGCCCTTTTCTCCTTCTCCCTCCTCCCCAGTGGTGGCCCTTTTCTCCTCCATCCTCCCCAGTGGCAGCCCTTTTCTCTTTCTCCCTCCTCCCCAGTGGTGGCCCTTTTCTCCTTCCTCCTCCCCAGTGGCGGCCCTTTTCTCCTTCTCCCTCCTCCCCAGTGGAGGCCCTTTTCTCCTTCTCCCTCCTCCCTCATCCCCTGTGGTGGCCCTTTTTTCCTCCCTCCTCCCCAGTGTTGGCCCTTTTCTCCTTCTCCCTCCTCCCTCCTCCCCAGTGGTGGCCCTTTTCTCCTCCCTCCTCCCCAGTGTTGGCCCTTTTCTCCTTCTCCCTCCTCCCCAGTGGAGGCCCTTTTCTCCTTCTCCCTCCTCCCTCATCCCCTGTGGTGGCCCTTTTTTTCCTCCCTCCTCCCCAGTGTTGGCCCTTTTCTCCTTCTCCTCTCCTCTCCCTCTTCCCCGGTGGCGGCCCTTTTCTCCTTCTCCCTCCTCCCCAGTAGAGGCCCTTTTCTCCTCCCTCCTCCCCAGTGGAGGCCCTTTTCTCCTTCTCCCTCCTCCCTCCACCCCAGTGGCCCTTTTCTCCTCCCTCCTCCCCAGTGGCGGCACTTTTCTCCTTCTTCCTCCTCCCTCCTCCCCAGTGGAGGCCCTTTTCTCCTTCTCCCTCCTCCCTCATCCCCTGTGGTGGCCCTTTTCTCCTCCCTCCTCCCCAGTGTTGGCCCTTTTCTCCTTCTCCCTCCTCCCTCTTCCCCGGTGGCGGCCCTTTTCTCCTTCTCCCTTCTCCCTCCTCCCCAGTGGAGGCCCTTTTCTCCTCCCTCCTCCCCAGTGGAGGCCCTTTTCTCCTCCCTCCACCCCAGTGGCCCTTTTCTCCTCCCTCCTCCCTCCACCCCAGTGGCCCTTTTCTCCTCCCTCCTCCCCAGTGGCGGCACTTTTCTCCTTCTTCCACCTCCCTCCACCCCAGTGGCCCTTTTCTCCTCCCTCCTCCCTCCTCCCTCCTCCCCAGTGGCCCTTTTCTCCTCCCTCCTCCCCAGTGGAGGCGCTTTTCTCCTTCTCCCTCCTCCCCAATGGAGGCCCTTTCCTCCCACGTCTTCATCCCCCATGGTGGCGGCCGTTGATTAATTTCTAATAAACAGGACAGTAAAGGTGGGTGTCATGTGGTGATGATCAGGATCCAGTGGATCAACCATGGTCCGTGATCTCCTAGTGGGTACACGGCCCGATTCCTCTCTACACAAGCCCTGCTCCATGGTGTTGGCAGCTCTCACTGCTGGATAATGGCGGCCGTGTATGAGGTTACTGACATCCGAGAAGCAGATGAAGAAAGTTACCGGGAAATGTCCATTAATCGGAGATGGCGGGGTATAAAGCGTCATCTTGGAGCTGCCGGTGGGGGTCTGAGTGTTCTGGGGTCACATTCACTGTGGCAGTATGGTGAAGTCAGATGACCGCTGTCGCACATCACCTTCACCCACCTTCTGGAGACTCCGATCATCCTTGGAACTCACATCTGTCACAGAGGAGGAAGCCGAGCATCTGAGAAAAGCTGATAACAGAGAGCAATAAATGGATTTATAACAAACCTCCTGTTCCTACAATAAATCACCGGCGATCTGAAAAATCTGAAGGGGGGCAGGTATCTGTCTGTGGGGGCGGGGGTCCGCAGTTATCAGTCTGGAGAGGGGCGTCCACACTTACCAGTCTGCAGGTCCTAAGCTGTTAGTCTGGAGGGGATGGGGTCCTCAGTTATCTGTCTGGGGGTGTCAGTATGCGGGGGTGGGGAGTCTGGGGAACGGAGTCCGCAGCTGTCATTTTTTAGGGGGTGTCCTCAATTGTCAGTCTGGAGGGGAGGTGTGAGGGAAAACAGAATAAACGCAGCTCTCTGGCGCCCCCTTATCGTCTGGACAATCAGAGGATTGATTGAGGATAAGGAAGGGCCACAGCAGCCCTGTAAGTGCCGATTTATTAAGGCGTTTCGAGTGAGGGTGCTGTATGTATATATATATATCACCGGTCCAAGCCGGAAATACACATATAAACCTGCAGTCCGTTGTTCTGTAATGTTCCCCAATAACACATAAAATAAATGCTGCTACCAGTTACTCATTCTAAATAAACCGGTCCATGATTGGGGTTATATCAGGGCCAGAAACCGACCGAACCCAGGTATCGTATAATATTAAACGAGCACACAGACATGGGGATGTCATGGTTCGAGATAAAAAAGCAACCCAGAATTAATTATGTATTTAATGGCCGAAAGGGCACACTAGATAATAACAATATTTACAGATATTATAAAAATATTAGAATCTGAGAGATACCTTTTAATGTCGAACTGGTCTGGGAACTTGCTCTCAACCTTATGGAGAGAGCGAAGTAGGTGAGGAGATTGTAAGCCACTTCCCTCCTCTCAGATATATGCAAATTTGTACTTCACTAAGGAAGTTGAGAAACTCCCATGCCACATTTAAGCAGCTCCTCAAAGTCATAATCGCTTTCCTACAAGCTTTTAATATAACTAAGGGATTTGTGCCAGATCAGAACCCCAAACTACAGACGCTGCGTTTCGGGGTAACTGCCCCTCATCAGTGTTGTGTGTGGGATATTCTGATCTGGTTGTGTGAGTGGGCTAAGACAAGGTCTGGGAACTTGCTATCAACCTTATGGAGAGAGCGAAGTAGGTGAGGAGATTGTAATGACGAACCGAAAAGAAGGTAAGAGAAAGCAAAGCAAGCTTTCCAGACATTATGGCCTCTTCATCAGGTTTAATGGTACAACTTCTAGAGAAACACACATATATATACAAATGCAGGGTGGGATAATACTGTCATGGGTGTGTCAGGAGGCATGGATGAGACTGTAGAGGCCACTCGCAGAAGGTCCCAGCATTTGGCCAAACAGTCAAAAAACCTAAGAAAATGTCTCTGTTGCTTTAAGAGGCATTCCCTTTTAGTTAAGGCTGGAGGTCACTAGGACCCAGCTGATTCCTTACCTTGAGCTGCCTATATAGTCCCCTTGATTCCCAGGATGCACTGCTGGTGATAGCTGTTCAGGTGTTCCTGATTGCATTTTTAGCTCAAAGCAGTGTTTCCTGGAGTCTGCTGGTTTGCTGCTTGGATCTGCTCAAGCTAAGTGTATCTCTTCCGTCTTTGTTTCCCTTGTGTTTCTCTAGTTGCTAGCCGGGCTAACTAGTGACCACCCACTCTGATCCTTGTGTAGTGGTAGTCCAGGGACAGTGAGGGAATAGGTATCCTGGCGGCAACAGTTGTGGAAACTGTATAAGGCTGTTAGGGGAGCCAGGTGTCAGCGCTAGTTGTTCTAGGGGTCACCATGCCCCCTTTTTGCCCTTTGCATTAGGGACTCCTTTCCCCTCCCCTGTCATCGTCCAGAGCTGGGTGTCTCCCTACACCTAGCGTGACAAATACAATACATAACACAGGATATGTGAAGCATGTAGTGGTCAGCTGGCAGGGGAAGGAGCAGCTGCGGAAGTAAAATCATAGATAAGAGGAAAAGACAGTTTTATAGCCCCTTTGATTAGTGGTTGGTCCAAGAACAGGAATGAGATATGGGGGGGGGGGGATTTGGTGAAATAGTTGAGATAACAGTTCATGTAAGAGTGTCATAGCTTTATTGTCCTCTAATTGGGGTCTGTTCAAAGATATGGTACCCCCAAATGCCCTTTCAATTGATGTAAAAAGATATGAACCCATGTGAAAAGTTCATTCCTGCTTTGAATGTGTCAAAGGCCATTATCAGTTTGTAGCTTTGCAATGATATGTCCAGGGGCGTAACTACAATAGGTGCAGGGGTGGCGATCGCACCCGGGCCCTGCAGCCTAGGGGGCCCCAAAAGTCCCTTTGGTCCATAGAAAAATACTAATATTATTAAAGATTTGCAATAATTGGGGGCCCCGTTGGAGCTTTCGCATCGGGGCCCCTGGGCCTGAAGTTACGCCACTGGATATGTCACATCATGACCACTCTGCTGGTACCCTACTGGCCAATCTCAAGTTTAGGGTACCTACACAGGTCCCACATTTATATAAAATATGTGCTAGGATCGTCTGAATTTCTGGATGCAATATTTATGCTTGACATTTTCAGAGGCTCATGAGATATTAAAAGTTATTCTTTGGCTCCATGTGTCTGAGCTGAGTGAAAGAATTTCCTTTCAGTCTGGATGGAAGGAGATTAGGTTTGTCACTTCTCTGCAGATCACAGAGTCTTCCTTTGTATAATGGCAGGGAGATTTCATTGTCACCTAACATAGTAACATAGTTTATAAGGTTGAAGGAAGACTTTAAGTCCATCTAGTTCAACCCATAGCCTAACATGTGGATCCAGAGGAAGGCAAAAAAAAACCCATGTGGCAACACTAAGCTCCACATTGGGGGAAAAAATTCCTTCCTGACTCCACATACGGCAATCAGACTAGATCTCTGGATCAACGCCCTATCAAAGGATCTAGTATGTATAACTGGTAATATTATAGTTTTCAAGAAAGGCATCCAGGCCCTTCTTAAATGTTAGTAGTGACTCCCTCATTACAACATCATGTGGAGAGAGCTCCATAGTCTCACTGCTCTTACAGTAAAGAATCCGCGTCTGTGATTATGATTAAACCTTCTTTCCTCCAGACGTAGAGGATGCCCCCTTGTCCCCGTCTCAGGCCTAAGAGTAAAGAGATCATTAGAAAGGTCTCTGTACTGTCCCCTCATATATTTATACATTATTATAAGATCACCCCTAAGCCTTCGTTTTTCCAAACTAAATAACTCCAAGTTTAATAACCTGTCTTGGTATTGCAGACCCCTCAGTCCTCTAATAACCTGTCTTGATATTGCAGACCCCTCAGTCCTCTAATAACCTGTCTTGGTATTGCAGACCCCCCAGTCCTCTAATAACCTGTCTTGGTATTGTAGACCCCTCAGTCCTCTAATAACCTGTCTTGGTATTGCAGACCCCTCAGTCCTCTAATAACCTGTCTTGGTATTGCAGACCCCTCAGTCCTCTAATAACCTGTCTTGGTATTGTAGACCCCTCAGTCCTCTAATAACCTGTCTTGGTATTGCAGACCCCCCAGTCCTCTAATAACCTGTCTTGGTATTGTAGACCCCTCAGTCCTCTAATAACCTGTCTTGGTATTGCAGACCCCTCAGTCCTCTAATAACCTGTCTTGGTATTGCAGACCCCTCAGTCCTCTAATAACCTGTCTTGGTATTGCAGACCCCTCAGTCCTCTAATAACCTGTCTTGGTATTGTAGACCCCTCAGTCCTCTAATAACCTGCCTTGGTATTGTAGACCCCTCAGTCCTCTAATAACCTGTCTTGGTATTGTAGACCCCTCAGTCCTCTAATAACCTGCCTTGGTATTGTAGACCCCTCAGTCCTCTAATAACCTGTCTTGGTATTGCAGACCCCTCAGTCCTTTAATAACCTGCCTTGGTATTGCAGACCCCTCAGTCCTCTAATAACCTGTCTTGGTATTGCAGACCCCCCAGTCCTCTAATAACCTGTCTTGGTATTGTAGACCCCTCTGTCCTCTAATAACCTGTCTTGGTATTACAGGCCCCTCAGTCCTCTAATAACCTGTCTTGGTATTGCAGACCCCCCAGTCCTCTAATAACCTGTCTTGGTATTGTAGACCCCTCAGTCCTCTAATAACCTGTCTTGGTATTGCAGACCCCTCAGTCCTCTAATAACCTGTCTTGGTATTGCAGACCCCTCAGTCCTCTAATAACCTGTCTTGGTATTGCAGACCCCTCAGTCCTCTAATAACCTGTCTTGGTATTGCAGACCCCTCAGTCCTCTAATAACCTGTCTTGGTATTGCAGACCCCTCAGTCCTCTAATAACCTGTCTTGGTATTGCAGACCTCTCAGTCCTCTACTAACCTGTCTTGGTATTGTAGACCCCTCAGTCCTCTAATAACCTGTCTTGGTATTGTAGACCCCTCAGTCCTCTAATAACCTGTCTTGGTATTGTAGACCCCTCAGTCCTCTAATAACCTGTATTCGTATTGCAGACCCCTCAGTCCTCTAATAACTTTGGTCACTCTTCTCTGGACCCGCTCTAGTTCAGCTATGTCTTTCTTATACACTGGAGACTAGAATTGTACACAGTATTCTAAGTATGGTCGCACTAGTGACTTGTATAGCGGTAAAATTATGTTCTCCTCATGAGCATCTATGCCTCTTTTAATGCATCCCATTATTTTATTTGCCTTTGCAGCAGCTGCCTGACACTGGCCACTAAATGTGAGTTTGTCATCTACCCATACACCCAGGTCTTTTTCAGTGACAGTTTTGCCCAGTGTTTTACAATTAAGCACATAATTATACCTTTTGTTTCCTCTGCCCAAGTGCATGACTTTACATTTGTCCCCATTAAAGCTCATTTGCCATTTATCAGCCCAAGCTTCTAGTTTACATAAATCCTCCTGTAATATAAAATTGTCCTCCTCTGTATTGATTACCCTGCAGAGTTTAGTGTCATCTGCAAATATTGAGATTCTACTCTGTATGCCCCCTACAAGGTCATTAATAAATATATTAAATAGAAGCGGGCCCAACACTGACCCCTGTGGTACCCCACTTTTAACTGTGACCCATTCTGAGTGTGTTCCATTAATAACCACCTTTTGTTTCCTATCACTAAGCCAGTTCTTAACCCACTTACACATATTTTCCCCTATCCCCATTGCCCTCATTTTATGTATCAACCTTTTGTGTGGCACCGTATCAAAAGCTTTTGAAAAGTCCATATACACCACATCCACTGCATTTCTTTGGTCCAGTCCAGAACTTACTTCTTCATAGAAGCTTATCAAATTAGTTTGACATGAACAGTCCCTCGTAAACCCATGTTGATATTGGGTCATGAGGTTATTTTTTTTCAGATACTCCAGTATAGCATCTCTTAGAAAACCCTCTAGGATTTTACCCACAGTAGAGGTTAAGCTTACTGGCCTATAATTTCCAAGTTCAGTTTTTGTCCCCTTCTTGAATATTGGCACCACATTTGCTATACGCCAGTCCTGTGGTACAGACCCTGTTATTATGGAATCTTTATACTTAATTCCTGCAGCACTCTGGGGTGTATCCCATCCGGGCCCGGTGATTTGTCAATTTTAATGATTTTTAGACGATGCCATACTTCCTCTTGGGTTAAGCTGGTGACATTTAATTGAGAGTTTTTGTTATCACTGATCATATTGTCTGTCATGGGATTTTCTTGTGTAAATACTGTTGAAAAAAAGTCATTTAGCATATTGGCTTTTTCCTCATCCTCAACCACTATTTCACCCAGACAATTTTTTAAGGGGCCAACACAATCATTTTTTAGTTTCTTACTATTTATGTAGTTAAAAAATATTTTGGGATTATTTTTACTTTCTCTGGCAATGAGTCTCTCTGTCTCAATCTTTGCTGCCTTGATTTGCTTTTTACAGATATTATTTAATTTTCTGTATTTATTTAATGCCTCATCACTACCTACTTGCTTTAATACTCTAAATGCTTTCTTTTTTTCACTTATTGCGCCCCTTACAGCCTTATTTAGCCATAGTGGTTTCCTCCTATTTCTAGCATGCTTATTCCCATAGGGTATATATTGTGCACAGGTCCTATTCAGGATGCTAATCAACATCTCCCATTTGCTTTGTGTACTTTTAAGTCATAGGACATCGTCCCAGTTTATTGCACTAAGATCATCTCTCAACCGTTGGAAACTTGCCTTCCTGATGTTTAGTGTCCTTGTAGCCCCTCTACTACACAATCTTATTAAAGGATACTTGAAAAATTATTATTTTATGATCACTATTACCCAAGTGACCTCCAACCCGTATATTTGATATGCGGTCCGGCCTGTTGGTTAATATTAGGTCCAGCAGTGCCCCCCTTCTTGTTGGGTCCTGAATCAGTAGTGAAAGGTGATTGTCTCTCATAGTTGTCAAAAACCTCTTACCTTTGCTGGAACTGCAGGTTTCTGATCCCCAATGTATTTCAGGGTAGTTGAAGTCTTCCATAATAATGACTTCTCCCTGAGTCGCTGCTTCATCTATTTGCTTTATGAGGATATTCTCCTACACTTCCATTATTGTTAGAGACTTATAACAAACCCCTATCAGTAATTTATTATTTCCCCCTCCCCTTATCTCCACCCACAGGGACTCTACATTTTGATTAGATTCACCTATATTATCACGCAGGATAGGTTTTAAGGATGATTTTACGTATAAACATACACCTCCCCCTCGCTTATTTGTACGGTCATTTCTGAACAGCCTATAGCCCTGTAAATTAACAGCCCAGTCCTGACTCTCGTCCAGCCATGTCTCCGAAATCCCCACCATATATAGCCCTGTAAATTAACAGCCCAGTCCTGGCTCTCATCCAGCCATGTCTCTGATATCCCCACCATATATAGCCCTGTATATTAACAGCCCAGTCCTGGCTCTCGTCCAGCCATGTCTCCGAAATCCCCACCATATATAGCCCTGTAAATTAACAGCCCAGTCCTGGCTCTCGTCCAGCCATGTCTCTGATATCCCCACCATATATATCCTGTATATTAACAGCCCAGTCCTGGCTCTCGTCCAGCCATGTCTCTGATATCCCCACCATATATATCCTGTATATTAACAGCCCAGTCCTGGCTCTCGTCCAGCCATGTCTCTGATATCTCCACCATATATATCCCTGCATATTAACAGCCCAGTCCTGGCTCTCCTCCAGCCATGTCTCCGATATCCCCACCATATATATCCTGTATATTAACAGCCCAGTCCTGGCTCTCGTCCAGCCATGTCTCCGATATCCCCACCATATATATCCTGTATATTAACAGCCCCGTCCTGGCTCTCGTCCAGCCATGTCTCTGATATCCCCACCATATATATCCTGTATATTAACAGCCCAGTCCTGGCTCTCCTCCAGCCATGTCTCCGAAATCCCCACCATATATATCCTGTATATTAACAGCCCAGTCCTGGCTCTCCTCCAGCCATGTCTCCAATATCCCCACCATATATATCCTGTATATTAACAGCCCAGTCCTGGCTCTCGTCCAGCCATGTCTCCAATATCCCCACCATATATATACTGTATATATACAGCCCAGTCCTGGCTCTCATCCAGCCATGTCTCCGAAATCCCCACCATATATATCCTGTATATTAACAGCCCAGTCCTGGCTCTCATCCAGCCATGTCTCTGATATCTCCACCATATATATCCTGTATATTAACAGCCCAGTCCTGGCTCTCGTCCAGCCATGTCTCTGATATCCCCACCATATATATCCCTGTATATTAACAGCCCAGTCATGGCTCTCATCCAGCCATGTCTCCGATAACCCCACCATATATATCCCTGTATATTAAGAGCCCAGTCCTGGCTCTCGTCCAGCCATGTCTCTGATATCCCCACCATATATATCCCTGCATATTAACAGCCCAGTCCTGGCTCTCATCCAGCCATGGCTCCGATATCCCCACCATATATATCCCTGTATATTAACAGCCCAGTCCTGGCTCTCATCCAGCCATGTCTCTGATATCCCCACCATATATATCCTGTATATTAACAGCCCCGTCCTGGCTCTCGTCCAGCCATGTCTCCGATATCCCCACCATATATATCCTGTATATTAACAGCCCAGTCCTGGCTCTCATCCAGCCATGTCTCTGATATCCCCACCATATATATCCTGTATATTAACAGCCCAGTCCTGGCTCTCGTCCAGCCATGTCTCCGATATCTCCACCATATATATCCAGTATATTAACAGCCCAGTCCTGGCTCTCCTCCAGCCATGTGTCCGATATCCCCACCATATATATCCTGTATATTAACAGCCCAGTCCTGGCTCTCGTCCAGCCATGTCTCTGATATCCCCACCATATATATCCTGTATATTAACAGCCCAGTCCTGCTCTCGTCCAGCCATGTCTCCGATATCCCCACCATATATATCCTGTATATTAACAGCCCAGTCCTGGCTCTCGTCCAGCCATGTCTCTGATATCCCCACCATATATATCCCTGTATATTAACAGCCCCGTCTTGGCTCTCGTCCAGCCATGTCTCCGATATCCCCACCATATATATCCTGTATATTAACAGCCCCGTCATGGCTCTCATCCAGCCATGTCTCTGATATCCCCACCATATATACCCCTGTATATTAACAGCCCCGTCATGGCTCTCATCCAGCCATGTCTCTGATATCCCCACTATATATAGCCCTGTATATTAACAGCCCAGTCCTGGCTCTCGTCCAGCCATGTCTCCGATATCCCCACCATAATACCCCTGTATATTAACAGCCCCGTCATGGCTCTCGTCCAGCCATGTCTCCGATATCCCCACCATATATATCCTGTATATTAACAGCCCAGTCATGGCTCTCGTCCAGCCATGTCTCCGATAACCCCACCATATATACCCCTGTATATTAACAGCCCAGTCCTGGCTCTCATCCAGCCATGTCTCCGATATCCCCACCATATATATCCTGTATATTAACAGCCCAGTCCTGGCTCTCATCCAGCCATGTCTCCGATAACCCCACCATATATACCCCTGTATATTAACAGCCCCGTCATGGCTCTCATCCAGCCATGTCTCTGATATCCCCACCATATATAGCCCTGTATATTAACAGCCCAGTCCTGGCTCTCGTCCAGCCATGTCTCCGATATCCCCACCATATATATCCTGTATATTAACAGTCCAGTCCTGGCTCTCATCCAGCCATGTCTCTGATATCCCCACCATATATATCCTGTATATTAACAGCCCAGTCCTGGCTCTCGTCCAGCCATGTCTCTGATATCCCCACCATATATACCCCTGTATATTAACAGCCCAGTCCTGGCTCTCGTCCAGCCATGTCTCCGATATCTCCACCATATATATCCTGTATATTAACAGCCCAGTCCTGCTCTCCTCCAGCCATGTCTCCGATATCCCCACCATATATACCCCTGTATATTAACAGCCCCGTCCTGGCTCTCGTCCAGCCATGTCTCCGATATCCCCACCATATATACCCCTGTATATTAACAGCCCAGTCCTGGCTCTCGTCCAGCCATGTCTCCGATATCCCCACCATATATACCCCTGTATATTAACAGCCCAGTCCTGGCTCTCGTCCAGCCATGTCTCCGATATCCCCACCATATATATCCCTGTATATTAACAGCCCAGTCCTGGCTCTCCTCCAGCCATGTCTCCGATATCCCCACCATATATACCCCTGTATATTAACAGCCCCGTCCTGGCTTTCGTCCAGCCATGTCTCCGATATCCCCACCATATATATCCTGTATATTAACAGCCCAGTCATGGCTCTCATCCAGCCATGTGTCCGATATCCCCACCATATATACCCCTGTATATTAACAGCCCAGTCCTGGCTCTCGTCTAGCCATGTCTCCAATATCCCCACCATATATATCCTGTATATTAACAGCCCAGTCATGGTTTTCGTCCAGCCATGTCTCCGATATCCCCACCATATATATCCTGTATATTAACAGCCCAGTCCTGGCTCTCGTCCAGCCATGTCTCCGATATCCCCACCATATATATCCTGTATATTAACAGCCCAGTCCTGGCTCTCGTCCAGCCATGTCTCCAATATCCCCACCATATATATCCTGTATATTAACAGCCCAGTCATGGCTCTCGTCCAGCCATGTTTCCAATATCCCCACCATATATATCCTGTATATTAACAGCCCAGTCCTGGCTCTCACCCAGCCATGTCTCCGATATCTCCATCATATATACCCCTGTATATTAACAGCCCAGTCCTGGCTCTCGTCCAGCCATGTCTCCGATATCCCCACCATATATATCCAGTATATTAACAGCCCAGTCCTGGCTCTCGTCCAGCCATGTCTCTGATATCCCCACCATATATATCCTGTATATTAACAGCCCAGTCCTGGCTCTCGTCCAGCCATGTCTCCGATATCCCCACCATATATATCCTGTATATTAACAGCCCAGTCCTGGCTCTCGTCCAGCCATGTCTCCGATATCCCCACCATAGATATCCTGTATATTAACAGCCCAGTCCTGGCTCTCCTCCAGCCATGTGTCCGATATCCCCACCATAGATATCCTGTATATTAACAGCCCCGTCCTGGCTTTCGTCCAGCCATGTCTCCGATATCCCCACCATAGATATCCTGTATATTAACAGCCCCGTCCTGGCTCTCGTCCAGCCATGTCTCTGATATCCCCACCATATATATCCTGTATATTAACAGCCCAGTCCTGGCTCTCGTCCAGCCATGTCTCCGATATCCCCACCATAGATATCCTGTATATTAACAGCCCAGTCCTGGCTCTCCTCCAGCCATGTGTCCGATATCCCCACCATAGATATCCTGTATATTAACAGCCCCGTCCTGGCTTTCGTCCAGCCATGTCTCCGATATCCCCACCATAGATATCCTGTATATTAACAGCCCCGTCCTGGCTTTCGTCCAGCCATGTCTCCGATATCCCCACCATGTCATAATTATTTTCCAACAAAATCAATTCTAATTCCTCCATTTCATAGGAAGGTATATTGTGTGACCATTTGGTGGTTGATTAACATATTCCCTTTCCCAGTGATGACTAGCCTCAGGCCAAAAAGCTGTATGATTGGAGTGAGGCATGGCAGCATCTGAACAACATGGCTGCCACTGGAATACTGCTCAACCCCCACAATTATTGCTTATTCCTTACAGCAGGGTGCTAGAATGAATTGGAAATGATATGTGTGTGCAATTGGCTTTCATGAGTTCAGGGATATAAATGCTGTGGAGCCAGGATGCACGGTCATTTCATCATTTGGAATGATATTCTGGCTCCACGAAGTCTGGAAAGGCGGTTTGGAGCTCGGTGCCCTGCAGGACGCTTCCTGCCAGGGGTGTGGTATCCCGGCTTCCTAAATACTTTTTGCCACCTGAACCTCTGCTAGGGGAGGGAGCATCCATAGTTTAATTGAAACTGACACCTATCTGGTAGGACCTTTTGTTCACGAAATGTAACATCCTTGGGTCTGAAAGGGCTTCAAACACTAGAATGCAGAGGGGACAGATGTAAGAACACACAGAGGAATTATAAGGGGGATTTATGATTAAGGAATATTGGGGATTTTGCTTGATTTGATATGTTCACATATACTGTATCCCTTATTCTTCACAGGGGTCAGTTGTCAGTCTTGGGGCTGGGTAACCTCAGTTGTCAGCCTGGAGGGATGTCATCAGGTGCTAGTGTGGGAGAGGGGGTGTCCTCAGCGGTATATCTGGAGGGAAGTCCTCAGGTGCCAGTATGGGGGAAGGGATGTCCTCAGTTGTCAGACTAGGATGGGGGTGTCCTCAGTTGTCAATCTTGAGTGAGTGCACTTGTCAGCCTGGAGTGGGGTGTCCTTTGTTGTCAGTCTAGGGGGGTATCCTCTGTTGTCAGTCTAGGGGGGTATCCTCTGTTGTCAGTCTGGAGGGGAGTATCCTCAGTAGTCAGTCTGGAGGGGAGTATCCTCAGTAGTCAGTCTGGAGGAGGGGTGTCCTCAGTAGTCAGTCTGGAGGGGGTGTCCTCAGTAGTCAGTCTGGAGGGGGTGTGTCCTCAGTAGTCAGTCTGGGGGGGGTGTCCTCAGTAGTCAGTCTGGAGGGGGGGTGTCCTCAGTAGTCAGTCTGGAGGGGGGGTGTCCTCAGTAGTCAGTCTGGAGGAGGGGTGTCCTCAGTAGTCAGTCTGGAGGAGGGGTGTCCTCAGTAGTCAGTATGGAGAGGGGGTGTCCTCAGTAGTCAGTCTGGAGGGGGGTGTCCTCAGTAGTCAGTCTGGAGGGGGGGTGTCCTCAGTAGTCAGTCTGGGGGGTGTCCTCAGTAGTCAGTCTGGAGGAGGGGTGTCCTCAGTAGTCAGTCTGGGGGGTGTCCTCAGTAGTCAGTCTGGAGGAGGGGTGTCCTCAGTAGTCAGTCTGGAGGAGGGGTGTCCTCAGTAGTCAGTCTGGAGGGGGGTGTCCTCAGTAGTCAGTCTGGAGGGGGTGTCCTCAGTAGTCAGTCTGGAGGGGGGTGTCCTCAGTAGTCAGTCTGGGGGGGGTGTCCTCAGTAGTCAGTCTGGAGGGGGGGTGTCCTCAGTAGTCAGTCTGGAGGGGGGGTGTCCTCAGTAGTCAGTCTGGAGGAGGGGTGTCCTCAGTAGTCAGTCTGGAGGAGGGGTGTCCTCAGTAGTCAGTATGGAGAGGGGGTGTCCTCAGTAGTCAGTCTGGAGGGGGTGTCCTCAGTAGTCAGTCTGGAGGGGGGGTGTCCTCAGTAGTCAGTCTGGAGGGGGGGTGTCCTCAGTAGTCAGTCTGGAGGGGGGGTGTCCTCAGTAGTCAGTCTGGGAGTGTGTCCTCAGTAGTCAGTGGTGGGGGTGAAATATCCTCATTTGTCAGTGTGATGGGGTGTGTGACAGAGCAGGAGGGGACAGCAGGCCGGTGAACAATCCAAAGAGCTTTATTGGGACAGTGAGCATAGAACATCACATATGAATATTATTCCTTAAAGTCCACAATGTAGGAAACAGATCCAGGGGTGCCACATGGTAATCCGACAGCAGGGAAAATATAGCAATGGTGTCTAGATGAAGTCCTTGAATCCAGCAGGCGAGCAACACAATCCGACAACCGATGTCCAATTTCTTATAATCCATACACCATCACAAGGATCTGGCAGCAGCTTCAGATCCTAGATCTTGATATGTCACAACACCAACTAACCGATCAAGCATGTGTCTATTGTTCTCCTTCTCCTTAGATCAGCCCTTGGATGGGGGAAGTGATCACAATCCCCTTTGAATATCTGGCTACTTGGAGAAGTTCCCAGACACTCTATGCCCAACCTGTCTACATGTGTGTCTACATGTTTGTGTATTAGAGTCACCCTATGCAGAGAAGAACAAAGGCAGATTCCCCACCAGATGCAGGATGGGAAATATTAAGGCAGGCTTTATTGCAAGGAGGATATAAAACAGGCCGGGGTTGGGGGGGGAAAGGGGTCACACTGTGACAGTCAGCCTGGAGGGGGGTGTTCTCAGTTGTCATTATGGAGGGGGAGATGTGTTCAGTTGTCAGTCCTGAAGGGGGTGTCCTCAGTAGTCAGTCTAGACAGGGCGGGTGTCCTCAGTAGTCAGTCTAGACAGGGGGGTCAGTGGGTGCTCTCGTCCGCTGGCCCAGCCGCCTTTACAAAGACAACGTGGACCAGGGCTCATCCCCAACTGAACGCCCGAGCTCCTTAACCGTGGACGGAACACTACTCAGACAACACAGGGTGAGGGAACCAGAATAGTAAGACTTTATTGGATCCCCAACAGTTAACAGCATATAACACATAACCAAGCACAACACATAATGTAACAGGCAACAGAATCTCACCCTTCCGCTGGCTCACCAGGGTTTAGAATGTAGAACAGCAAAGTCTGTAGCCAGGTGACTATATCGTCCCAACCTGGGTTGCTTCCTTATCCTTATGCAGTCTTTATCATAGCCGAATCCGATAATCCGATGCTGAAGTCCTTGTGGATCTATAGTCCATGTTCTGGTCCCCTTGGTCGGCACTGAAATGCCTAGGCCTGGGGTTATGGCTCGCTAATCGGACCCGAAGACCCTAGATTAGCTGCCTGTATCCAATCTTCAAACTCTCTCCTGGTCAAAGTGAAAAGTCCTCCTTATATACCCTCAGCCCTCATTGTAGGATATTGGGAATGTCACGATTGGTGGAATAAAACTGTCTTTTCATTGGCTGGACCTCAAGTCTCATTTAACATATTTTTAGAAGTATTGCAATCCTGACATAGATAGCCAAATGCTGATTGATATAGCACCTAACAGTGATACAATGGAATGTTAGTATGAGACATTCAGTCTGCAAACCATGACATTAAAACAATAGTAGCTGAAGCCATTTACATAGTCCACAATCAACATGGTAATATACAATGGACGATTAGCATAATTAAGTTCTCTGGCCTTCAATGACAAACAAGTTAGATAATTACATTACCATGCTAAACTTAAACCACAGTAATCTATGAAAATACTGTAGGAAATTCTCCTTGGCCATTACAAGTTTACAAGCCAATATACAATACTGTCGGGGTTACATAAGAAATCTTCATATGTTTCTACATTGAAGGAATCCATTTAGTCACATACCTCCCCCTTCTTATGTAACCAGACAGGGCAGTCAAATATGATAAGTCTCTGGTCATCCTTCTCCTCTGGGCGGCATTGTCTTTTTTAATGGTGAAGTCAGCAATCGAGGCTTCCATCTATACACCTCCCCCAGATTACCTCCCCCAGGATGGGCAGACATATTGTGGATAGGCAGTAAAATGGGGACCACAGTCTGTGTAGGTTTACTCACTGTTGATGGCTTAGAGGAGAATGATGGGGGGCTGGGTACATGGATTATCCTCAGAAGGCGGGGGTAGCAAGTTCCACATCAGGGTGCTGCTTGGCTTCCTGGATGTTGGCGATGGCTGTGACAAACTGGCTGGATAGTCCTTGTCCTGGGTCAGCTTGCAAAACAACAGATGTGGGGGGGCCATCCATGAGCCCCACTTTAACCTCCTCCTGGTTAGCCCCTGAATCAACAGGTGTGGGAAAGCTGCTCACAAATCCCACATCAAGCTCTTCCTGGTCAGTCTCTTTAATAGCCGGCATGGGGACGCTGTCTTTAAGATCCACATCGACTTCTTCCAGGTCAGTTCCCAAAGCAACAGGGATAGGGACGTTGTCCATAAACTCCAGCTTGTCCTCTCCTTGGTTGTTCACCTCGGCTAGCTGCACACCTTCCGAAGGGATGTCTGAGCACTGACCCTCAGCCAGGGAGATGGTTAATTGGGAACATGGTACATGGTCTGGAGAAACAATAGCTGAGCTTACCAGGGTGTGGACAGAATCAGTTTCTTGTTGTCCCGGGGCTTGGACGTCATTGACCTGGACTGGTTGTGCTGGCCGATGAGCTCCAGGCATGGGGCCCCGGCATTCGCAACAATCTTTGTCCATATGTCCAAGACGTCCACACGTATAACAGCGCCGTGGATTGGGCAAGTCACGTATCCTGTCTGTATACCTTTGTCCTGGTGGGGCTTCTAATTGATAGCAGATTAATCCTACTCGAGCGGCTGGTGGTAGCAGTTGGTGAGATGCGGCCAGTGATGGGGCCGCCGCTGCTGCAGAACCTCCGGGGGTGATGTGATGGCAGCGCAGATGTTATAGTTCCAGTGGGAAGAACTGTATCCCCCGGGGCAGTAAGGGTTAAGTCTCTGATGAGGTTGTAGCACACTTGCAGACGCTGCAGGGATCTCTCCTCCTGGCTGGTGCTGACAGGTGGGAATCTGCTGCAACCTGTATGGGAGGAATAGTCTGCAGATAGAGACTGACAAGAGAGGCCAATTCAGGGTTTTCCGTGTCTTTTACTCTCAGCTCTTTCCAAGCAGTTCACAAGTCATTTGCTGTTCTTTACAAGTTTAAGCACAGTTCTCAACACACGGGTACATTCTCCCTCTCCGGGTTCCCTTTTGCTCTGCAGCCAGGCCTCTCTCTCTGTGACCCCTCACACAGTCTGTAGTGTCCTTTCCGGGCTGTTTACGGTCTCCGTCTGTACGGGTGGTGTGTGGTTCGCTGGACAGTATGGTGGTGACTCGGGCTTCTGTGAGTCCTAGTACGTCACTTAGCTGCCTGTCCTTTAGGGTAGGGATCCTAACATGAAGCTGTGGTCCCCCGTCGGTGTCTGGGGATCCCGGGTAAACTACGGTCCCCTTTAGAGCCGACACTCTACTCAACCCAGCCTCCAGCAGTCCTCAGCACGAGGCTCTACCAGACTCCTTCTCCCTGTTCCTCTCGGTATCATAGGAGGTACCTTTACACGCCGCTACTATCACCGGCGATTGGAGGCAACCGAACGTGCACGTTTTTGACGGTTGCCTCCGAACGCCGATGCCACATGTACACGTCGCAATTGCGTCGTCAATCTAAGGGCATGTGCTTCCCCGGAAGTTGAAACAGATCCTGCGGGAAACATCCGGTTGAATCCCGACGCCGCTTCACACGCCGCAACCACTAAGGGAATGTGGGCATACATGCGCAGCGGCTCGAAGACATAGGTGTGACAGAGTTGTGTATTCAGTGCCCCAAACACGCTGATTACACAACGCAATAGCGTCATGATTGCAATAGCGTCACCCTGCGCAGGAAGGCTGGCTAATACATGACACCATTGCAATTGTGTATTGTGAATGGACAGCTCTTCAAATATGTCACCCTGTGAAGGGACAGCCAATGGTAACACAGTAGCCCCCACCAATCATCGCTGATGGGGAGCGGTATCCATCACGCTGTGGCACACCTCTGGGAAATCACTAGGCGATGCAGATTCCATCCATATCGTCCGTTCACACGCCAAAACCAGGGCAATTTACCTTCAGAGTTGCCTCTGGCTTTAGAACAATGCTCTGAAACCGCAACCGGGAGCAACTTCAAAAATCACCAGCGGGTTCCCAAATTACACGCCGCAACTTCGTAGCAATTTCAAGGTAACCATGACAAAAATCCTGTTTGCCTCTCAGTTGCTACACTGTAGTTGCGGCGTGTAAAGGTACCTTTAGGGTACCTTTACACGCCGCTACTGGCGGGTGGATACAACCAGCTACTTCACATGCACGAGCACGCACAAACGGTTACAAACGGTAAACGCACCATCTTTACACGCCGCCACAAGGTGCGCTACGCTACGTAACATCGATCTCTGGATACACCGCCGGGTGCCTCAAGTCACCTTCTGTAGCTCATCTTGCCTCATTTACACAGCGCTACAACCAGCTAATATGGGCGGACCTGCTGTAGCAGGG
This sequence comes from Allobates femoralis, assembly GCA_033576535.1. Taxonomy (NCBI): domain Eukaryota; kingdom Metazoa; phylum Chordata; class Amphibia; order Anura; family Aromobatidae; genus Allobates; species Allobates femoralis. The sequence continues at coordinate 135,439,236 of JARQOC010000010.1, forward strand.
ACAACACATAGGCGTGCCACAATTGTGGATTACGAGACGTCCGTACGCTGATAGGACAAAGCAAGAAACCCATGATTGGCCAGGCATCGCAGGAGGCTGTTTAATACATGACGCTCGAGCAATTGTGTAGTGTGACTGGTCAGCTCCTTAAATATGCCTCCCTATGCAGCGACTACCAATCGTAACGCAGGAGCTTCCACCAATGATCGCTGAAGGGGGGCGGTATCCCGGAGCCTGTGTCACGCCCCAGCTACAGACCAGGTACATTGCCTGGTGTCGACACATCCCTTCTGTTGCTTCTTTACACGCCGATACAGGTCGCTACAATCGCCTGTGTAGCCACCTGTTTCAGGGCAGTGCTCGGAAACAGATGTATCTGTTGCCGGGTGCCTCCTACCGTCTTCACACGCCGCTACTACGGGGTATTTTGCCGCTACAAGCTACATTTGTAGCCTGTAGCTGGTTGTATCCACCCGCCAGTAGCGGCGTGTAAAGGTACCCTTAGGAAACCTGGCAACTTTGCTCAGGCAACTTATCGCCGTAAAAATCGCCCTGTTATACGCAACAACTAGGTTGCCGGGTTGCGTCAAGTTGGCCACACCCTGGAGTTGCCAGCAACATCACCTGAGAGATTGCCACGTGTGACGGTACCATTAAGGTACTGTCACATGCGGCAACATTGCCGGCAACTCCGGGGAGCGTGCACTTTTTTGGCAGTTTTCCAAGATTGTTTTGGAGATGTCACATGTAGAGATATCTCCGGCAATTCAGCAACTTTTGCTGGCAGGGTTAAACTCAACCCAGCGTCCGATACAAATCATTGAAGTGAATAGGGGAAGTTCCTTTCAACATTGCTATTGCGGTGTCACACAGAGCAATGCTAGTGTGGCGCCCCGCAACGAGTGCGTCACAAGAGGGTATTGCAGCCATAAATGCAGCCGCAATATTCTCTGACACAGCAGTGATCTGGTTAACTTTGAGATCCAACCCTGCATGCATCACCTAGAACAGAGGGCCAACCCAGGGTCCTGGTGGGCGGAGTGCTAGGGAAGTGTGTAGGAGAACAGACCCTTAGTCAAAGAGAAGGAGTCTAGAACTTGACGAGAGAAGTCTAGAACTTGGAGTAGGAGCGGGGGCTCCGCACCCCGTGCAGCCCCCGGGCCGTCACCGGTCGGGTGTCAGCACCTGAGGCCTCAACAACCGGGATCGGGCATCATTAACCACGGGTTCCAACATACTCCCGTGCCCAAAACTCGCAGCCGGTTCACTGGTACCGAAGCTGGCAGCAGTTCCCCTCTGCCACGCGAACCAGGAGAGTGGAGGAGCAGCTTCACAGGAGCACCCCACCATCTGCCAACTTCCAGTCGTCTAACCAGCGGTGTACCCACTGCGGGATCCAAGGCTCCCCAAAACATCCATAACGTACATCTTGGATAGGGCATTGAAGCAGCCTCCCCTTACCCGACCTGGTATTCCTGGGCGACAATGGCGGAACACTTAGCTAGAATGGAGGAACACTTGCGGATCTCTGAGGGACACCATCACTGCTGAGTCCACCCGGTCCACTACCTGTAAACTGTATGCCATGTACTGCCTGCTGGTTACAGTAAAGACCCGTTGCAGAGACTTTCTGTGTCCGTGCTTCCTTATGAACTGTCCGTCCGCATTACAAGGTAACCTCAGCTGCCGCACAACATCTTAAGCAGCTCCAGCCTCCGGGGATCACCGCTCAGCCTGTGGGGAGCGTTCCATCTTGCTGCTGTCCATCCCCGGGGGCTCCGCAGCGTCGGTAACGATTACCGAAACTACTCATAGGTGGCGTCACGAATAAATTAAACCCCTTTAATCTGTTCCTACAAGACGTCTTCAGCTTTTGATCTGCACTACACCGGGCCCCACTACCGGCAGGCGCGGCCCACCCGTGACAAGGAGGAAGGAAGCATCGCCTGTCTAAACCGGAGTCCCGGCCACGGTGAGTCACTAGCAGATTGCCTGAGCAACATTGCCTGGTTTACCAACATGTTGAGAAACCTGGCAACTTCAATATAGCAACTTATTGCCGTTGAATTGCCCTGTTACATGTTGCAACTCACTAGCAATGTTGCTTCAACTTCGCCACGCCCCTGAGTTGCCAGCAATGTTGCTGGCCATGTTGCGGCGTGTGACAGTACTGGGTACCGTTACAAGTCGCAATATCGTTCCGATATCACATACAATTTCACGGGAGCGCGCACGTTTTTGGCACTTGTCCAAGATCGCATAGGAGATGTTACCACGTATCAATCACACCTGCAACTTCCGACGATCCGGCGTAAGCAATGTGGGCGTACTTTTCACCCAGCTTCAAGGTGCAGATCCACTCTCAGTCTCTGGACACTACTCCTGTCCTGAGTCATCCTGCCGTAGCCGACAGGATACATGACTGTTACCATTGCCTACCCAGGCCTTGTGGAGGAATAGTAGGAACGAGAGGCAGACTTAGCTATCCGGTGAGTAGGGTCTCTGAGTAACATGCTCAGACTACAGGACAAAATACAGGACAGGACAAGAGATAGGGAGGAGGAGCAAAAAAAGGGGGGAGGGGAGCGGGGGAGGGGGTGTGAACAGGATCAAGGATAGAATGGGGAGGGGAGGGAACACTGAGGAAAGCGAGACAAAAGACAGAGGGGGGGGAAGAAGAGTAGAAGAAAAGAAGAGAAGAAGAAAGGAAGAAAGGGACCCGCAGGGCTAGGGCGACCCCCGGGTGCGCAGGAGCGAAGGGCCAGATGGTCAGAAAGGGATCTGGAGAGCCAGGGGGTGAGCCGCCCAGCAAGACCATGCCTCGGCCAAATACCTCTTGGATTTGACCTCCATTGCCAAATAGTACTCGTGACAAAATATCGAGTTCAGTTTGTCAACGAGTTCCTTCATGGACGGAGGGGTCGGGTCCTTCCATTTTGTGGCTATACAAATCCTGGCTGCTGTCAGTACAAAGGTGAAGAGAAGGCGGGGGATTGGAGGGAGGGTCTCCACTCTTATGTGGAGGACAGCGATTTGGGGGGAAAGCAGACCCCCGATCCCCGTGAGCATCCAGAAAGGAGCCAGTTCCCGGCAGCCCCCCCACATATGGGCCAGGTTGCCCTTACATCCACACTGCCTCCAACACAGGGGGGAGGTACCCGGTTTGAATTTCGCTAACTTGGAAGGTGGAGTATACCAACGGAGATGCACCTTCTTCAAAAGCTCTATATGATTTATGCAGCTAGTGGCACCCATTCTACATCGAACCGCACCCTCCCAGTCGTCAGCATCCGCTGAAAAGGACAAGTCGTTCTCCCACCTCTCCATTGCGGGAGTTTAGTCGGCGCGTCACCTTCAAGTAGTCCCATGTAGATGCTTGATAAGCCCTTGAAGATCTCTGGTCCAGAGAAAATGAACTGCAGCAAAGGGGACACGCATGGTGGACCTGGATCGTGATGGCATGAACCCGACCTAAGGAAGTGTGTGATCTGGTGGAACTGTAAGAAGGAATGACCAAGATGAGCTGCCATAAACTCTTCCAAAGTCATCAATCTGCCCATGATAAGTAGATCACTCAAGCAGGGCCGGTTTTAGGCAAAGTGGGGCCCTGGGCAAAGGTTAACGTGGGCCCTAAATGCTCACATATTGCACCGTCACACTCAACATTTCGGTTACATGTACAAGCGCCGCATTCAGACTGGTGAATGAGTGCGATTTATAATATTTAAGTAATTCAGCGCTTGTTTCTGGACTTTTTACACAGGATATGCAAATAGAGTCTGTGGAGCCTCGTTTAGGAGTCTCAACACAGGACTAGCCATATCGTCCTCTAGTGAAGGACCTAGCCATGATAACCACCATATTAAGTGGCCCTATGAGTCAATATCCAGCTCTTTACAAGCTTAAAGATATGACAAGGGAATACCAAGGCCAGGTATCCATCCACAAACAGCTGTTTCGGGGTGTTGCCCCTCATCAGGGCCACAGACTCTATTTGCATATTCAAAATTCCCAGGGGGCAATGGGCCTAGGAATTCACTGTGTTGAGCGCTTTAGCCGGCTGCCCGCAGTGTTTTCTTGAACTGGTCTCCCTGAGATCAGTGAATACTTTGTTTTTTTACACAGGATGATGAAGAATGATGGGAGCAGAACAATCACCGGTAGAGCAATCTGCCCTCTACAGTATCTTGTTATCGGCAGCACTTCTGCAGTTTGCAACAGGGGATGTGCTATCGAGAGCAAAGATTTTTGTTCCTCCATAAACATCCAATCCCCTGATGATGAGCCGCATTTTGCTCGTTTGTTGGGCGATTGCTGACCTGTTTACACCTCGGAACTGTCATCTGTGCTGGTGGGATTTATAAATGTAGATGTTACAAATGCGGCCGTCACACGCTACAATATTGTGAGCGATATTGTAAGCGATCACATGCACGCGCGATCACTAACAATATCGCTCACATCGCTGGTGAGATGTCACACAGGCAGACTCACCAGCGATGTGGAGCAGCGAGATCGCTGGTAACTATGGTACACATCAGGTTACTAGGCGCCGCGCCGCGCTTAGTAACCCGACGTTTACCATAGATACCATCTCCTAGCATAGGCTCTGCCGTCACACACCACGATGAGGCAGATTGAACAAGCGTTTATCGCTTGATATGAGCTCCGGCTCACCAATCTGCGATCTAACGATCAAGCGATTTTACATTGTAAAATCGCTTGATTACACGCAGCGATGCACAAACGATATCGCTTAAGCGATCAAAAAGCAGATCACTTATGCAATATCGTTCAAGATATTGCACCGTGTGACGGCCGTCTTACACACAACACACGGTATGTGACACACACACTATATATTACACGTATACACCGAGCACACACATAGATACACACATCCATTCCCATCATTGTCTGTGTCATACACACAACACACGGTATGTGACACACACACTATATATTACACGTATACACCGAGCACACACATAGACACACATCCATTCCCATCATTGCCTGTGTCATACACACAACACACGGTATGTGACACACACAGTACATATTACACGTATACACCGAACACACACATAGATACACTCATCCATTCCCATCATTGTCTGTGTCATACACACAACACACGGTATGTGACACACACACTACATATTACACGTATACACCGAGCACACACATAGATACACACATCCATTCCCATCATTGCCTGTGTCATACACACAACACACGGTATGTGACACACACACTATATGTTACACGTATACACCGAGCACACACATAGAAACACACAACCATTCCCATCATTGTCTGTGTCATACATACAACACACGGTATGTGACACACACACTATATGTTACACGTATACACCGAGCACACACATAGAAACACACAACCATTCCCATCATTGTCTGTGTCATACACACAACACACGGTATGTGACACACACACTATATATTACATGTATACACCGAGCACACACATATAGATACACACATCCATTCCCATCATTGTCTGTGTCATACATACAACACACGGTATGTGACACACACACTATATATTACACGTATACACCGAGCACACACATAGAAACACACAACCATTCCCATCATTGTCTGTGTCATACATACAACACACGGTATGTGACACACACACTATATATTACACATATACACCGAGCACACACATAAATACACACATCCATTCCCATCATTGTCTGTGTCATACAGCACGGCTCCTCCAGGGAAAGTCGCTCTTTCTAACCTCTTATTCTCTGACCAATAGATGGGGATTGTGAACACAGGATTCCTTATATTGATTAAAAATTACCTACAAGTGTTTAATGAAATAGGATTTACACACTGGAGAGTCAGTAAGGAGAATATTTCCATACGATCATCTACTTAATGTCATCTTTAACAAAGATCTGCTATATTCGTCATATAAACATATGCATTTGAATTAAGCCCCATCCTGGTGTCTTGTGTTGTTCTGGGGTCACTAGAGGAAATATTGACCTTAAAGGAGTTATCAAAAACAGCGCCCCCTCTGTCTACAGGTTGTGTGTGATATTGCAGCTCAGCTTAATTGAAGGGAATGGGCCTGTGCTGTAACACCACATGTCACCTGTACACAGGGGGGTGGCGCTGTTTTTGAAAGAATGTAGTAAAGTTTTATTAATCCTGGACATCCCCTTTAACGCCTTGTAAGTTCTGCCTGATAACTGTCTACAAATGTAGGAATTAAAGAGGTCCCCAAACTCTAATTACTCCCATCATGAACATGTGAAGATTGAAGCCTGCGGGGGGCGCTCCTGCTGCTGTTATATGGCAATTACAAGGATTTTATAACTTTTACCACTGAGTGATTTTTCGTTTTTGTTTTTTCCCTCCGCTCCTTCCAAGAGCCATATCTTTTTTATTTTTCCACATAGCCGTACGAGGGCTTGTTTTTTGCGGGATGAGTTGTACTATTGAATGACATCATTCATTCTACCACAAAACGTACTGGAGAAGGAGAAAAAACATTCCAAGTGCTTTGAAATTGCAAAAAAAAGTGCAATTCCACAATTTTTTTTAGTTTTTTATTTATCATGTTAACTATATGGTAAAAGTGACTTCATAAGTTAATTATCTAGGTCAGAATAAGAAGATACTGAACATTGTTTTTATTTCAATCATAAATACAGAAATTTGTAAAAAAAAAAAATAATAATAAAAATAAAAATTTGCTTTATTCGCCATTTTCCGAGACCCATGATGTTTTAATTCTGAAGATACAGGGCTATGTGAGGGCTTACTTTATGTGCCCTGAGCTGACATTTATACTGATATCATTTTGAGTCAGATACAACATTTTGATCGCCTTTTATTGCATTGTATTGTAACAACGTGGTGTCCCAAAACACATAATTCTGACGTTTTTATTCTTTTCCCGTTACGCCATTTACCAATTGGATTAATTTACTTCATATATTGAAAGCTTAGATTCTTACGAACGCAGCAATACCAAATATGTGTATTCTTTTATTTTTTTTACTGTTTTATTGCTATTTTCAGTTCAGCTCCTTTAGGGGCCCCTAAGACAGTGGGGGCCCTGGGCAACTGCCCAGTCTGCCCCCCCCCCCCCCTAACTTCAGCCCTGCACTCAAGTTCTCCAGACCACAGTCTCCCCAGTGGGACCAATTTACGTTTAGGGAGGGAATCAAAAGTCTTAGAGCCTTCAGAGGGACCTCGGTAGGCGAAATCTTCGACCAGCCCTTCTGCAATTCACCCCATACCCTCAGCACGGCCCTAACTGTCTTTAGGAAGCTACTCTTCTGAACCGTTCCCAAAGATTCCGCTGCTAAGAGATCCCTCAACGAACTACCAGGTGACTCGCTCTCCTATATGTGTAGCCATCCATCAGTTCCGGCCCCCCCCTCCACCAGGCCTTTGCAGCTTCCAAAGTGGCTGCTTTGAGGTAGGAGACCACATCAGGGACCCCCATGCCTCCCCTAGACAAACGGAGGTGCATGGTCCCTCTCCTTGGGCGCCCACGGGCCCATACAAAGTCATTAATTAAGGCCTGGAGGCGAGAGAGCAACGCCGAGGGGTAGAACAAGGGGAGGCAGCAAAACAGGTATATAATCTTAGGCAGCCACATCATTCTCACCGTCTGCACCCTTGCCATCCAAGACAGGGTATGACCCCAGAACTCCCCTTAGGTTCTCCAAAAGGAGGGTGAGGTTATTACGTGCCATGGAGGCCGAAGGGCCCAGGGTCACCCCGAGGTAGGGCATACCCCCCGGACACCATTTGAAGGGGTAATCCTGGGTCAGATGCTCCACTTCATCCTCCGGTACATGCACAGGGAGAATGACAGACTTCCCCGCATTCAACTTATAGTAAGAGAGGTGTGTAAACAGCATCAGGGACCTCATAATTCCCAGTAGTGAGGAGCGAGGGTTCGCAGTGAAGATGATCACGTCGTCGGCGTAAAGGCCGATAACGTGTTTCTTGTCCCCTACCGAGCTGCCCTCTACACTCGGGTCCGCCCGAAGGGAGGCCGCAAGAGGCTCCATGAGTAGGGCGAACATCAGGGGGGAAAGGGGGCAACCCTGCCTTGTGCCATTAGTGATCTGGAAGACCCGAGACAGAAAACCAGCGGAGAATACTCTCGCACAAGGGTGCGACTACAGACTCAGGACAGCCCTCAAGATGGGACCCGAGAAACCGAAGGTGCGTAGCACCTCTTGGAGGTAGCCCCAGTGCACCCTGTCAAACGCCTTCTCGGCGTCATGGGACAGGAGTACACAGGGGCCCCCCCTTTTCTCTGCAATTTCAATCAAATTTAGCATTCTCCTGGTGCCGTCCCGGGCCTGTCTCTGCTGCACAAGCCCAACTTGGTCCGAGCATAGTAGCCGGGGGATCACCTCGCTCAACCTGCACGCTAACAGTTTTGAATAAATTTTGAGGTCCGAGTTCTATGTGGGAGATCGGGCGATAGTTTTCAGGACGGTCCGGCTCCTTCCCTGGTTTAGGGATCGTTGTAATCGTGGCCTCCAGGGCGGACTCCGGAATCGAGTCCTCAGTTTGCCACACCAAAAATAAGCGGAGTAGGACCGCAAGGACCGACCTGAAGGATTTGTAGTATTTATTAGCGAAGTCATCAGGTCCCGGGGCCGAATTCGCCTTCAAGGACGTGATGACCGCCAGAATTTCAGAAGGGGCGAGGGGCCTATTCAGCACCTCTAACTCCTCCGGACCAACGGACGGGAGATTCAGTCCCTCCAAGAAACTCCTTATGACGTGCTCTAGTGGTTGACGGGTGTCGGGGTCATTTTTCAGATTGTACAGCTGTTCATAGTAAGTAGCAAATGTCTCCACAATTTTTGCCGGGTCCCGGACCACTGACCTCCCCGAGGTTTTCATGGAAGTGATCATTGACTTCGCTACCCGTTTTTTAAGCCTGCGGGCCAGAAGGGCACCGGCCCTATCCCCCGCTGCGTAATATTTGGATTTCAGTTTTCGAAGGCTAGATTCGTATTGGCGCAGGAGTGCCCTAAGCTTATTCCTGATTTCCAGAATCTGGGGAAGTAGGTGGGGTGCCGGGGCTGTTTTATTTTCGACCTCGAGCCGCTGTAAGCTGTCTAGCCATTCCATCCGAAGCTGTTCCCTTTTTCTTTTCGCCTGAGTCGTATTTTGCAGGAGAAGGCCCCGGAGAACCGCCTTGTGGGAGTACCACAGCGTGTCGTCCGAGACCTCCCCATTGTCGTCCACGAATTGGGGATCTGCTAGAAGGCTGGGATTCAGTCTCCAATGCCGGGGGGACCCACTACCCCTCCCCAGGTTGACCTCCAGCGTGACCGGGGCATGATCCGACCATGTTATTACGCCTATCTCTGAAGCCGAGCTAGCCTCCAGGACGGTATCATTAACAAATAAGAGGTCAATCCTGGAGTAGGTGGCGTGACTATGCGAGAAGAAGGAGTAGTCCCTCTCCTCCGCATGTTGATACTGCCAGATATCATGGAGGTGGAACTCCCGGCAAAGGGGACCCTGAGTTCCTCCCCTCCTCGCGGACGGGGAGGAAGAGTCCAGCCTACTTTCAACAATGACATTGAGGTCATCTCAAATGATGAGCTTGCCCTCAGCAATCGCCCTCAACCTCCCAAATAGAGAGCACAGGAGCTTAAGCTGGCCCTAGTTCGGTCCATAGACATTCGCAATCGTATAGCTCGTTCCTGCTATGTCGCATATCAGTATAATAAACCTCCCTCCCGGGTCCGGGATAGCCTGTTTAAGTTGAAACTGGACCGTGTTTCTCACCAATATACAAACCCCCGCCCTCTTCTCTCTGTGATTGGCAAAGAAGGCATTGGGGAATGAAGAGTGGTGGAGCCTATAATTGTCACCCACCAATAGATGGGTTTCTTGTATGCAAACAATATCCGCCGCTGCTGATTTTACTTCACGCCAGAGGAAAGACCTTTTCACAGGGGAGTTGAGGCCCTTAACGTTAAGCGAAAAGAGCTTCAGAGACATCTGTTACCCTGTCAATACCACCCCCTCGGAGTGCCTCCCACCCTGTGGGTGTGAATCACAGGGGAGGGGGGGAAAGGAGGGGAGGGGAGAGAGGAGAGGGTGGGAAGAGGGGGGCAGAGAGAGGAAAGTCAAGGCAGTCAGAGGGGGACAAGCACGGAAAACGAGAGGATAGGGAAGACCACACTAGGGAGGGTTAGGGGGGAGACTAATTACGGGATAGAAACACAGAAAGACAAACACAAATGTAAACAGAATCCCTAGAATTGGGATAAGTAAGAGCAACCGCCAATGGGGGAAATCACTGTGTACCTCCTGCCCAGTCGGGTACCAACAGGGTCAGGCAGCAAGGGGCAGGGGGACTTCCAATCCACGGAGGGACGGGACAATCCGGCCCACCAGGAAAAAAGTCAACTGTGTTCAATTAAAGAAAGAGGACCAGTCGCCTGCGACCAACTCGAGTCCACATCCCGGGCAGTCAGTGGGTACCATCTTCCCCCTCAGGAGAGCCCGCATCGTGGTTAGTGTCCGACCTAGGTGAGGATCGATTACTACCAGTGGACCTCAGATTCCATGTCTTAAGGGTCTTGTGCAGCTGGGTCGGGGAGGCGAAGGAGAATCTCTTGCCTTTATGCCTCAAGTTAAGCGAGACCGGCGAGCCCCAGCTGTACAGTATGCCGCTATCTCTGAGGATCTTGCAGCTGGAGGCAAAATCTCGTCTGCGTGACAAGGTGCCAGGGGACAAGTCTGGAAAGACCAAAACTTTCTGATATGGCTCGGGGAGCTGGGGTTGTTGTCTCAGTCTCTGCAGCAAGCGGTCTCTCAGTCCAGGCCATATGAGGCCCACTAGAATGTCTCTCGGTGTCTCAGGGGGAAGGCGCGCATGCTTGGGGATCCTAAAGGCTTTTTCTATAGCCAGATCAGCCAATGGAGTCTCTGAGAGTGCGGTCACCAAGAAATCAGTGACTAATGTAGTAAGATCAGTGTCCCCTGCGCCCTCCTCCATCCCTCTTAGCTTAAAGGGAACCTGATCCCACAAACTGACCCCCCCCCGCATCTTTCTACCTATCCCTGCACACCCCTCTCAGCTTGCTGCAGTGCTGAGTGCCTGGCCCCGTCATGAAAGGGGCGGGGCTACTGGGATGACACAATTTTAGCCCCGCCCCTTTCATGGCGAGGCCAAGCTCTATGGAAGGCAGGGGCGTGCATAATTACAAGGGAGCAGCAGACAGGCCCGCCTATTGCGGCTTCTTCAGAAACAGAGAACCCACACAGGACGAGGTGAATATAAACTTTTCTCTACTTTACAAAATCGATTTTTTTCTGCAAAAGAGATGGCTAGAAATGATAAGAGGGGGTGCAGGGACAGGTATAAAGATGTGGGGGGTCAGTTTGTGGGGTCAGGATCACTTTAAAGTTATTTCTTCTGAGTTTGTCCTCCATGTGGCACATAGTAGCTTGAACAGACCCCATTTCAGTGTCCAGGGCTGCATGACTATCAGCCAAACTATTGTGTGCAGCATTGAAATCAACCATTTTACCTTCCAGTTTGGCAGTGCTCTCCCCCATATATCCTCTCTCAGGGTGCCGATGAGATCTTTCATGTCTTCCTCAGGGTCTTCCTCAGGAAGCCCAGCATGAGCCTGAGGGTTCCCCGGTGTCCTGGCTGCGGGGAGAGAGGGCCTGTGTAGAGGAAGCACGAGAGTCTCTGTGTGGTGAGGGAGGGGGAGGGTGCCCAGGAGCCGGCGCCATGTTTCCAAGCGCTGCGCGCTGATTCTCTGCCCCAAAATAGTCCATCACCCGGTTCTCTGTGACCCGGCGGCGGGAAGAGGCTCTAGGCATGTCGGGCTGTCCAGGGGGATTCCGGTGAAAGTTGCAGGTGTGCAGAAACCCGGTAGTGCAGTTAAAATGGCGTTTTTGTAGGTCCAAGGCGAGAAGCTCTCCTAATGTGCGTCCAGTGCCATGAGCTGCAGGACACGCCCCCTCCTGAGTTAACTTTTAACCGCGCCCAGAACACTCCGATTGGACGGCGAATCAGCGTCACCATTGGTCAGCCATCTCACACAACATGGTGACGACATGGATGCAATTGTACATTATATCATCTGGAAACTGATGTATTATGTGATGAGTGTCAGCTCCGGCAACACACTGCGGCGTCACCAAACTGGCACAGATAATCCAATATGGCTCCTTTACCAGGGCCATCCAATCGGTAGACAATACTAGCCACCAATCGGAGTAGATGGGGCACAGAAAACACAACCCACAAGCACGCCTACAGTCATGGCCAAAAGTTTTGAGAATTATACAAATATTAATTTTAACAAAGTCTATGACTCACCGCAGGCCCGCTGACTCCGGTTTAGACAGGCTGTAGCTCCTTCCTCCTTGTCACGGGTGGGCCGCGCCTGCCGGTAGTGGGGCCCGGTTGAGTGCAGATCAAAAAGTTGAAGACGTCTTGTAGGAACAGATTAAAGGGGTTAATTTATTCGTGACGCCACCTATGAGTAGTTCGGTAAGGGTTACCGACGCTGCGGAACCTCCGGGGGATGGACAGCAGCAAGATGGAACGCTCCCCACAGGCTGAGCGGTGATCCCCGGAGGCTGGAGCTGCTTAAGATGTTGTGCGGCAGCTGCGGTTACCTTGGGTGCAGACGGATACAATCATAAGGAAGCACGGACACTGAAAGTCTCTGTAACGGGTCTTTACTGTAACCAGCAGGCAGTACATGGTATACAGTTAACGGGTAGTGGACCGGGTGGACTCAGCAGTGATAGTGTCCCTCAGAGATCCGTAGTGTTCCTCCATTCTAGCTAAGTATTTGCCATTGTCGCCCAGGAATACCAGGTCGGGTACGGGGAGGCTGCTTCAATGCCCTATCCAAGATATACGTTGTGGATGTTTTGGGGAGCCTTGGATCTCTCAGTGGGTACACCGCTGGTTAGACGACTGGAATTTGGCTGGTGGTGGGGTGCTCCTGTGAAGCTGCTCCTCCACGCTTTTGGTTCGCGTAGCAGAGGTGAACTGCTGCCAGCTTCGGTACAAGTGAACCGGCTGTAAATTGGGCACGGGGGTATTTTGGAACCCGTGGTTGGTGATGCCCGATCCCGGTTGTTGAGGCCTCAGGTGCTAACACCCGACCGGTGACGGCCCGGGGGCTGCACGAGGTGCAGAGCCCCGCTCCTACTCCAAGTTCAAGTCTGTGTGTCTTCTGTCTAGACTAGACCACTTCTCCTCTAGACTAACTGTATTTCTCCTACACTACCCTTGCACTCCGCCCACCAGGACCTTGGATTGGCCCTCTATGTTAAGTGATGCATGCAGGGTTTTGGATCTCTGAGTTAACCCGATGACTGCTGGGTCGGAGAATATTGCGGCTGCATTTATGGCTGCAATACCCTCCCGTGACGCACTCGTTGCGGGGCGCCACACTCCCCCTTGGTTAAATTCGCTTGTCCCCAAGCGTCACACTACCCACATTACAGAGGTTTTTGTATTTTTATAACAGACATAAAATTCACACTTTTATTAAAGAAAACAGGTAAATATTTGCTGAGGTGTTGTAAGCAAAATAACAGGTTACACTTTTGCGGACCCGGCGGGCGGTCGGCTGTCCTTAGGTACAAGTTCAGGCTGTAGCCGCCAGGTTACACAGTCAGTGGTTAACAGGAACAGAGTCATTGAGTGAGTCCAAGCTTTTTGAGTCACTGGCACAGGGAACGATGGCGCACCCGGATAGCGAACCACCCATCTGGACAAGCATAGCGTTCGTAGGTGATTATATCACCCCGGTATAGGTCGCGATCGGGATGTCCTCTGGGCAAATGGGACTCGACTTCCCGGCGCCCCACAAACACCTCCTCATTCAAACCCACCTCCCAAGTGAACCCCCACCGGTAAATAAGTTAAAGGTGGAAATTCTACCTTCGCGGCGGAGTTCATCAGGCAGCGGCGGTTGGCGGCGAGCCTCGGCACGGGCCTGCATGTTGGCGCGTTCACAGGCTTGCCACTCCTCTCGTCGGCGCTGGCGTACATCTCCGTCGGTACGGCTTGAGGTGCGAAGAAGAACGGTGGAACTGGTGGTTTGGCAGGAAGCTTGAGCTTGGCGGGCAGTCTGGACCGGCACCCGATGGAACGGCACAGGGGATGTGTCGGCGTTGCACCCGACCAGTGTACCCGAGTTGTATGTCCGGTAGGAAGTTCCTCAGTGTCTCCCCAAGCGAACCCGGTGTCGAGATCCTTAGGGATGCTGCGGGTCTCGTCGTCGTCATCTACCTCTTCTCCTTCAACGATCACATCGGGCTGCTCGATGGTTGGAGATGCTGGAGCTGGTTCCTCTGTACAGCGGGGCGGTGGTGCTGCGGATCCTTCTTCGGGGACGTCCTGCAGGGCTTCCAGGCTGCCTGCCTCTTCTTCTGTTTCTGCAAGTAGAGGTGTCTCAATCCCGGCTACCAGGTAGGCCTCGGCAGTTGCAAAGGAGACCTCCGGTACGGGGATGAAACGTACAACAGTCTCTTGGGTAGTACAACTGTTGGTGGGTTCCTCAGTGGGAACCTGGTAAAGGTCAACTTCTTCCTGGGAGCATGTTATGTGCTCCGGCTCAAGAACGGGGTCGGCTGCGGTTTCAATCGCTGGAACGGGCGGAGCTGGGGCCTCCACTGGAATGAGGCAGTCTATGGGCTCCGGTGACGAAGCAGGACAGGTGGTGGGCGACGGTAAGGCGGTTGAGAAGCTGGCGACGTCGTCCGGTCCTGGAGTAGCTGCACCCGGTCGGCTCTGCTGCATCGCATGGTGTAGCCGGCGGCCCAGGCTCACGCTACAGCTGCGGATCGTCCATTCTACAGTCTCACTTAGCCTCACACGGAGGTCTTGCAGAGCCTCCTGCCAGAAGTCAGGGCTGCCGTCAATGGTAAGGACGGGGCCCGGACCCGGATGGCCTATGGCTGCTCTGGCCTCCGCCTCGACCTCCCGCATTAGGTCTTGGAGTCTTGTGCTGGCCATTCTCTTCTTTGGAGGGAACCACACCCGTTCAACCGGTAACTGTTCTGGTAGAGAGCTGGTGAAGAAGTGTCTCAGACACTCCCATTTCCCTTTGGGCTTTTTGGTAGTCCAATTATGGGAAAAGTCTTTGGGGTCCGCCCCCATGGTTGATTCGAGCAATCAGGGCGGACAAAGAGTTTGGCGCCTTTGCCTTTAGGCCTCCCACAATGAGGGGCGGCTGGCCTCAACGCCTCTTGAGGGCTATTGCACCCCGTGGCGGGATCTTTCATTCTATCGTGGAGACCTGGCCATTCCGGTTTAGACAATGAGCTTTTGTAGCCTCTCTATCCTTGTGCCAGGCGTGGCGCGCGCTCCTCTGACCGTAGTTTGTGAGCGCCCAGGTTTGAGTGGCCATCTATGTTAAGTTTGTAGACAATAAGGGTTTTATCTCTGAGTTACCATAACTGTTGCGGTCGGAGATTGCGGCCTGCATTGATGGCATGCAATAACGCTCCCGTGACGCTAGTTGCGGCGCCACATGCTAGCTGCTTCAGATGTTTGCTGGCACATCTTACCATTTCAGATGGATACAATCATAAGAGTGATCAGCTTAACAGCAATTACTTGCTAAGTCAATATTTGCCTAGAAAATTAACTTTAACCCCAAAACACATTTCAACATCATTGCAGTCCTGCCTTAAAAGGAGCAGCTAACATCGTTTTAGTGATTGTTCCATTAACACAGGTGTGGGTGTTGATGAGGACAGGGCTGGCGAACAATCAGTCATGATTAAGTAAGAATGACACCACTGGACACTTTAAAAGGAGGCTGGTGCTTGGTATCATTGTTTCTCTTCAGTTAACGATGGTTATCTCTAAAGAAACACGTGCAGCCATCATTGCACTGCACAAAAATGGCCTAACAGGGAAGAGTATCGCAGCTACAAAGATTGCACCTCAGTCAACAATCTATCGCATCATCAAGAACTTCAAGGAGAGAGCTTCCATTGTTGTCAAAAAGGCTCCAGGGCGCACAAGAAAGACCAGCAAGCGCCAGGACCGTATCTTAAAACTGTTTCAGCTGCGGGATGGGACTACCAGCAGTGCCGAGCTTGCTCAGGAATGGTAGCAGGCTGGTGTGAGTGCTTCTGCACGCACTGTGAGACTGCGGAGACTCTTTGAGCAGGGCCTGGTTTCAAGGAGGGCAGCAAAGAAGCCACTTCTCTCCAGAAAAAACATCAGGGACTGACTGATATTGTGCAATGGTACAGGGAGTGGACTGCTGAGGACTGGGGGAAAGGTACAGGGAGTGGACTGCTGAGGACTGGGGGAAAGGTACAGGGAGTGACTGCTGAGGACTGGGGGAAAGGTACAGGGAGTGAACTGCTGAGGACTGGGGAAAGGTACAGGGAGTGGACTGTTGAGGACTGGGGGAAAGGTACAGGGAGTGAACTGCTGAGGACTGGGGGAAAGGTACAGGGAGTGGACTGCTGAGGACTGGGGAAAGGTACAGGGAGTGGACTGCTGAGGACTGGGGGAAAGGTACAGGGAGTGGACTGCTGAGGACTGGGGAAAGGTACAGGGAGTGGACTGCTGAGGACTGGGGGAAAGGTACAGGGAGTGGACTGCTGAGGACTGGAGGAAAGGTACAGGGAGTGAACTGCTGAGGACTGGGGTAAAGGTACAGGGAGTGGACTGCTGAGGACTGGGGGAAAGGTACAGGGAGTGGACTGCTGAGGACTGGGGGAAAGGTACAGGGAGTGGACTGCTGAGGACTGGGGGAAAGGTACAGGGAGTGAACTGCTGAGGACTGGGGGAAAGGTACAGGGAGTGGACTGCTGAGGACTGGGGAAAGGTACAGGGAGTGGACTGCTGAGGACTGGGGGAAAGGTACAGGGAGTGGACTGCTGAGGACTGGGGGAAAGGTACAGGGAGTGGACTGCTGAGGACTGGGGGAAAGGTACAGGGAGTGGACTGCTGAGGACTGGAGGAAAGGTACAGGGATGTGAACATGCTGAGGACTGGGGTAAAGGTACAGGGAGTGGACTGCTGAGGACTGGGGGAAAGGTACAGGGAGTGGACTGCTGAGGACTGGGGGAAAGGTACAGGGAGTGGACTGCTGAGGACTGGGGGAAAGGTACAGGGAGTGGACTGCTGAGGACTGGGGGAAAGGTACAGGGAGTGGACTGCTGAGGACTGGGGAAAGGTACAGGGAGTGGACTGCTGAGGACTGGGGGAAAGGTACAGGGAGTGGACTGCTGAGGACTGGGGGAAAGGTACAGGGAGTGGACTGCTGAGGACTGGGGAAAGGTACAGGGAGTGGACTGCTGAGGACTGGAGGAAAGGTACAGGGAGTGAACTGCTGAGGACTGGGGTAAAGGTACAGGGAGTGGACTGCTGAGGACTGGGGGAAAGGTACAGGGAGTGGACTGCTGAGGACTGGGGGAAAGGTACAGGGAGTGGACTGCTGAGGACTGGGGGAAAGGTACAGGGAGTGGACTGCTGAGGACTGGGGGAAAGGTGCAGGGAGTGGACTGCTGAGGACTGGGGGAAAGGTACAGGGAGTGGACTGCTGAGGACTGGGGGAAAGGTACAGGGAGTGGACTGCTGAGGACTGGGGGAAAGGTACAGGGAGTGACTGCTGAGGACTGGGATGAAGTCATTTTCTCTGATGAATCCCCTTTTCGATTGTTTGGGACATCTGGAAAACAGCTTATTCGGAGAAGAAGAGGTGAGCGCTACCACCAGTCTTGTCTCATGCCAACTGTAAAGTATCCTGAAACCATTCATGTGTGGGGTTGCTTCTCAGCCAAGGGAATCGGCTCACTCGCAGTCTTGCCTAAAAACACAGCCATGAATAAAGAATGGTACCAGAATGTCCTCCAAGAGCAACTTCTCCCAACCGTCCAACAGCAGTTTGGCGCCCAACAATGTCTTTTCCAGCATGATGGAGCACCTTGCCATAAAGCAAAGGTGATAACTAAATGGCTCAGGGAACAAAACATAGAGATTTTGGGTCCATGGCCTGGAAACTCCCCAGATCTTAATCCCATTGAGAACTTGTGGTCAATCATCAAGAGACGGGTGGACAAACAAAAACCAACAAATTCTGCCAAAATGCAAGCATTGATTATGTAAGAAAGGAAGAATGGACTGCTATCAGTCAGGATTTGGTCCAGAAGATGATTGAGAGCAGCCAGGGAGAATTGCAGAGGTCCTGAAGAAGAAGGGGCAACACTGCAAATATTCACTTGCTGCATTAACTCATTCTAACTGTCAATATAACCTTTTGGTATCATAATATGATTGCAATTATATTTCTGTATGTGATAGAAACATCAGACAAACACAAAAACCAGAGGGCAGCAGATCATGGGAAAATATTATTTTGGTGTCATTCTCAAAACTTGTGGCCATGACTGTACAGGCTTGGCTGTGCAACCTGTGAAATCGCAAACAAGATCGTAGTTGCACCGTCACACAGCACGATCATACCAGATCGCATATGCAATATTGTATGGTTGAAGGGCTTGCACGATCTTCTTACAATATCGTACCTGCGATTTTTTCCTTCGCATTGCCCTGTTACACCACACAACGCACCAACGGTATCAACTGCAACGACCACACCACGAAACGTACCCTTAGAGGCCGCTCATTGGTCTCATCAACCTGACTCACCGTGGCCGGGGACTCCGGTTTAGACAGGCAGTAGCTTCTTCCTCCTTGTCACAGATGGACCGCGCCTGCCGGTAGTGGGGCCCGGTTGAGTGCAGATCAAAAGTTGAAGACGTCTTGTAGGAACAGATTAAGGGGTTAATTGTTTCGTGACGCCACCTATGAGTAGTTCGGTAAGTCTTACCGACGCTGCGGGGCCTCCGGGGGATGGATAGCAGCAAGATGGGACGCTCCCCACAGGCTGAGCGGTGATCCCCGGAGGCTGGAGCTGCTTAAGATGTTGTGCGGCAGCTGCGGTTACCTTGTGTGCAGACGGATGCAATCATAACGAAGCACGGACACTGTAAGTCTCTGTAACGGGTCTTTTACTGTAACCAGCAGGCAGTACATGGCATACAGTGTGTAGATAGCAGACCGGGTGGACTCAGCAGTGATAGGTGTCCCTCAGAGATCTGCGGTGTTCCTCCATTCTAACTAAGTAGGTTGCCGTTGTCGCCCAGGAATACCAGAACGGGTACGGGGAGGCTGCTTCAATGCCCTATCCAAAGTATACGTGATGGATGTTTTGGGGAGCCTTGGGTCCCTTGGTGGGTACACCGCTGGTTAGACGACTGGATTTGGCGGTGGTGGGGTGCTCCTGTAGAGCTGCTCCTCCACTCTTCTGGTTCGCATAGCAGAGCTGAACTGCTGCCAGCTTCGGTACCAGCAAACCGGCTGTATATGGGCGCGGGGTGGTTTAGAACCCGCATGTTGATGCCCGAGTTCGGTTGGTAATGCACCGGGAATAATGGTGCTCAACCGTGGTGAAAGTGAGGAGATGGCCGGTAGAAGGTGGCCAGGGGGCTGCACCGACTGTGCAACCCCCTCTCCTAGGTTGCAGAGCTGGGAATCTGCAGAGGTCTTCTAAGTTGCTGTTACTTCTCCAGACCTGAGACTAGAACTCTCTAAGCTGGACTAAACTTTCCACTACACACTACCCTTGCACTCCGCCCACCAGGACCTTGATTGGCCCTCTATGCTAAGTGAGGCATGCAGGGTATGGATCTCTGAGTTAACCACATAACTGCTGGGTCAGAGAATATTGCTGCTGCATTTATGGCTGCAATACCCTCCTGTGACGCACTCGTTGCGGGGCGCCACAAACCCCTTTAGCTGTTAACTCACTGTATACTGGTCAGGTCTAAGACAGCATTCACACAGAGTAAAACAGGCTGATGTGAACAGGCTCTTGTGCTGTATGCCGGCCATGAGCTAACAAGCCAGGCCATACCTCACAAAGCCAATGTGAGTCATGTCAGCCACGTGCCATAGCGCCGGCATGCCTCATACTACACATACACTGTCTACATATGCTGTCTACCTACACTATCTACATACACCGCTAAAGTTAAACTAAAGAAAGCAATGGTTAAAAAAAAAAATGTCTACCTCTCCGCTGAGTGTCCCGCGATGTGAGGCGTCCACCTCTGATGGCTGCAGGACCTAAATCAGCTGACCAGGCGGAGTGGGGCAAGCCAATCAGCTGATGTGTCACATGACTGCATCAGCTGAGCGGTTTAAATCACCCGCAAAAAACAATCAGGGGGCAGCCGATTTAAACCTCTCATCTGATGCCATCAGGGGACACATCAGCTGATCGGGTTGCCCCACCCTGTCCAGTCAGCTGATTCAGGTCCTGCAGCCATTGGAGGTGGACGCCTCACATCACGGGACACTCGGCGGAGAGGTGAGCATTCATTTTTTATTTTTAACCATTGCTTTCTTTAATTTCACTTTAACAGTGTACAGTGGCGTAACTAGAGTCTGGTGGGACCCGATGCGAAAATTAGACCTGGGCCCCCCCCTGCGCACACGTCAGTCAGATGTACAGGCCCTGTGTAACATTGTAAATCCTTTAAAGACTCACAAATTGACCCCTCTCCCCCTTCATTATGTATTAATGTCCCTCATCCTGCAATATATGGTCCTCCTACTGGAATATGGCCCTTATCATGGTATATATGTCCACCATCCTAGTATATATAGTCTTCTTCCTCCCGCCACCATATTCCTCCATATATTACAATGTACCCCCATAGTCCTCTATGTATTATAATGCAGCCCATAGTCTCCTATTCATAAGGTAGCCCCAATAGTCATCCAATTATTATAATGCGCCCTCATTATCCTACATATAGTATAATGCAGCCTCATAGTCCTCCATATAGTATAATACAGCCTCACAACCCTCCATATAGTATAATGAAGCCTCATAGTCCCTACATATAGCATAATGCAGCCTCATATCCCTCCATATAGTATAATACAGCCTCATAACCCCTACATATAGCATAATGCAGCCTCACATCCCTCCATATAGTATAATACAGCCTCATAACCCTCCATATAGTATAATGCAGCCTCACAACCCTCCATATAGTATAATGCAGCCTCATAGCCTCCATATAGAATAATGCAGCTTCACATCCCTCCATATAGAATAATGCAGCCTCACATCCCTCCATGTAGTACAATGTAGCCTCATAGTCCTCCGTATAGTATAATAGAGCCTCACAACGCTCCATATAGTATATAATGCAGCCTCATAGCCCCTCCATATAGAATAATGCAGCCTCACATCCCTCCATATAGTGCAATGCAGCCTCATAGTCCTCCGTATAGTATAATAAAGCCTCACAGCCCTCCATATAGTATAATGCAGCCTCATAGCCCTCCATATAGAATAATGCAGCCTCACATCCCTCCATGTAGTACAACGTAGCCTCATAGTCCTCCGTATAGTATAATAGAGCCTAACTACCCTCCATATAGTATATAATGCAGCCTCATAGCCCCTCTATATAGAATAATGCAGCCTCACATCACTCCATATAGTGCAATGCAGCCTCATAGTCCTCCGTATAGTATAATAAAGCCTCACAACCCTCCATATAGTATAATGCAGCCTCATAGCCCTTCCATATAGAATAATGCAGCCTCTCATCCCTCCATATAGTATAATCAATAAAAGCACATAGGAATAGAGGAGAGTTTATGCCCCAAAAAATGTCAGATGTCAACCAAAGATTCATACTGTATTTTCTTGGTAAAATGTAGCTTTTATTATCTTTATCTAAAATAACATATGTAGAAAAACATTTACAAACAGTATACATATTTCTTCAAAAACATCATGTTTAGTGAACAATATGATACATAGTGATAAAGTGCACAATTGTAAGAAATAAGACCAATCAAAACTTCCCATAATGAGGTAAGTACACCCCTGAAAATTTCCTATAATGGGTAATATAGGGTTAATTTCAATACATAAGGTCCCCAAAATATCTCTCATTAACTAGCTAGGAAGTATTCTATGCTCCCCAGAGCGTCGCTATTTCAATATAAATTGGTTCTCACCATTTAGCCATTCTCAAGGCCCTATAGCTGCCACCCTAAGTGCAATCTACTCATGGCTACATGTGATTAGGTTACATCCCAGAACCTTGTCTGCCCAAAGCACATTCATGAGGACTTGGGTACCCCCTTGATTTTTTTTCGATGCTTATCCATAAGTGACAGGTGGGTGTAAAGAGTCCATGGGAACCCAAGTCCTCAGTGGTTGCCGGGGGTGGTGCAGGCCCCTGTACGTCCGGGCCCCATCGCAGCCGCAACCCCTGTGACCGCGATCCTTACGCCCCTGGCAGTGTATGTAGATATAGTGAAATTACACTGAGCAGAGCAGTGTGGCGCCCCGCAACGAGTGCGTCACAAGAGGGTATTGCAGCCATAAATGCAGCAGCAATATTCTCTGACACAGCAGTGATCTAGTTAACTTTGAGATCCAACCCTGCATGCATCACCTAAAACAGAGGACCAATCCTAGGTCCTGGTGGGCGGAGTGCTAGGGAAGTGTGTAGGAGAACAGACCCTTAGTCGACAGAACAGTGGAGAGAAGGGATCTAGAACTTGACCTGAGCAGTCTAGAGCTTGGAGAGGAGCGGGGGCTCCGCACCCCGTGCAGCCCCCGGGCCGTCACCGGTCGGGTGTCAGCACCTGAGGCCTTATCAACCGGGAATGGGCATCATCACACGGGTTCCCAAAAGACTCCCGTGCCCAAACCTCACAGCCGGTTCACTGGTACCGAAGCTGGCAGCAGTTCAGCTCTGCTACGCGAACCAGAAGAGTGGAGGAGCAGCTTCACAGGAGCACCCCACCACCAGCCAACTTCCAGTCGTCTAACCAGCGGTGTACCCTCTGAGGGATCCAAGGCTCCCCAAAGCATGCAGAACGTACATCATGGATAGGGCATTGAAGCAGCCTCCCCGTACCCGACCTGGTATTCCTGGGCGACACTGGCAACCACTTAGTTAGAATAGAGGAACACTTGCGGATTTCTAAGGGACACCATCACTGCTGAGTCCACCCGGTCCACTACCCGTAAACTGTATACCATGTACTGCCTGCTGGTTACAGTAAAGACCCGTTGCAGAGACTTTCTGTGTCCGTGCTTCCTTATGAACTGTACGTCCGCACTACAAGGTAACCGCAGCTGCCGCACAACATCTTAAGCAGCTCCAGCCTCCGGGGATCACCGCTCAGCCTGTGGGGAGCGTTCCAACTTGCTGCTGTCCATCCCCCGGAGGTTCCGCAGCTTCGGTAACGATTACCGAAACTACTCATAGGTGGCGTCACGAATAAATTAAAAACCCCTTTAATCTGTTCCCGCAAGACGTCTTCAACCCTTTTGATCTGCACTACACCGGGCCCCACTACCGGCAGGCGCGGTCCACCCGTGACAAGGAGGAAGGAAGCATCGCCTGTCTAAACCGGAGTCCCGGCCACGGTGAGTCAGCAGCATGCTCAGTACACTAAAACCAGATCTGGGAAACAATCCTGTTCTTTCCCGGAACCGGCACCATACACACACATGCACCATACACTCCCATGCACCATACACTCCCATGCACCATGCACTCCCATGCACCATACACTCCCATGCACCATGCACTCCCATGCACCATACACTCCCATGCACCATGCACTCTCATGCACCATGCACTCCCATGCACCCCCATGCACCATGCACTCCCATGCACCCCATGCACCATGCACTCCCATGCACTCCCATTCTATCCGATTCGTTTCTATCTGGTTTAGTCCGTTTTTTTCATCTGAGCCCAAAATCAGAGCAGTCTCCGATTTTGGGGCCAGGAAGAAACAGGACAGAAATGAATCCAGGACTGAACTGGCAGAATCCGATGGCCATTTATGACCAATCCAGCACCATAGGGATACATGGGAGGCAAAAACTGATTCTGTTCTGTGCTTTTCAAAATGGGCAGAACAGGATCCCAAAAAACGTGGTGTGAAGCCAGCCTTACATTGGGGACTGGGAATAACCAGGCCAAAAACCCGGAACCTAGATTCATAGGGAATAAAGGGGCAGACTCTGGGAGGGGGTACTGGGCAGATAGCTAGCCTCAAGAGTGGGGTGCTGGAGGGGTAGCCTCAGGAGTGTGGTTCTGGAGGGATAGCCTCAGGAGTGTGGTTCTGGAGGGATAGCCTCAGGAGGGGGGTGCTGGAGGGATAGCCTCAGGAGGGGGGTGCTGGAGAGATAGCCTCAGGAGTGTGGTGGTGGAGGGATAGCCTCCAGAGGGAGGCGCAGAAGGAATTGCCTCAGGAGGGGGGCGCTGAAGGGATAGCCTCAGGAGGGGGGCGCTGAAGGGATAGCCTCAGGAGGGGGTTCTGGAGGGATAGTCTCAGGAGGGGGGTGCTGGAGGGATAGCCTCAGGGGGGGTGCTGGAGGGATAGCCTCAGGAGTGTTGGGCTGGAGGGATAGCCTCAGGAGGGGGGTTGCAGGGCACATAGCCTCAGGAGTGTGGTACTGGAGGGATAGCCTCAAGAATGTGGTACTGGAGGGATAGCCTCAGGAGGGGGGCTCTGGAGGGATAGTCTCAGATGTGTGGTGGTGGAGGGATAGCCTCAGGAGTGCCTAGCCTCAGGAGGGTGTGTGTGTCACGTACCCACTTCTCAGCACGTGACTTGGGGTTGCGCCTGCAAGGGTTAATCTATCTCCTCTCACTCAATCCAGCACTCGACCTCTGTCCTATGCTGAAACGGAGCATCAATCACACCCCGACTCACACCGTGCACCCCGCTTCACAAACACTGCCACCACCCATCGGATCTGTGGGGAGAGGGGCCGATAAGTTCCTTAAACTAAGCCTTATCAGACAATCATCAAAATCACACCTTTCTAGGGCTGTGAATTCTTTAGAGTATACAAGGTTCAGACTTATTACAGTTTTAAGCTTTAATATAAAAGGTACAGTGCTTACAAAAAGGTATAAAAATAGAAATAATAAAATGACCTACACATATGCAAACAATGAAATAAAAAGGAGAAACTTACAGAAACCCAAACTTTGCTTCTGTTGCCCGATGGGGAGAGCGGAAACATATGGAATGAGGTTCACAGCAGCTTCGGCCAACCCATCTCTGTGACACGTTGCCTTGGCTGAGAGCATCCAGTTATAGACTCAGACTGGGGGGGTCAGATTCTAGACCGGCCTTCCATTTTAATAATCTACTTCTGGGTCTATGATTGGACACTCACTCAATTAGCCATGCATATATTATGTTTTAAAATGTTCTTTGTCTTCTGACTAGGTCTCCTGATTTCCCTTCCCATCTGTGGGTCTGGAGGGATAGCCTCAGGAGGGGGGTTGCAGGGCACATAGCCTCAGGAGTGTGGTACTGGAGGGATAGCCTCAAGAATGTGGTACTGGAGGGATAGCCTCAGGAGGGGGGCTCTGGAGGGATAGTCTCAGATGTGTGGTGGTGGAGGGATAGCCTCAGGAGTGCCTAGCCTCAGGAGGGTGTGTGTGTCACGTACCCACTTCTCAGCACGTGACTTGGGGTTGCGCCTGCAAGGGTTAATCTATCTCCTCTCACTCAATCCAGCACTCGACCTCTGTCCTATGCTGAAACGGAGCATCAATCACACCATGACTCAGACCGCGCACCCCGATTCACACACACTGCCACCACCCATCGGATTTTGGAAGTTCCCCTAAACTAAGACTTAAGACAATCAACAACACCACACCTTCCTCGGGCTGTGGATTCTTAGAGTATACAAGGTTCAGATTTATTAAAGTTTAAAGCTTTAATATAAAAAGTACAGTGCTTACATAAAAGATAAAAAAAATTGAAATAATAAAATGACATACACATATACAAACAATGAAATAATAAGGATAAAATTTACAGAAACCTAAACTTTGCTTCGGTTGCCCAATGGGGAGAGCAGAAATATATGGAAAGAGGTTCACAGCAGCTTCGGCTGACCCATCTCTGTGACCAGGGGGCTTTAGCTGCGAGGGCCCAGATATAGACTCAGACTGGGGGGTCAGATTCTAGACCGGCCTTCTAGTGTAACATTCTACTTCTGGGTCTATGATTGTGTGGCACCCCATGGGTTAATGTGCCACAATAACATCACATGGGTTCTCTCCCCCACTACACACTGACAAACACTACCACCTCTGGGCAAGAGGGGGAGCACCACCTGCTTCCTTATATACTCTTGCCCATGAGGGAGAGCTCAGTTCAGCACGGTGCAGTGCTGTGAAGAGGACACAGAGCAGAGTTAGCTCAGTGCAGACCTAGCAAGGGTCAGAGGAACAGGAGAACAAAAGACAGAGGAACACGTCTGGGAGCTGGAGTGACACCATCACTTGCCCCAGAAGTACGCACAGAGACGGACACCGGATCCGGTACTGTGTCTGGCACCCACAGCACAGTGAATCCAGGAACAGTGGGATCTCTAGATGCCCCCTAGTACCAGAGCGAAGCAAAACGGAGGGGTCAGCACAGCATAGAGGACTCAAGTTGCCTAGCCAAGTGGTACCAGCAGCATACAGAGAGACGTGAGGAATCCCAGCAGCTCAGCTAACAGCAGCAGCCAGGACACACACACAGAGTGCAGCATAAGGACGCTGACGACCCCGGACAGGGTTGGGAGAGAGAGCTTAGCCCCATTACAGACTCCGTGGACTATAACCTGCAACAACATCTGCAGTAAAGCTTTGGAAAACAGCAAAACTGTGAGTCTGTGTATTGATTGCGACCTTTGCTCCAGATTCAGCACATAGACAATTCCTCCCTACAGATCCAGCCTGTCAGCTCTGCAGCATCAGGAGAAGAAGAGAATTGCAGTGTCTACCAAACGTGAGTGTGTGTCCTTTAACCCTTCTCCACCATCTATAACCCCAATAGACTTTCACCCTTACTGCCCCGGGGGATACAGTTCTCCCCACTGGAACTATACCATCTCCGCTGCCATTCCATCACCCCCGGAGGTTCTGCAGCAGCGGCGGCCCCATCACTGGCCGCACCAAGTGGGTGGCGTCACCCGTGTCAATCCCCTTGTAAATATTCCCTTTATTTGCCGAGCCAGGGACACGGTCCGGACCAAGCCACCTGTGACATCCCCAGTACCGTCCGGTCCGGTACCGAGTACCCCAGTCCTGTGGGGCCCGACAACCTGGCGTCACGAACAGGATCTACCCGGTCCAAAAGAATTGGACCCTGTGCGCCATCTGAACTGTATATTTGAGAATCCGCCATTTTGGAGCGCGCAGCGCGCGGGAAAAGAAAGTGGGCGGTATCTTGCATTGGCGCGAACCCAGCCTCCTCTCTTGGTGCTGACGACATCCAGCGGGGAAGGAGATCCCTGCTGCGCCCCGGAACCCCCCAGAGACATCCGGACGGAAGACGGAGGGCGCATATTAACTAAGGGGGCCCAAGATGTCGAAGCCCGGTGCACAAGACGGCGGCGGAGTAGCCGATGGAGCTGCAGCGCCGGGTCAGCCAGTAGTGTCGCGCGGTTGCAGCGGCGCAAGGAACAGCATCAATAATGCCATTCCTAATGCCGTATACTCCAGGGGCAATGTGGCTGCCCCAATACTCCGGTGAGCCTAATACTTTAACTGACTTTATGTAAAAGATTAAAGAGTATTATGTGATGTATCCCCTCACTGAAGCCCAGCGTGTAGGAATGATAATGGGACAATTAACAGGCAATGCACGGCGTGAGGTTGCATCCTGGCTGGACACAGATAAGGACACTGTAGAACATCTAGCAGCCAGACTGAAAGCAACTTTTGAATCTGCTGTTGATACCCGGGCTAAGATTAGGTTCTTTGCATGCCACCAGAAACCTAAACAGAGTGCTAGAGACTTTGCCTTGAACCTGCAGGAAGCACTCAAAGCCCTTAAGCTGGCAGAACCTGCTTTAGCCCCAGGAGCTCATAAAATGCTATTTGACCAATTCATAGAGGGCCTCCATTCCCCTTCCCATCGAGGACAGTTAAGCATGGTACTGCTGCAGAACCCTGACATGACATTTACTGAGCTGAAGGATAGAGCTATCCGTCTGCAGCAGCTGGAAGAGCCAAGAGAATTAACATCTGTGCTTGACACTGCAGTAGCACCTCAGCAGCCGGCAGCGCCAGCGACATCTGCTATGTCAGCGACTGCTGCTGAGGCTGGGGAATATATCTCAAATGCAGCCATCAACCAAAAGCTAGATGCCCTGACCGACACCGTGATCTCCATGGTCAAGGTCATCAAGGAACTGCGAGAGTCAAAACCTGCACCCAAGATCGAGTTGGCGACCAGCAGAGAGGATGTTCCATGGGTGAGGCCCAGAAGATACCCAGCAGCAAGAGGACGACCCAGCGATCGCTACCAACCAGATGGACAGCCCATTTGCCGCCGTTGCCAGAAATCAGGCCATTTTGCCCGAGAGTGTCCTTTAAACGACGATTCCCTGGGCAGGCGGGCCGCTCCCCAGGAATGAACGCTCAAGGCCCCTCAGCCTGGTATGACAAATTCGTGGGAGGAAAGCCGGTGATCCCTATCGTGTTGGATGGCATCCCCTTTAGTGCCTTGCTGGATACCGGATCCCAAATAACATCCATCCCACATCTATTATATAATTGCGAATGGTTTTTTTTGCCCCTTCTGAGTCCACTCGCAATGCGAGTCGGCGTGGTCATGTGGATACGCCCGAAGCATTGGCCGCGCAGCGACCATTGCGAGCAGTTCTAAGGCGACTCGCTATGCCCGCGCAGCGGGCATGGCGAGTCGCCTTAGCAGCGCGAAGCATTGGCCGCGAAGCGGCCATTGCGAGTCAGAGACTCGCCCTTCTAGAATCCCGATGCATGTGCATCGGGCACCCAGCTAGTGTTCTATATAAAAGGTACTGGGCTGATTCAGACATTACTAATGCGCCGGATGACTTTAATTTTGATATATGGGCTGGTAATGGATTGATAATACCAAAAGTTGGATTTAGAGAGATGAATATTCAGGTTGGGAAGGTAGAATTGCATAACCAGGGTATTATAATCGTAGATGTCAACCGGCGAGACCGTGAACCCGTGATGGTGGTGGGAATGAATGTCATTGAGAAATGTTTTTCCGAAGTGTTAAGTGTTTTGCAGCAAATCGCCGAGACTGCCGGAACTGGACAACAGAGGCTTCTGCACAAAGAGATCAAAGCCCTGATGTTGAAGCAGCAGGTAGAAATCTCCGGAGGTGAGATCGGCAGTGTAAGAGTAAGTGACCCAATACCCATTGTAATTCCTCCCAAAACTGAAATGTTGGTATGGTGCAGAGCCGCAATAGGCATTAAAGGGCAAGACTATCAGGCCCTGGTAGAACCCGTGTACTCAGACAGTAGACCGACCAAACTCACTGCTAGAGGAGTGGTTGACGTACACAGGGGAAGAGTGCCATTACGCCTATTAAACTGCGGAGAAGATGAGGTCACATTACCAAAGTATGCTACCATGGCTAAGTTGTACACGGTTGATAACAACAACATCACCGCCGCCGAGCCCTTGAACCCGTCATGTCAGGCGGATGACAATGGCTCAGAGGAGAAGCTGGAGGATTGGTGCCAAAAATTGCATGTAGGTACCAGTTCTACACCTCCCCGTCACAAGCATGGAGTATACCGGGTAGTGAAGGAATACGAACAGATATTCAGTAAACACCCGTTAGACTTTGGGCAAATCAAAGGGGTAGAGCACACTATACCCACCGGTAACCATCAACCTATAAAAGAGAGGTATAGACCCTTACCACCAGCTCACTACCAAACCACCAAAGACATGCTCAGAAAAATTAAATCTGCAGGGGTAATAAGAGACAGTTGTAGCCCCTGGGCAGCACCTCTAGTGTTAGTTAAAAAGAAGGATGGGACCATGAGAATGTGCGTAGATTACCGGCAGATTAATCGCATCACACATAAGGACGCATACCCATTACCTAGGATTGAGGAGTCATTAGCTGCATTAAAATCTGCTAACTACTTTTCCACCCTTGATCTGACTAGTGGGTACTGGCAGGTTCCTGTGGCCGAGGCCGACAAGGAGAAGACAGCGTTTACTACGCCGATGGGCCTCTGTGAGTTCAATTGTATGCCGTTCGGACTCTGCAACGCACCCGGGACCTTCCAACGTCTGATGGAGAGCTGCGTCGGGCACAAGAACTTTGAAACTGTCCTCCTGTACCTAGATGACGTCATAGTCTACTCGAAGACGTACGAGCAACATCTACAAGACCTGGCAGAAGTGTTCGAAGCTTTATCGAAATATGGCATGAAGATCAAGCCATCCAAGTGTCACCTTCTCAAACCAAAGGTACAGTACCTGGGACATGTCGTGAGTTCAGAGGGAGTAGCACCGGATCCTGATAAAGTCACAGTGATAAGGGATTGGCCAAGACCTACGAACGTGAAAGAAGTGAGGCAATTCCTGGGCCTGGTAGGCTATTATAGAAGATTTATCCGAGGATTCACGAAGCTAGCGGCTCCCCTACAAGACATTCTGGTAGGACGATCAAAGAAGACTTCAAACTGTAATTCCCTGACATGGTGGGATGAGGAAAGAGAAGATTCCTTCAACAAGCTGAAAAGCGCGCTGACGGGAGAAGAGATCCTGGCATACCGTGATTACCATCAACCATTCATTCTTTACACGGATGCCAGCAATGTGGGACTGGGAGCAGTATTGTCGCAGAAGCAAGAAGGCAAAGAAAGAGTTATTGCCTTTGCAAGCAGGAAGCTCCGGCCTACAGAACGAAATCCCGAGAACTACAGCTCCTTCAAGTTAGAGCTACTGGCAGTAGTTTGGGCTGTGACTGAACGCTTTAAACATTACTTGGCAGGTGCAGAATTCACCATCTACACAGATAACAACTTGTTGACTCACCTAGACACAGCCAAATTAGGTGCTCTGGAGCAGCGATTGATAGCCCGGCTATCTAACTACAACTTTGTCATCAAATATCGGGCAGGCCGCAAGAATGGGAACGCAGATGCCTTATCCCGGATGCCACACCTGAAAGACGTGGAAGAGGAACCGGAAGAGTTGGAAGAGATTGAACTACCGGCCTTTCATCGTTCAAGGGTAGAAGATTATCGACCCGGCATCTACCAAACGAAACAGGAAGTAAATCTTAACCCGTTAAGACACTACGAATGGGCCGAAACCCAAGATACTGATCCAGCCGTGAAGCTAGTGAAAGAACTGCTTACGCAACAACATGCACACCCTGATCAGAATGCCCCAGCCGAGACCATACAGCTCTGGAAAGAGAAAGGCAAGTTGTTTATGAATCAAGGGAAGCTCTGTAGACGATTTACCAATCTCAAGACGCATGAACTGGTCTGGCAGATAACCGTGCCCAAGCGAGACACCCAGATGGTCTTAGAAGCTTATCATGACAACGCAGGTCATTTTGGATGGAAGAAGTTAGAAGCAATCCTAAGAGACAGATTCTATTGGGTTGGCATGAGAAAATCCATTGAACTATGGTGCAGAAGATGTGCCGCATGCAACCTCAGAAGGAAAGATCTACAGAAAGCTCCGCTTCAACCAATAATAACCAAGCAACCACTTGAGCTAGTCGCGTTAGACCACGTCAAGTTGTCACCAAGCCGGTCAGGCTATGTCTATGCCTTAACCATCGTGGACCATTACTCACGCTTCTTAGTGGTGGTACCAGTCAAAGACTTGACAGCGAAGAAGGCAGCAAAAGCATTCCAGACGCATTTCTGTAGACCACATGGTTACCCAGAACAAGTCCTTGCAGACCAAGGTCCAGCCTTTGAATCAGAACTATTCAAGGAATTCTGCAATATGTATGGTTGTAAGAAGATTCGCACAACAACGTATCACCCCCAAACAAATGGTCTATGCGAGAAGATGAATCATATCGTAATCGAACTGTTAAAGACCTTACCAGAGTCAGAAAGAAACCAGTGGCCAGATAAATTACCTGACTTAGTAGTCTTATACAACCATGTCCCCGTGAGTTCTACAAACTGCACTCCAGCATACCTTATGCGCGCAAGACCCGGTAAATTACCAATTGATCTAGAAATGGGAATTGAAAAACCAGATACAGAAGTAGAAGAAACAGATTGGGATGCCAAACGTCAGAAGCAGTATCAGCAAGTGCAAGATTGTGTAGAGAGAAACTTACAGCAAGCAAGAGCAAGACAAGAGAAGACTTTTAACAAACATGCTCAAGCAATGCCATTACAGGAAGGTGATCAAGTTCTCAAGAGAAAGAGACGTACAAACAAACTGGATAATCAGTGGGAAACCATCCCATACACAGTCTTACCATCTAACCAAGACAATGTTAAAACCTATTTGATAAGCAAAGATGAAGGAAGAACTTCAGCAGTCGTATCTCGTGATCAACTTAAATTGTGTCCTGAAACCCTGAAGACACCTGAAGTCATAGAAACCGTACAGGTCCAACCTATCCAAGAAAAAGAAGAAGAAGTATTCCACACGGAACTAGGAGATTTTCCTAAAACATGGCCAAATTACCATGGAGCAGTTGTCGTACCAATGATTGCATTCCCTTCAATGATGGACTCAAAACCAGAACCTGTGTTACCAGAACCTGTGTTACCAGAACCCGTGTTACCTGAGGAAGACCCAAGACCTGAAGAACTGGAAGTAGAATCCGAAGAGGAAGAACAAATTCCTGGTCCCAGTGAACTTGCCAGTCCTGCAGTCAGACCTCCATCTGCCATAACACCAAGCACCCCAAATAGGTACACGTCTACTCACACTTTCAGACTAACTCCACCAACATTGCGCAGATCAAAGCGTAGTACGCAAGGTCAGTTACCAGCTAGGTACAAAGAGTAAAATGCAGAATTAAATACCGTATATACTCGTGTATAAGCCGAGTTTTTCAGCCCAAAAATTGGGCTGAAAAGTCCCCCCTCGGCTTATACACGGGTCAATACGGTAAATGGTGTGGTGGGGGCTGCGTCCTGGGCTGGGGAGGCTGGACGAGGCTTCTCCTGTGTGTCCCTCTATATGGCGTCCCCTGTCCTGTGTGCCCCTCTGTATACCGTCCCCTCTCCTGTGTGCCCCTCTGTATACCGTCCCCTCTCCTGTGTGCCCCTCTGTATAGCGTCCGCTCTCCTGTGTGCCCCTCTGTATAGCGTCCGCTCTCCTGTGTGCCCCTCTGTATAGCGTCCGCTCTCCTGTGTGCCCCTCTGTATAGCGTCCGCTCTCCTGTGTGCCCCTCTGTATACCGTCCGCTCTCCTGTGTGCCCCTCTGTATACCGTCCGCTCTCCTGTGTGCCCCTCTGTATACCGTCCGCTCTCCTGTGTGCCCCTCTGTATAGCGTCCGCTCTCCTGTGTGCCCCTCTGTATAGCGTCCGCTCTCCTGTGTGCCCCTCTGTATAGCGTCCGCTCTCCTGTGTGCCCCTCTGTATAGCGTCCGCTCTCCTGTGTGCCCCTCTGTATAGTGTCCCCTCTCCTGTGTGTCCCTCTATAGCGTCCCCCCCCCCCTCCTTCCAGTGTCAGTTCCCGCTTTTCTTCGCTCACAGCAGTCATTGTGACCTGCGCCCGGTGCAGTGAGGGTTAAATCAACAGGAGGCCGTAAACCCCGCAGCGCCAGCACAGTACCCCCATCATCCTCACTGCATCATGAACGGTCTGGGCCTCGCGGCGTCACAGTCTCCAGCAATACCGGCTCCGGCACCTCCAGATATTCATTTAAGAAAGGTATGTCTCCAGGTGCAGCAGAAAGAATCATCCCGATGCACACCGACACTGACACCGCACCGACAGTACACCACTGGGGAGTCTGCCTGTATACTACCACTGGGGAGGCTGCCTGTATACTGCCACTGGGGAGGCTGCCTATATACTACCACTGGGGAGGCTGCCTATATACACCACTGGGGAGTCTGCCTGTATACTACCACTGGGGAGTCTGCCTGTATACTACCACTGGGGAGTCTGCCTGTATACTACCACTGGGGAGTCTGCCTGTATACTACCACTGGGGAGGCTGCCTATATACTACCACTGGGGAGGCTGCCTATATACTACCACTGGGGAGGCTGCCTATATACTACCACTGGGGAGGCTGCCTATATACTACCACTGGGGAGGCTGCCTATATACTACCACTGGGGAGGCTGCCTATATACACCACTGGGGAGTCTGCCTGTATACACCACTGGGGAGTCTGCCTGTATACTACCACTGGGGAGTCTGCCTGTATACACCACTGGGGAGGTTGCTGTATACTACCACTGGGGAGGCTGCTTTACACTACCACTGGGGGGCCTGTATACCACACTGCTGGGGGCTGTATACCTGTGCTGGGTTCCACCCTCGGCTTATACACGAGTCAATAGGTTTTCCCAGGTTTTGGGGGCAAAAGTAGGGGGGTCGGCTTATACACGGGTCGGCTTATACACGAGTATATACGGTATGTAATGTAAATATGTTTGTTTAAATGTAAAGTAAACGTAAATTGAGCCTAGTAGACTGTGTCCAAGAGGGTGGAGGAACTGGATTGACCCCCATGTACATTAAGTTAGGGAAAGAAAGTGCCTGGGGGTGGTGTAGCGAATTCAGGCCTCCTAAGCAGAAACGCCTGTGGACAAATGTATATAGTTGTTGTAACGTTAAAAAAAGCCCAGTACCTACAGAGACTATCCTGTATGAAC
The DNA here is from genome assembly GCA_033576535.1 of Allobates femoralis. Classification (NCBI taxonomy): domain Eukaryota; kingdom Metazoa; phylum Chordata; class Amphibia; order Anura; family Aromobatidae; genus Allobates; species Allobates femoralis. The sequence continues at coordinate 135,473,981 of JARQOC010000010.1, forward strand.
TTTGAACTTTTCTTATTTACTTATGGACCATATATACCACGGACTGGTTGTGGTAAGAACTCTCTTGTATATATATTCATCAGCCTGGAGGCAATAGACTAAACCTCCGGAAAGACTGCTTTTTGACTTTCGAACTCTTTTTCACATTCTAGTGATTTTTGTACTTTTTCATTTTTAAGTTTATGTCAATGTTAATTGTGTTTAATTGTTGTTTACTTGTTTTTCTACAGTCCCGGAGTACTGTATTTAACTAAGGGGAATGTGGCACCCCATGGGTTAATGTGCCACAATAACATCACATGGGTTCTCTCCCCCACTACACACTGACAAACACTACCACCTCTGGGCAAGAGGGGGAGCACCACCTGCTTCCTTATATACTCTTGCCCATGAGGGAGAGCTCAGTTCAGCACGGTGCAGTGCTGTGAAGAGGACACAGAGCAGAGTTAGCTCAGTGCAGACCTAGCAAGGGTCAGAGGAACAGGAGAACGAAAGACAGAGGAACACGTCTGGGAGCTGGAGTGACACCATCACTTGCCCCAGAAGTACGCACAGAGACGGACACCGGATCCAGTACTGTGTCTGGCACCCACAGCACAGTGAATCCAGGAACAGTGGGATCTCTAGATTGTCACCCGTGACAATCCCCTTGTAAATATTCCCTTTATTTGCCGAGCCAGGGACACGGTCCGGACCAAGCCACCTGTGACATCCCCAGTACCGTCCGGTCCGGTACCGAGTACGCCAGTCCCGTGGGGCCCGACAATTGGACACTCACTCATTTAGCCATGCATAGATTATGTTTTAAATGTTCTTTTGCCGAGGTCACTTTAGTACGGCATTCGCGTCTTGCTCATTCACCAGTCATTCCAAATTAGACTATGAACATATGGTACCACTATAAGAATAAATCAGACTGAAATCTGTTTCAAACTTATATTATGCTCAGAGTGATAACAAAGTAAAATCCTCAGCAGCAATAACTGCCTTGCTTCCGGGATACAACACATTTTATACTTCCAATAGACTAGGCGAGAGTATTCAAAACTGGGTGTATTAACTAGGGTGTTAGGTGGTCTAGATGCTAATATACGCGTATAGATTGGTTAATTGTAATTAGTATGTATCTATGCTCAGGTGTCCACGCCTTCATCCCCCGTGCCATCTTCAGACCAGTCACCAGCATCTCGAAGGTCATCTCCACATTCCTTGTTCCGATACATCCTCAATGGGGCCCTTTATGTCCGTGATTTATCTCTTCCTTTCTCACCAGATCCACGTCTCCAGATGTATCTATGTCCCTGTAATTTAATCTCACACACATAAAATGGCACAGAACAAAAACCTGCAAAGAAATTCAAGATGGAAGCAATAGAAAGCAGACATGATGGAGGAGAGGAGGAAAGTTAGAATAAAAACATTAAGATACTTCTTCTTGCTAAAGTGAGATAAGCAGACAAAGAAGAATATATATAGAAAGAGAGAATAAAGATAAAGGAGAGGAACAAATTAGAGAAAGAGAGAGAAATAAGAATAGAAAGATGGAGTATCAGAAAAACTATCTATATTATATATTTATGAATAAATATGGAAAAACTTCAATATTATATTCCAAATATTAGTACAAACATTCCAAAACATATGATTAGTCTATTAATCTATAGTAAATGCCATATTTCCCCCACACTTTGTCTTCTGACTAGGTCTCCTGATTTCCCTTCCCATCTGTGGGTCTGTTTGAAGCTCACTATTGGAGATGGCTCCTCTCTCTTATCACTTCTCTTCCTCTTTGAGGCTCCCAATATGTGTGAATTTATTGCCCTGCTGGCAGGATGCCCCCTGGAGAGACTAGAGTCAGTGTGACTGGGAAGTTAGTGTGCACTTATATAAAGTAGGTTGTGACCTCTTGTGGATGGACATGAGATTTAACCCCTTACTGTTCTAGTGTCCAGTCCCTGAGATACATATTTCACTACAGGGTGCTAGAGGGATAGCCTCAGGAGTGTGGTGCTGGTGGGATAGCCTCAGGAGGGGGGTGCTGGAGGATAGCCTCAGAAAAATGGTGCTGGAAGGATAGCCTCAGGAGGGGTGTGCTGGAGGGATAGCCTCAGGAGTGTGGTGCTGGAGGGATAGCCTCAGGAGTGTGTTGCTGGAGGGATAGCCTCAGGAGGAGGGCGCTGGAGGGATTGCCTCAGGAGGAGGGCGCTGGAGGGATAGCCTCAGGAGGGGGGTGCTGGAGGGATAGCCTCAGGAGAGTGGTGCTGGGCGGATATCCTCAGGAGGAGGGTGCTGGAGGGATAGCCTCATAAGAAGGTTGCTGGAGGGATAACCTCAGGAGTGTGGTCCTGGGGGGATATCCTCAGGAGGGGGGTGCTGGAGGGATAGCCTCAGGAGTGTGGTCCTGGAGGGATATCCTCAGGAGGGGGTGCTGGAGGGATAGCCTCAGGAGTCTGGTGCTGGGGGGATATCCTCATGAGGGGGGTGCTGAAGGGATAGCCTCAGGAGTGTCTTGCTGGAGGAATAGCCTCAGGAGTGTGGTGCTGGGGCGATATCCTCAGGAGGAGGGCGCTGGAGGGATAGCCTTAGGAGTGTGGTGCTGGGGCGATATCCTCAGGAGGAGGGTGCTGGAGGGATAGCCTCAGGCGGGGATGCTGGGGCGATATCCTCAGGAGGAGGTTGCTGGAGGGATAACCTCAGGAGTGTGGTCCTGGAGGGATAGCCTCAGGAGGAGGGTGCTGGAGGGATAGCCTCAGGAGTGTGGTCCTGGGGGATATCCTCAGGAGGGGGTGCTGGAGGGATAGCCTCATGAGTGTGGTGCTGGGGGGATATCCTCATGAGGGGGGTGCTGGAGGGATAGCCTCATGAGTGTGGTGCTGGGGGGATATCCTCATGAGGGGGGTGCTGGAGGGATAGCCTCAGGAGTGTGGTCCTGGGGGGATATCCTCAGGAGGGGGGTGCTGGAGGGATAGCCTCAGGAGTGTCTTGCTGGAGGGATATCCTCAGGAGGGCTCTGGAGGGATATCCTCAGGAGGGGGGCTCTGGAGGGCTAGCCTCAGGAGGGGGGCGCTGGAGGGATAGCCTCAGGAGGAGGGCTCTGGAGGGATAGCCTCAGGAGGAGGGCGCTGGAGGCATAGCCTCAGGAGGGGTGCGCTGGAGGGATAGCTTCAGGAGGAGGGCTCTGGAGGGATATCCGCAGGAGGGGGGTGCTGGAGGGATAGCCTCAGGAGTGTCTTGCTGGAGGGCTAGCCTCAGGAGGGGGGTGCTGGAGGGATAGCCTCAGGAGGAGGGCGCTGGAGGGATAGCCTCAGGAGGAGGGCGCTGGAGGGATAGCCTCAGGAGGAGGGCTCTGGAAGGATATCCGCAGGAGGGGGGTGCTGGCGGGATATCCTCAGAAGGGGGTGCTGGAGGGATAGCCTCATGAGTGAGGTGCTGGGGGGATGTCCTCATGAGGGGGGTGCTGGAGGGATAGCCTCAGGAGTGTCTTGCTGGAGGGATATCCTCAGGAGGGGGGCTATGGAGGGCTAGCCTCAGGAGGGGGGTGCTGGAGGGATAGCCTCAGGAGGAGGGCTCTGGAGGGATAGCCTCAGGAGGAGGGCGCTGGATGGATAGCCTCAGGAGGAGGGCGCTGGAGGGATAGCCTCAGGAGGAGGGCTCTGGAGGGATAGCCTCAGGAGGGGTGCGCTGGAGGGATAGCTTCAGGAGGAGGGCTCTGGAGGGATATCCGCAGGAGGGGGGTGCTGGAGGGATAGCCTCAGGAGGAGGGCGCTGGAGGGATAGCCTCAGGAGGAGGGCGCTGGAGGGATAGCCTCAGGAGGAGGGCTATGGAGGGATATCCGCAGGAGGGGGGTGCTGGAGGGATAGCCTCAGGAGGGGGGTGCTGGAGGGATAGCCTCAGGAGGGGGGTGCTGGAGGGATAGCCTCAGGAGGAGGGCTCTGGAGGGATATCCTCAGGAGGGGGGTGCTGGAGAGATAGCCTCAGGAGGGGGTGCTGGAGGGATATCCTCAGGAGGAGTGTGCTGGAGGGATAGCCTCAGGAGGGGGATGCTGGAGGGATAGCCTCAGGAGGGGGTGCTGGAGGGATAGCCTCAGGAGGAGGGCTCTGGAGGGATATCATCAGGAGGGGGGTGCTGGAGAGATAGCCTCAGGAGGGGGTGCTGGAGGGATAGCCTCAGGAGGAGGGCTCTGGAGGGATATCCTCAGGAGGGGGGTGCTGGAGAGATAGCCTCAGGAGGAGGGCTCTGGAGGGATATCCTCAGGAGGAGGGTGCTGGAGGGATAGCCTCAGGAGGGGGGTGCTGGAGGGATATCCTCAGGAGGAGCGCTCTGGAGGGATATTCTCAGGAGGAGGGTGCTGGAGGGATAGCCTCAGGAGGGGATGCTGGAGGGATATCCTCAGGAGGAGGGTGCTGGAGGATAGCCTCAGGAGGGGGGTGCTGGAGGGATAGCCTCAGGAGGAGCGCTCTGGAGGGATATCGTCAGGAGGAGGGTGCTGGAGGGATAGCCTCAGGAGGAGGGCGCTGGAGGGATAGCCTCAGGAGGAGGGCGCTGGAGGGATAGCCTCAGGAGGAGGGCTATGGAGGGATATCCGCAGGAGGGGGTGCTGGAGGGATAGCCTCAGGAGGGGTGTGCTGGAGGGATAGCCTCAGGAGGGGGGTGCTGGAGGGATAGCCTCAGGAGGAGGGCTCTGGAGGGATATCCTCAGGAGGGGGGTGCTGGAGAGATAGCCTCAGGAGGGGGGTGCTGGAGGGATATCCTCAGGAGGAGTGTGCTGGAGGGATAGCCTCAGGAGGGGGATGCTGGAGGGATAGCCTCAGGAGGGGGGTGCTGGAGGGATAGCCTCAGGAGGAGGGCTCTGGAGGGATATCATCAGGAGGGGGGTGCTGGAGAGATAGCCTCAGGAGGGGGGTGCTGGAGGGATAGCCTCAGGAGGAGGGCTCTGGAGGGATATCCTCAGGAGGAGGGTGCTGGAGGGATAGCCTCAGGAGGGGGGTGCTGGAGGGATATCCTCAGGAGGAGCGCTCTGGAGGGATATTCTCAGGAGGAGGGTGCTGGAGGGATAGCCTCAGGAGGGGGATGCTGGAGGGATATCCTCAGGAGGAGGGTGCTGGAGGGATAGCCTCAGGAGGGGGGTGCTGGAGGGATAGCCTCAGGAGGAGCGCTCTGGAGGGATATCCTCAGGAGGAGGGTGCTGGAGGGATAGCCTCAGGAGGAGGGTGCTGGAGGGATAGCCTCAGGAGGAGGGTGCTGGAGGGATAGCCTCAGGAGGAGGGTGCTGGAGGGATAGCCTCAGGAGGGGGGTGCTGGAGGTATAGCCCCTTTGAATAGTCACAGTATATAGTGGGTGTGTCGGGTCTACTCTATTACATCGTACATTTGAAAGTTAACTTTATTTGCTCGATAAATACCGGGCCCCGCCTACTTGCACAAGCCCCGCCCACCACCCCAGCTGCTCGTGCCGCTGACTTCCGGCCAGGTGTCCGCACAGATCAGTGTCCCTCCCCCCCGCCCCTCTGGACCGCGGCCGTTTCAGCTTTTCTGGTCACGTGGGATCAGGTTTCCTCTCAAGACTTCATCTCCCAGAATGCACCGCGGCGCCGGTCACATGACTGAGGGGCGTGTCCGGGACATGTGATTGCGGCCGCGACTGTTGTGAGAGAGAGCCGGGAGGATGAACGCGGAGCGGGACCTGACCCCGCTCACCCCGAACATCGTGCGGGCGCTGAACGACAAGATGTACGAGAAGAGGAAGGTGGGCTGCGCTGGAGATAGAGAAGTGAGCGACACCCGGGAGAGGGCGGGTACACAGGGGGAGAGGGCGGGGACACAGGTGGAGAGGGCGGGGACACAGGGGGAGAGGGCGGGGACACAGGGGGAGAGGGCGGGGACACAGGGGGAGAGGGCGGGGACACAGGGGGAGAGGGCGGGGACACAGGGGGAGAGGGCGGGGACACAGGGGAGAGGGCGGGGACACAGGATGAGAGGGCGGGGACACAGGGGAGAGGGCGGGGACACAGGGGGAGAGGGCGGGGACACGGGAGAGGGGCGGGGACTTGGGGGAGGGCAGGGATACAGGGGAGAGGGCAGGAATACAGGGGAGAGGGCGGGGACACAGGGGAGAGGGTGGGGACTCGGGGGAGGGCAGGGATACAGGGGAGGGCAGGGATACAGGGGAGGGCGGAGACACAGGGGAGAGGGCAGGGACACGGGGAGAGGGGCGGGGACTTGGGGAGGGCAGGGACACAGGGGAGAGGGTGGGGACACAGGGGGAGAGGGCGGGGACACAGGGGGAGAGGGCGGGGACACAGGGGGAGAGGGCGGGACACGGGAGAGGGCAGGGACACGGGAGAAAGGCGGGGACTTGGGGGAGGGCAGGGATACAGGGGAGAGGGCGGGGACTCGGGGGAGGGCAGGGATACAGGGGAGGGCGGAGACACAGGGGAGAGGGCAGGGACACGGGGAGAGGGGCGGGGACTGGGGGGAGGGCAGGGACACAGGGGAGAGGGCGGGGACACAGGGGAGAGGGTGGGGACTCGGGGGAGGGCAGGGATACAGGGGAGAGGGCGGGAACACAGGTGGAGAGGGCGGGGACTCGGGGGAGGGCAGGGATACAGGGGAGAGGGCGCGGACACAGGTGGAGAGGGCGGGGATGCAGGGGAGAGGGCGGGGACTTGGGGGAGGGTGGGGACACAGGGGAGAGGGCGGGGACACAGGGGAGAGGGTGGAGACAGGGGAGAGGGTGGGGACTCGGGAGAGGGCAGGGTTACAGGGGAGAGGGCAGGGTTACAGGGGAGAGGGCAGGGTTACAGGGGAGTGGGCTGGGATACAGGGGAGTGGGCTGGGACACGGGGAGTGGGCGGGAAGAGGCCGGGGACACAGGGGGAAAGGGCGGGGACACAGGGGGAGAGGGCGGGGACACAGGGGAGAGGGTGGGGATTTGGGGGAGGGCAGGGATACAGGGGAGAGGGCGGGAACACAAGTGGAGAGGGCAGGGAAACAGGTGGAGAGGGCGGGGACGCAGGGGAGAGGGTGGCGACTTGGGGGAGGGTAGGGAAAGGGCGGGACTCGGGGGAGGGCAGGGATACAGGGGAGAGGGTGGGAGCACAGGTGTAAAGGGCAGGGAAACGGGGAGAGGGCGGGGACACGGGGAGAGGGCGGGGACTCATGGGAGGGCAGGGACATGGGTGAGGGAGGAGACACGGGAAAGAGGGCGGTGACAACAGGAGAGAGGGTGGGGACACAGGGGAGAGGGCGGGAACACGGGAGAGGGCAGGGAGAGGGAGGAGACACGGGAGAGAGGGCAGGGACATGGGAGAGAGAGTGGGGACATGGGAGAGGGCGGGAACACAGGGGAGAGGGTGGGGATACGGGGAAGGGAGGACACAGGGGAGAGGGCAGGGACATGGGAGAGGGAGGAGACACGGGAGAGAGGGCGGGGACACGGGGGAGTGGGAAAGAAATGGGAGAGGGCGGGGGACACAATGGAGTGGGTGGGGACACGGGAGAGGGTGGGGACACGGGAATGAGAGGAGACGGAAGAGGGAGGAGACATGTGGAGGGGGAGGAGATGGGGAGGAGACATAGGGGAGTGAGGGTGGGGACATAGAAGAGGGAGGAGACACAGGAAAGGGAAGATACATGGGGAGAGGGCAGGGACAGAAGAGAGAGGGAGGAGAAACAAGGGAGAGAGGGCGGGGACATAGGAGAGAGGGCGGGGACACGGAGAGATGGCAGGGATATGGGAGAGAGGGCGGGGACACAGGGAGAGATGGCAGGGACATGGGAGAGAGGGCGGGGACACAGGGAGAGATGGCAGGGACATGGGAGAGAGGGCGGGGACTAGGAGAGATGGCAGGGACTTGAGAGAGAGGGCGGGGACACGGAGAGATGGCAGGGACATGGGAGAGAGGGCGGGGACACGGAGAGATGGCAGGGACATGGGAGAGAGGGCGGGGACACGGGGAGAGATGGCAGGGACATGGGAGAGAGGGCGGGGGACACGGGGAGAGATGGCAGGGACATGGGAGAGAGGGCGGGGACACGGGGAGAGATGGCAGGGACATGGGAGAGAGGGCGGGGACACGGAGAGATGGCAGGGACATGGGAGAGAGGGCGGGGACACGGAGAGATGGCAGGGACATGGGAGAGAGGGCGGGGACACGGGGAGAGGGTGGGGACTCGGGAGAGGGCAGGGATACAGGGGAGAGGGCAGGGTTACAGGGGAGAGGGCAGGGTTACAGGGGAGTGGGCTGGGATACAGGGGAGTGGGCTGGGACACGGGAGAGTGGGCGGGAAGAGGCCGGGGACACAGGGGGAAAGGGCGGGGACACAGGGGGAGAGGGCGGGGACACAGGTGGAGAGGGCGGGGACACAGGGGAGAGGGTGGGGATTTGGGGGAGGGCAGGGATACAGGGGAGAGGGCGGGAACATAAGTGGAGAGGGCAGGGACGCAGGGGAGAGGGTGGCGACTTGGGGGAGGGTAGGGAGAGGGCGGGACTCGGGGGAGGGCAGGGATACAGGGGAGAGGGTGGGAGCACAGGTGTAAAGGTCAGGGAAACGGGGAGAGGGCGGGGACTCATGGGAGGGCAGGGACATGGGTGAGGGAGGAGACACGGGAAAGAGGGCGGTGACAACAGGAAAGAGGGTGGGGACACAGGGGAGAAGGCGGGAACACGGGAGAGGGCAGGGAGAGGGAGGAGACACGGGAGAGAGGGCAGGGACATGGGAGAGAGAGTGGGGACATGGGAGAGGGCGGGAACACAGGGGAGAGGGTGGGGATACGGGGAAGGGAGGACACAGGGGAGAGGGCAGGGACATGGGAGAGGGAGGAGACACGGGAGAGAGGACGGGGGAGTGGGAAAGAAATGGGAGAGGGCGGGGGACACGGAGTGGGCGGGGACACAATGGAGTGGGTGGGGACACGGGAGAGGGTGGGGACACGGGAATGAGAGGAGACGGAAGAGGGAGGAGACATGTGGAGGGGGAGGAGATGGGGAGGAGACATAGGGGAGTGAGGGTGGGGACATAGAAGAGGGAGGAGACACAGGAAAGGGAAGATACATGGGGAGAGGGCAGGGACAGAAGAGAGAGGGAGGAGAAACAAGGGAGAGAGGGCGGGGACATGGGAGAGAGGGCGGGGACACGGAGAGATGGCAGGGACATGGGAGAGAGGGCGGGGACACAGGGAGAGATGGCAGGGACATGGGAGAGAGGGCGGGGACACAGGGAGAGATGGCAGGGACATGGGAGAGAGGGCGGGGACTAGGAGAGATGGCAGGGACATGGGAGAGAGGGGGGGACACGTAGAGATGGCAGGGACATGGGAGAGAGGGCGGGGACACGGAGAGATGGCAGGGACATGGGAGAGAGGGCGGGGACACGGGGAGAGATGGCAGGGACATGGGAGAGAGGGCGGGGACACGGGGAGAGATGGCAGGGACATGGGAGAGAGGGCGGGGACACGGGGAGAGATGGCAGGGACATGGGAGAGAGGGCGGGGACACGGGGAGAGATGGCAGGGACATGGGAGAGGGCGGGGACACGGGGAGAGATGGCAGGGACATGGGAGAGAGGGCGGGGACAGGGAGAGATGGCGGGGACACAGGGAGAGATGGCAGGGACATGGGAGAGAGGGCGGGGACACAGGGAGAGATGGCAGGGACATGGGAGAGAGGGCGGGGACTAGGAGAGATGGCAGTGACATGGGAGAGATGGCAGGGACATGGGAGAGATGGCAGGGACATGGGAGAGATGGCAGGGACATGGGAGAGAGGACGGGGACACGGAGAGATGGCAGGGACATGGGAGAGAGGGCGGGGACACGGGGAGAGATGGCAGGGACATGGGAGGAGGGCGGGGACACGGAGAGATGGCAGGGACATGGGAGAGAGGGCGGGGACACGGAGAGATGGCAGGGACATGGGAGAGAGGGCGGGGACACGGAGAGATGGCAGGGACATGGAGAGAGGGGCGGGGACATGGGAGAGATGGCAGGGACATGGGAGAGATGGCAGGGACATGGGAGAGATGGCAGGGACATGGGAGAGAGGACGGGGACACGGAGAGATGGCAGGGACATGGGAGAGAGGGCGGGGACACGGGGAGAGATGGCAGGGACATGGGAGAGAGGGCGGGGACACGGAGAGATGGCAGGGACATGGGAGAGAGGGCGGGGACACGGAGAGATGGCAGGGACATGGGAGAGAGGGCGGGGACACGGAGAGATGGCAGGGACATGGGAGAGAGGGCGGGGACACGGAGAGATGGCAGGGACATGGGAGAGAGGGCAGGGACACAGGGGAGACCATGTAGAGGGAGGAGACACAAGGGAGAGAGGGCGAGGATGTGGGGACACAGGGGGAGGAGACATAGGGGATATGGCTGGAGACACCGGGAAGATAGGGCGAGGACTCAGGATAAGAGGCGGGACACAGGGGAGAGGGAGGAGCTGGAGAGGGCGGGAAAATGTGTCACCCAGGAGAGGGTGGGAACTTAGGGGAACCTGGGAGAGTGAGTAGCCTAGAGAAATGTGAGGGCGGGTACACGGAAGACACCCAGGAGAGGGGGGAGCCTAGACACCCAGGAAAGGGAGGAGCCTAGACACCCAGGAGAGGGCAGGGACATGAGGAGAACCCGGGGTTGGATGCAACAATGAGTAACCAAGAAGGGAGAGAATAAGTGGAGACCACATTTTGCCTCTGTCTTCACAGGTTGGTTCGGGAGTTTGTGGCGCAGAATAACGCAGCACAGATTAAACACGTCATCCAGATCCTGTCTCAGGAGTTTGCGTTGTCGCAGCACCCGCACAGCAGAAAGGGAGGGCTGATTGGACTGGCCGCCTGCTCCATCGCCCTAGGAAAGGTGAGGACCATGGAGAATGTTGAGAAGGGGACCTCAGAGGATGGCGGGGACCTCAGAGGATGGCGGGGACCTCAGAGGATGGCGGGGTCCTCAGAGGATGGCGGGGACCTCAGAGGATGGCGGGGACCTCAGAGGATGGCGGGGTCCTCCGAGGATGGCGGGGTCCTCCGAGGATGGCGGGGTCCTCCGAGGATGGCGGGGTCCTCCGAGGATGGCGGGGTCCTCAGAGGATGGCGGGGTCCTCAGAGGATGGCGGGGACCTCAGAGGGTGGCGGGGACCTCAGAGGGTGGCGGGGACCTCAGAGGATGGTGGGGGGGTCACCGGGCCTTGATTAACCTTTTTGTCTCACTGCAGGACTCAGGTCAGTACCTGCGAGAGCTGATTGAACCAGTCCTCACTTGCTTTAATGATGCGGACAGCCGGCTGCGGTACTACGCCTGCGAGGCGCTCTACAACATCGTGAAGGTGGCCCGGGGCGCCGTCTTGCCGCACTTCAATGTGCTGTTTGATGGACTCAGCAAGGTAAAAAGACTGCGGGTGATGTGTGGCCTCTCCCATGTGTTGTGCTCGCTCTGAGGTTTTCATGGTGTGAGCAAAAAGCAGCTGCTCTCTGTCGCCCTCTTAACTTTGTGTGTGTGTGTGTGTATATCTATATATCTCCACACTGTCACAGGCAGAGTTCCTCAATGCATAGAGGACAGTGTGTGTGTGTATATATCTATCTCCACACTGTCACAGGCAGAGTTCCTCAATGCATAGAGGACAGTGTGTGTGTGTATATCTCCACACTGTCACTGGCAGAGTTCCTCAATGCATAGAGGACAGTGTGTGTGTGTATATCTATATATCTCCACACTGTCACTGGCAGAGTTCCTCAATGCATAGAGGACAGTGTGTGTGTGTGTGTGTATATCTATATATCTCCACACTGTCACAGGCAGAGTTCCTCAATGCATAGAGGACAGTGTGTGTGTGTATATCTATATATCTCCACACTGTCACTGGCAGAGTTCCTCAATGCATAGAGGACAGTGTGTGTGTGTGTGTGTATATCTATATATCTCCACACTGTCACAGGCAGAGTTCCTCAATGCATAGAGGACAGTGTGTGTGTGTATATCTCCACACTGTCACTGGCAGAGTTCCTCAATGCATAGAGGACAGTGTGTGTGTGTATATCTATATATCTCCACACTGTCACTGGCAGAGTTCCTCAATGCATAGAGGACAGTGTGTGTGTGTATATCTATCTATCTCCACACTGTCACTGGCAGAGTTCCTCAATGCATAGAGGACAGTGTGTGTGTGTGTATATCTATATATCTCCACACTGTCACAGGCAGAGTTCCTCAATGCATAGAGGACAGTGTGTGTGTGTATATATCTATCTCCACACTGTCACAGGCAGAGTTCCTCAATGCATAGAGGACAGTGTGTGTGTGTATATCTATATATCTCCACACTGTCACTGGCAGAGTTCCTCAATGCATAGAGGACAGTGTGTGTATATATCTATCTCCACACTGTCACAGGCAGAGTTCCTCAATGCATAGAGGACAGTGTGTGTGTGTATATCTATATATCTCCACACTGTCACAGGCAGAGTTCCTCAATGCATAGAGGACAGTGTGTGTGTATATATCTATATATCTCCACACTGTCACAGGCAGAGTTCCTCAATGCATAGAGGACAGTGTGTGTGTGTATATCTATATATCTCCACACTGTCACTGGCAGAGTTCCTCAATGCATAGAGGACAGTGTGTGTATATATCTATCTCCACACTGTCACAGGCAGAGTTCCTCAATGCATAGAGGACAGTGTGTGTATATATCTATCTCCACACTGTCACAGGCAGAGTTCCTCAATGCATAGAGGACAGTGTGTGTGTGTATATCTATATATCTCCACACTGTCACTGGCAGAGTTCCTCAATGCATAGAGGACAGTGTGTGTATATATCTATCTCCACACTGTCACAGGCAGAGTTCCTCAATGCATAGAGGACAGTGTGTGTGTGTATATCTATATATCTCCACACTGTCACTGGCAGAGTTCCTCAATGCATAGAGGACAGTGTGTGTATATATCTATCTCCACACTGTCACAGGCAGAGTTCCTCAATGCATAGAGGACAGTGTGTGTGTGTATATCTATATATCTCCACACTGTCACTGGCAGAGTTCCTCAATGCATAGAGGACAGTGTGTGTGTGTATATATCTATCTCCACACTGTCACAGGCAGAGTTCCTCAATGCATAGAGGACAGTGTGTGTATATCTATATATCTCCACACTGTCACAGGCAGAGTTCCTCAATGCATAGAGGACAGTGTGTGTGTGTATATCTATATATCTCCACACTGTCACTGGCTGAGTTCCTCAATGCATAGAGGACAGTGTGTGTGTGTATATATCTATCTCCACACTGTCACAGGCAGAGTTCCTCAATGCATAGAGGACAGTGTGTGTGTGTATATATCTCCACACTGTCACAGGCAGAGTTCCTCAATGCATAGAGGACAGTGTGTGTATATATCTATCTCCACACTGTCACAGGCAGAGTTCCTCAATGCATAGAGGACAGTGTGTGTATTATCTATCTCCACACTGTCACAGGCAGAGTTCCTCAATGCATAGAGGACAGTGTGTGTGTGTATATCTATATATCTCCACACTGTCACTGGCAGAGTTCCTCAATGCATAGAGGACAGTGTGTGTATATATCTATCTCCACACTGTCACAGGCAGAGTTCCTCAATGCATAGAGGACAGTGTGTGTGTGTATATATCTATATATCTCCACACTGTCACTGGCAGAGTTCCTCAATGCATAGAGGACAGTGTGTGTGTGTATATATCTATCTCCACACTGTCACAGGCAGAGTTCCTCAATGCATAGAGGACAGTGTGTGTATATCTATATATCTCCACACTGTCACAGGCAGAGTTCCTCAATGCATAGAGGACAGTGTGTGTGTGTATATCTATATATCTCCACACTGTCACTGGCAGAGTTCCTCAATGCATAGAGGACAGTGTGTGTGTGTATATATCTCCACACTGTCACAGGCAGAGTTCCTCAATGCATAGAGGACAGTGTGTGTGTATATATCTATCTCCACACTGTCACAGGCAGAGTTCCTCAATGCATAGAGGACAGTGTGTGTGTGTATATCTATATATCTCCACACTGTCACTGGCAGAGTTCCTCAATGCATAGAGGACAGTGTGTGTGTGTATATGTCTCCACACTGTCACTGGCAGAGTTCCTCAATGCATAGAGGACAGTGTGTGTGTGTATATCTATATATCTCCACACTGTCACAGGCAGAGTTCCTCAATGCATAGAGGACAGTGTGTGTGTGTATATCTATATATCTCCACACTGTCACAGGCAGAGTTCCTCAATGCATAGAGGACAGTGTGTGTGTGTATATCTATATATCTCCACACTGTCACAGGCAGAGTTCCTCAATGCATAGAGGACAGTGTGTGTGTGTATATATCTATATATCTCCACACTGTCACAGGCAGAGTTCCTCAATGCATAGAGGACAGTGTGTGTATATCTATATATCTCCACACTGTCACAGGCAGAGTTCCTCAATGCATAGAGGACAGTGTGTGTGTATATATCTATCTCCACACTGTCACAGGCAGAGTTCCTCAATGCATAGAGGACAGTGTGTGTGTGTATATCTATATATCTCCACACTGTCACTGGCAGAGTTCCTCAATGCATAGAGGACAGTGTGTGTGTGTATATCTATATATCTCCACACTGTCACAGGCAGAGTTCCTCAATGCATAGAGGACAGTGTGTGTGTATATATCTATATTTTCTGGTCATCATAATGGGAGACCCAGACAATGGGGTTTAGGGCACTGCCCTCCGGAGGTCACACTAGGTACTACAAGTTTGTAGACACCGCCTCCTCCGCTTATAAACCCCTACCGCAGGGAACATCCTCAGTTTTAAACTTAGTGTGCTCGGAGGATCACGCTTTGCTTGCACTTCACTGCATTCTCACAGCTTACGTGATGGCGTCTGAAGACAAGGTAAAATGGTTCCGGTCGGGACCTGCGACAGCCTCCCCGCTCACCCTTGTGGAACACGCAGGTGGAGGTATCGGAGGGCCTTGGGCCTGGACACTTTGTGTCCTCCCGGTACGCTGTCGCGCTCCTCTCCATCCCTCTCCGGGGGGCTCTGGAGAGTGGGAGATGGGAGCCTTGCACAGCTCCGCTCCGTCCGAGGCCTCCCTAAATGGTGCTTACAGACCGGACTGGAGCCAGCCCAGTCCGAGGCCTCCCTAAATGGTGCTTACACTCCGGACTGGTGCTGAACCCCCGTCCGAGGCCTCCCTAAATGGTGCTTACAGACCGGACCGGCACTGAGGCACTCGGTGTCTCCTGTGTGCCTGGGGGTAGTGTCTGTCACTTTATGTGGCCTGACACTCAGACCGCGCGTTACCCTCGGTCCGCGGATCTGCGGGTGTACCCTGTGCTGGGGTCACCCTGGCTGACCGCCCTGTGTGTCGCAGGGGCTGAGGCTGTAGGCTGCGGATGTGTGTTGGTGCATGCAGTCTGTGTATAGTATTTTACACTATTCCCCGCGTGCGGGCTCCGGCACCTTCATGCTGAGGCTGCTTGGAGGATGGGAAGCAGCCCGTGCGGTGACGTCATCGATGGGCGTGTGTGTGTGTTTCCCGCGTGTTTTCGGCGCCGCCCACAGTTTCACTGTCGGCGGCCATCTTTACCCTCACTTCCCGGCTGGGATCTGTATGCAGCGTGCGCCTGCACTCCAGGGGAGACCGGAAACCGTCGCGGAGGTCACACACACACACACCGCTTCCTCATACCGCTTTACTGCGGTCGGTAAGCCACTGGGACTCCCGGTTTTTTGGTCTGCAATTTGGCTTATTTTCCCCTACTGTGGCGATGTCCTCAGTTAGGAAGCGTGCTGCTAGGGCGGCAGAGACCACCATTACCTGTGCTACGTGCAATGGAACGCTGGTGGAGGGGTCCTGCAATAACTGCGGACGCCCAGAGGCCCGGACTGATACTGCTGAGTCAGCAGCTCCGGTGCGGTACCCTGAGGTTCAGGTGATCTCAGGGCCATGGGAGACTCAGAATAAGATCAATGAATCTCTGTTGTCCCAGCTGTCCTCCATGTCGCAATCCCTGGAGGCACTTAATAGGAGGCTGGATAGCCCAGCTACTCCGTCCAGTTACCCCCGGGTGTCTCCCTCTTCTGCTGTGAGACCCCTTAAGCGGGCTCGTCGTGAGGAGTCACCCGAGCTCCAGGCTCTCTCTGAGGAGGAGCGTTCCTCTGATGGTGAGGACGATGATGGGGGTTCAAATTTCGGGTCTGTGTCTGTATCTGAACCACCAGACGGGGTGGAGGATCTGGTGTCCTCTATCAACGAGACCTTACGTCTCGTGACACCCCCTGAGGAGGTGACGGTGCACCCGAAGGAGGTCTATCAATGGCTGCGGCCGGAGGCTAGACCGAGTGGCTCCTTCATGGACCACACGAATTTTGGAAGGGTGGTTAGAGCCCCCAGGTTACATCCTGGGCGGCGTTATGTCCGTAAACCCAAGGACAATCGCTTCCCCTTCCCCCAGGAGGTGCTTCAGGAGTGGTCGCAGTCCCCGAAGGTGGACGCTTCCATGACCAGGATCGCTGCACGCTCCCTTTTCTCTGCCTCTGACAGCTCCTCGCTGAAGGATGCGACGGATAGACAGGTTGAGCAACTCGCCAAGTCTTCCTATGAGGCTGTGGGGTCTTCCTTTGCCCCTAATTTTGCCATGGTCTGGACCTTGCAAGCGATTACTACGTGCTTGGATGGTATCTCTGACCTGGCAAGATCCAGTCCAGAGGTCCTGGCACTTACCGAGAGGGCAAGGGCCTATGCGGACTACGCCAGGACGGCGACTCTGGAAACTGCCACTCGCTCAGCTGTGGCTTCGGCCAATGCTATAGCGATCCGCAGATTGTTGTGGCTGCGTCTTTGGGACTCAGATACCACATCCAAGAAGATTTTGCAGAATCTTCCGTTCGCTGGTGACAGGCTTTTTGGCACCGAACTGGACAAGCTGATAAAGGATTCTGCTGAGTCTAAGATACTGCAGAATAAACCTAAACCACGGTATACCGTTAAAAGGAACCCAAAACAGTGGTCCTTTCGTTCCAGCTCACAGTCATCAGCACCGTCCGCTCGTACGGACCGAGGGGGAAAGCCCGCTTCTCAGTGGCGCTCTAAGAGTCGTCCAAAGAAGCCGGCGGGGGCGGCAGCTGCCACCCCCAAACCCGCCTCTGCATGACTCGCTCTCCCTTCCTACCTCCCCACAGGTGGGGGGCCGCTTGTCTCGCTTTCAGGACAAATGGCTACTTCACGTTCAAGATCAGTGGGTTCGAGACGTGGTCTCGCGAGGTTACAGGATAGAGCTGACGTCAAAACCGATATCCCGATTCCATCGGTCGGTCCCATCGCCAGAAAAGGCTCAGGCTTTTTACCTGGTGTTGGAGGGTCTCCGCAGAGACGGAGTGGTGATACCGGTGCCTTCCGGAGAGAGGTTCAGGGGTTTTTACTCCAACCTCTTTATCGTCCCGAAGAAGGACGGTTCCTTCCGCCCGGTACTGGACCTGAAGTTGTTCAACCATCACGTGTTGGTTCGGAAGTTCCGCATGGAATCACTGCGCTCCGTGATCGCAGCTGTATCACAGGGGGACTTCCTGGCGTCCATAGATATCAGAGACGCTTACCTTCATGTGCCCATTGCACCAGCTCATCAGCGCTGGCTGAGATTCGCAGTGGGGGAAGAACACTTCCAATTTGTGGCGCTGCCGTTCGGGTTGGCCTCGGCACCGCGGGTGTTCACAAAAGTGATGGCCTCTATGATGGCTCTACTGCACGTGCAGGGACATGCCGTCATTCCCTATTTAGACGACCTACTGGTCAGGGCGCCATCAGAACACCTTTGTCAAGAGAGCCTGGATGTGACCATGAAGTCTCTGGAACAGTTCGGTTGGCTCCTCAATATTCAGAAGTCAACGCTAGTTCCGACCCAGTCTTTGACATATCTGGGCATGGACTTCAACACTGCCTCAGCCCTGGTGTCTCTGCCACGAGTCAAACAGATGGCGATCCAGTCAGGAGTGCAAGCAGTACTCCTGTCCCTACGGGTGTTGATGATGCTGGTGGGGCGCATGGTGGCAGCAATAGAGGCGGTGCCTTTTGCACAATTTCACCTCCGTCCTCTCCAGCTGGAGATCCTCCGCAGGTGGGACAAAAGGTCGATTTCTCTGAATCGGCTGGTGACCCTTTCCCAACCGACCAGAGATTCCCTGCTGTGGTGGTTACAGCCACACCACTTGTCTCGGGGCCGGTCCTTCATCAAACCGTCATGGTTAGTGGTGACCACCGACGCCAGTCTGAAGGGCTGGGGAGCGGTGTTCTTACACCACAGGGCCCAAGGCCTCTGGACTCAGTCAGAGTCGGCGTTGCAGATCAACGTGCTGGAGGTCAAGGCGATCTATCTGGCACTCCTGGCGTTTCAGAGATTCCTCTCAGGACAACCCATTCGGGTTCAGTCCGACAATGCGACGGCCGTCGCTTATATAAATCATCAAGGAGGAACCAGGAGTGCAGAGGCTCTGGCCGAAGTCCACCGCATCCTATCCTGGGCGGAGGACAACAACTGCCTGATCTCCGCAGTTCACATCCCAGGGGTCGAAAACTGGGAGGCCGACTATCTGAGCCGGCAGGGGATGGACGCCGGAGAGTGGTCTCTTCATCCAGACGTCTTCCAGGACATCTGCAGCAGATGGGGCACGCCGGACGTGGATCTGATGGCCTCACGGCTGAATCATCAGGTGCCGCAATACATGGCGAGGTCATGGGATCCCCAATCTCTGGGAGCGGATGCTCTGGTCCTGACTTGGTCCAGATTTCATCTGCCGTATGTGTTCCCGCCTCTGGCTCTGATTCCCAGGGTGCTGTGGAAAATCAGGTCGGAGTGCAGGGTCGCCATTCTAGTGGCTCCAGATTGGCCCAGGAGGTCCTGGTATCCGGACCTGTGGCAACTGTCAGGCGGACACAGGTGGGCTCTTCCAGACCGCGCAGATTTACTCGCGCAAGGCCCATTCTTCCACCTCATTTCCAAGGCCCTCAGATTGACTGCATGGCTCTTGAGGCCTGGCTGCTGACATCCAGGGGTTTTTCCCCTACGGTGGTTGCCACTATGAATCGGGCTAGGAAGCCAGTCTCAAGGAAGATGTACCACAGGACGTGGAAAATCTTTTTTACTTGGTGTGCCTCTGGTGGACGGTCTCCGTGGCCCTTGTCCATCCCGACGTTGTTGGCTTTCCTACAGTCGGGTTTGGAATTAGGATTATCCCTCGGCTCCTTGAAAGGTCAAGTCTCAGCACTTTTAGTGCTGTTTGACAGGCGATTGGCGCTCCTCCCGAAGGTCCGTCAATTTCTGCAGGGGGTGTCACGGATGGTTCTGCCCTACAAGAGACCTCTGGACCCTTGGGACCTCAACATGGTCCTGGCGGCATTACAGAGACCACCGTTTGAGCCGCTGAGAGATGTTTCTCTATCTCGCCTGTCTCAGAAAGTGGCCTTTCTGGTGGCAATCACGTCTCTGAGAAGGGTCTCAGAATTGGCTGCACTTTCGTGCAAGTCGCCCTTTCTGGTGGTTCACCAAGACAAGGTGGTGTTGCGTCCTCGGCCAGAATTCTTGCCGAAGGTGGTTTCAACTTTTCACCTGAACCAGGAGATTGTTCTCCCATCATTTTGCCCCGCTCCCGTTCATCAGGTTGAACGCGACCTCCATACTCTGGATCTCGTGAGAGCGGTACGCATTTATGTGTCCAGGACCGCCTCCTTTAGGAGTTCGGATTCCTTATTTGTTCTTACGACAGGTCGCTGTAAGGGGTCCGCGGCATCAAAGTCGACATTGGCCAGATGGATTAAGGCTTCCATTCAAGAAGCTTACCGGGCTTCTGGTTTGCCTCTCCCGGTGGGATTGAAGGCTCACTCTACCAGAGCTGTAGGTGCCTCCTGGGCCTTGCGACATCGAGCGTCTGCTCTACAGGTGTGTCAGGCGGCCACTTGGTCTAGCCTGCACACTTTCTCTAAGCACTATATGGTGCATGCCCATGCCTCTGCGGATGCAAGTTTGGACAGGCGGGTTCTCCAGGCGGCGGTTGCCCACCTTTAAAGGGAACCATGTGTTATCCGTCTTGTTGAGGAACTCTTCCCGCCCTGGGGTATTGCTTTAGGACATCCCCATTGTCTGGGTCTCCCATTATGATGACCAGAAAAAAGAGAATTTTGTTTACGTACCGTAAATTCTTTTTTCTTTAATCATCAATGGGAGACCCAGCACCCACCCAGTTGTTCCGTTGCATGTTTTGCATTTGTTCTGTTCTCTGTTGAGACAGTGTTTGCCGGGTTGTTGAACCGTCTGTGCACGGCATTCGTCCCGATGTTTCGGGTGTGGTTTCTTTCCTCCTCGCAGCTTATGGACCAAACTGAGGATGTTCCCTGCGGTAGGGGTTTATAAGCGGAGGAGGCGGTGTCTACAAACTTGTAGTACCTAGTGTGACCTCCGGAGGGCAGTGCCCTAAACCCCATTGTCTGGGTCTCCCATTGATGATTAAAGAAAAAAGAATTTACGGTACGTAAACAAAATTCTCTTTATCTCCACACTGTCACAGGCAGAGTTCCTCAATGCATAGAGGACAGTGTGTCGTGGACCCGCGCTGCACATATGATGACACCGCTGCTCGCTGTGCTCGGCTTTAAACCAACGCGTTTCAGAGCCGACCCGGCTCCTGCCTCAGAGAGCCAACAGTTGTTGTACGCACTGTCCTCTCTGCATGTGGGTCTGGCACCCCGTTGTGGGTGAAGTGTGGATCCTGCAGCAGCCATATCTACGCCTTTATACCAGCTATGGGTCACACGACTGGCCCAGGTGAGCACGCCTCAGTGTCACACGGATAAGACCCTGTTGCGCTTTCTCTCCTTTCTCAGAGCTCCTCAATAGCACACATCTACCCAAAATGGCATCATTAGAAACAGCAGCTCAAGGCACAAAAAATAACCCATCACACAGCCCCAAATCCCGAAAAATGAGGACGCTGCAGGGCGCGGGAAATGGAGCAGAAGTGCAATTCTTTTTTTTTTTTTTTATGACTTCTGAATTTTTTTCAACACTTAGATAACAGTAAAAGTTACGTTTGGTATCTACGAACTCGTACTGACCCGAGGCATCATACCAACGCATCAGTGTTACCATATAGTACTGACCCCAGACATCATACTGACACATCAGTGTTATCATATAGTACTGACCCCAGACATCATACTGACACATCAGTGTTACCATATAGTACTGACCCAGAAATCATACCGACACATCAGTGTTACCATATAGTACTGACCCGAGGCATCATACCAACGCATCAGTGTTACCATATAGTACTGACCCCAGACATCATACTGACACATCAGTGTTATCATATAGTACTGACCCCAGACATCATACTGACACATCAGTGTTACCATATAGTACTGACCCCAGACATCATACTGACACATCAGTGTTACCATATAGTACTGACCCGAGGCATCATACTGACACCTCAGTGTTACCATATAGTACTGACCCCAGACATCATACCAACGCATCAGTGTTACCATATAGTACTGACCCGAGACATCATACTGACACCTCAGTGTTACCATATAGTACTGACCCGAGGCATCATACTGACACATCAGTGTTATCATATAGTACTGACCCGAGACATCATACCAACACCTCAGTGTTATCATATAGTACTGACCCGAGGCATCATACTGACAGCTCAGTGTTACCATATAGTACTGACCCCAGACATCATACCAACGCATCAGTGTTACCATATAGTACTGACCCGAGACATCATACTGACACCTCAGTGTTACCATATAGTACTGACCCGAGGCATCATACCAACGCATCAGTGTTACCATATAGTACTGACCCCAGACATCATACCGACACGTCAGTGTTACCATATAGTACTGACCCGAGACATCATACCAACGCATCAGTGTTACCATATAGTACTGACCCCAGACATCATACCAACGCATCAGTGTTACCATATAGTACTGACCCGAGGCATCATACCAACGCATCAGTGTACCATATAGTACTGACCCCAGACATCATACCGACACCTCAGTGTTACCATATAGTATGACCCGAGACATCATACCAACGCATCAGTGTTACCATATAGTACTGACCCGAGACATCATACCAACGCATCAGTGTTACCATATAGTACTGACCCCAGACATCATACCAACGCATCAGTGTTACCATATAGTACTGACCCGAGGCATCATACCAACGCATCAGTGTACCATATAGTACTGACCTGAGACATCATACCCACACATCAGTGTTACCATATAGTACTGACCCGAGACATCATACTGACACATCAGTGTTACCATATAGTACTGACCCAGAAATCATACCGACACATCAGTGTTACCATATAGTACTGACCCGAGGCATCATACCAACGCATCAGTGTTACCATATAGTACTGACCCCAGACATCATACTGACACATCAGTGTTATCATATAGTACTGACCCCAGACATCATACTGACACATCAGTGTTACCATATAGTACTGACCCCAGACATCATACTGACACATCAGTGTTACCATATAGTACTGACCCGAGGCATCATACTGACACCTCAGTGTTACCATATAGTACTGACCCCAGACATCATACCAACGCATCAGTGTTACCATATAGTACTGACCCGAGACATCATACTGACACCTCAGTGTTACCATATAGTACTGACCCGAGGCATCATACTGACACATCAGTGTTATCATA
Organism: Allobates femoralis; assembly: GCA_033576535.1. NCBI lineage: Eukaryota > Metazoa > Chordata > Amphibia > Anura > Aromobatidae > Allobates > Allobates femoralis. The sequence goes on from JARQOC010000010.1 coordinate 135,496,766, forward strand.
TAGTACTGACCCGAGACATCATACCAACACCTCAGTGTTATCATATAGTACTGACCCGAGGCATCATACTGACAGCTCAGTGTTACCATATAGTACTGACCCCAGACATCATACCAACGCATCAGTGTTACCATATAGTACTGACCCGAGACATCATACTGACACCTCAGTGTTACCATATAGTACTGACCCGAGGCATCATACCAACGCATCAGTGTTACCATATAGTACTGACCCCAGACATCATACCGACACGTCAGTGTTACCATATAGTACTGACCCGAGACATCATACCAACGCATCAGTGTTACCATATAGTACTGACCCCAGACATCATACCAACGCATCAGTGTTACCATATAGTACTGACCCGAGGCATCATACCAACGCATCAGTGTACCATATAGTACTGACCCCAGACATCATACCGACACCTCAGTGTTACCATATAGTATGACCCGAGACATCATACCAACGCATCAGTGTTACCATATAGTACTGACCCCAGACATCATACCGACACGTCAGTGTTACCATATAGTACTGACCTGAGACATCATACCCACACATCAGTGTTACCATATAGTACTGACCCGAGGCATCATACTGACATGTCAGTGTTACCATATAGTACTGACCCGAGGCACCATACCGACACGTCAGTGTTACCATATAGTACTGACCCTAGACATCATACCGACACCTCAGTGTTACCATATAGTACTGACCTGAGACATCATACCGACACGTCAGTGTTACCATATAGTACTGACCCCAGACATCATACCGACACGTCAGTGTTACCATATAGTACTGACCTGAGACATCATACCGACATGTCAGTGTTACCATATAGTGCTGACCTGAGGTATCATACTGACACGTCAGTGTTACCATATAGTACTGACTGGAGGAATCATACCGACACATCAGTGTTACTATATAGTACTGACCCGAGACATCATACCGGCACGTCAGTGTTACCATATAGTACTGACCCCAGACATCATACCGACACGTCAGTGTTACCATATAGTACTGACCCCAGACATCATACCAACACGTCAGTGTTACCATATAGTACTGACCCAAGACATCATACCAACACGTCAGTGTTACCATATGGTACTGACCCCAGACATCATACCGACACATCAGTGTTACCATATAGTACTGACCGAGGCATCATACTGACATGTCAGTGTTACCATATAGTACTGACCCGAGGCATCATACCGACACCTCAGTGTTACCATATAGTACTGACCCAAGACGACATACTGACACCTCAGTGTTACCATATAGTACTGACCCGAGACATCATACCGACATGTCAATGTTACCATATAGTACTGACCTGAGACATCATACTGACACCTCAGTGTTACCATATAGTACTGACCCGAGACATCATACTGATATGTCAGTGTTACCATATAGTACTGACCCCAGACATCATACTGACACCTCAGTGTTACCATATAGTACTGACCCCAGACATCATACTGACACCTCAGTGTTACCATATAGTACTGACCCGAGACATCATACGGACACATCATTGTTACCATATAGTACTGACCGAGGCATCATACTGACATGTCAGTGTTACCATATAGTACTGACCCGAGGCATCATACCGACACCTCAGTGTTACCATATAGTACTGACCCAAGACGACATACTGACACCTCAGTGTTACCATATAGTACTGACCCGAGACATCATACCGACATGTCAATGTTACCATATAGTACTGACCTGAGACATCATACTGACACCTCAGTGTTACCATATAGTACTGACCCGAGACATCATACTGATATGTCAGTGTTACCATATAGTACTGACCCCAGACATCATACTGACACATCAGTGTTACCATATAGTACTGACCCGAGACATCATACGGACACATCAGTGTTACCATATAGTACTGACCCGAGACATCATACTGACATGTCAGTGTTACCATATAGTACTGACCTGAGACATCATACCGACACCTCAGTGTTACCATATAGTACTGACCGAGGCATCATACCGACACATCAGTGTTACCATATAGTACTGACCAGAGATATCATACTGACACGTCAGTGTTACCATATAGTACTGACCAGAGACATCATACTGACACGTCAGTGTTACCATATAGTACTGACCCCAGACATCATACCGACACCTCAGTGTTACCATATAGAGAATATGGGGAATAAAAAACCCGAAAGACATATGTGTAATTGCACTTGGAGTTTTTTTCCATTTTCCTGCCACTATATGGTAAAATAAATGATTTCACTCAAGTACAGCTGGTCCCACAAATAATAAGAAGCCTCGTATGTTTATACTGAAGGAAGAATAAAAAAGTTCTGTCTCTTGGAAGAGGGGGAGGGAAAGTAGAAAATCACCCGTGGGTGAAGGGGGAAAGTACAATGTGTATTACATGTGTCCTGAACTCTTGATGCCATGTATGATAAGGTTTCTGCTTTGTCGGGGGAGGGGGTTGGGTTTACTATGGGACCCTCTTCCTTGTGTGACCCCTGTCCATCAGGGAGGCCATGTGGTCAGCGGCAGTTCATTGCAGAAAGGGACAGGGTCTGAGTGCAGCAGCGTCTGCCTGAAGATCCAGTAGATAAGGAGGTATATGATAGAGCAATATCCTCCAGATACATCACACATGGTCACATGACCTCTACTTCCATTAATTCTTTCCTATGAGTAATGGTCACATGACCTCTACTTCCATTAATTCTTTCCTATGAGTAATGGTCACATGACCTCTACTTCCATTAATTCTTTCCTATGAGTAATGGTCACATGTCTTGGTCACAACCTCTCTGCTCCTTTCTCCTGATCATTGTGGGTCTGGTGCCCTCGACTCCAGCCGGATGAATCGTCTCTGTACTCCGCGCAGTGTGCATCCTCTAGCCTGCAACTGCATTACCCAGAACAGACACTATGTGGCGTAGAGAGCTGGTGTGCCCTGCACACTGCTGCCATCCGGACATGTAGTGGGGGCTTCCCCCTGTGGATGGGGGGTCCTGCAGTGTAAGTGATGGCTCTCTGTATTACACAGCTCGCTGCAGATCCGGACCCCAATGTGAAGAGCGGCTCCGAGCTCCTGGACCGACTGCTGAAGGTCAGTGCCTGTCCTAGCCTGTGTGAAAGCAGCCCCCTGTATAGTACGGGCAGGGTAGTCATACACTGCTCACTCCACGATGAGGGTTGTACTCCTAAAAGTTACTTGGTTCCTCCTTTTAGGACATCGTCACAGAAAGCAGCAAGTTTGACCTGGTCGGATTTGTTCCACTTCTGCGGGAAAGAATTTACTCCAACAACCAGTATGCCAGACAGTTCATCATCTCCTGGGTGAGCGGAGGCAATGAGACAGCACCTCCTAGAGGTGGCTGCAGACAGGATCTTATCATGTATCTCTGTATATAGGGAACTCCCCCTAGTGGTGGCTGCAGACAGGATCTTATGTATCTGTATACAGGGAGCTCCCCCTAGTGGTGACTACAGACAGGATCTTATCATGTATCTCTGTATACAGGGAGCTTCCCCTAGTGGTGGCTACAGACAGGATCTTATCATGTGTCTCTGTATACAGGGAGCTCCCCCTAGTGGTGACTGCAGACTGGATCTTATATATCTCTGTATACAGGGTGCTCCCCCTAGTGGTGACTGCAGACAGGATCTTATCATGTATCTCTGTATACAGGGAGTTCCCCCTAGTGGTGGCTGCAGACAGGATCTTATCATGTGTCTCTGTATACAGGGAGCTCCCCCTAGTGGTGACTGCAGACTGGATCTTATATATCTCTGTATACAGGGTGCTCCCCCTAGTGTGACTGCACACAGGATCTTATGTATCTCTGTATACAGGGAGCTCCCCCTAGTGGTGGCTGCACACAGGATTTTATGTATATGTATACAGGGAGCTCCCCCTAGTGGTGGCTGCACACAGGATCTTGTGTATCTGTATACAGGGAGCTCCCCCCAGTGGTGACTGCAGACAGGATCTTATATATCTCTGTATACAGGGAGCTCCCCCTAGTGCTGGCTGCACACAGGATCTTATGTATCTCTGTATACAGGGAGCTCCCCCTAGTGGTCGCTGCAGACAGGATCTTATCATGTATCTCTGTATACAGGGAGCTCCCCCTAGTGGTGACTGCAGACATGATCTTATCATGTATCTCTGTATACAGGGAGCTTCCCCTAGTGGTGACTGCAGACAGGATCTTATCATGTATCTCTGTATACAGGGAGCTCCCCCTAGTGGTGACTGCAGACTGGATCTTATATATCTCTGTATACAGGGTGCTCCCCCTAGTGGTGACTGCAGACAGGATCTTATCATGTATCTCTGTATACAGGGAGTTCCCCCTAGTGGTGGCTGCAGACAGGATCTTATCATGTGTCTCTGTATACAGGGAGCTCCCCCTAGTGGTGACTGCAGACTGGATCTTATATATCTCTGTATACAGGGTGCTCCCCCTAGTGGTGACTGCACACAGGATCTTATGTATCTCTGTATACAGGGAGCTCCCCCTAGTGGTGGCTGCACACAGGATTTTATGTATCTGTATACAGGGAGCTCCCCCTAGTGGTGGCTGCACACAGGATCTTGTGTATCTGTATACAGGGAGCTCCCCCCAGTGGTGACTGCAGACAGGATCTTATATATCTCTGTATACAGGGAGCTCCCCCTAGTGGTGGCTGCACACAGGATCTTATGTATCTCTGTATACAGGGAGCTCCCCCTAGTGGTGGCTGTAGGTTTTTATGACCAGTTTTTCTTTCTCAGATTCTTGTCCTGGAGAATGTTCCTGACATTAATCTTCTGGAGTATCTGCCGGAGATTCTGGACGGGTTGTTTCAGATACTTGGTGATAACAGTAAAGAGATCCGGAAGATGTGAGTGACTGTAACTGCATTGTGTTTCCCGGGTCAGTTTACCTTTGTTGTCGGGGGATGGGAGTTCGGAGAGGGAGCACTTTAGTTTAAAGGGATTTCTGTGCCCTCAATAATTGACGCCTCCTCCCCTTAAAACTCCAGATTGGTGGCGTCCGTTGTCTGACCGCACCTCACCTCTCCTGCCTCCTCTGGTCCTGTAGTGATGACTGTCCTCATTCTTGTGACCACAGCAGTGTATTGTATTTGCAGATATTCTCCCATAACACTGCCCCCCCCTTCCTATCTCCAGTAGCAGTGCTCCCATAACACTGCCCCCCCCTTCCTATCTCCAGCAGCAGTGCTCCCATAACACTGCCCCCCCCCTTCCTATCTCCAGCAGCAGTTCTCCTATATCACTTCCCCCCCCTATCTCCAGTAGCAGTGCTCCTATATCACTGACCCCCCTTCCTATCTCCAGCAGCAGTGCTCCTATATCACTGACCCCCCCTTCCTATCTCCAGCAGCAGTGCTCCTATATCACTGACCCCCCCCTATCTCCAGTAGCAGTGCTCCCATAACACTGCCCCCCCCCCCTTCCTATCTCCAGCAGCAGTTCTCCTATATCACTTCCCCCCCCTATCTCCAGTAGCAGTGCTCCTATAACACTGCCCCCCCCTTCCTATCTCCAGTAGCAGTGCTCCCTATATCACTGCCCCCCCCTTCCTATCTCCAGTCAGCAGTTCTCCTATATCACTGACCCCCCCTATCTCCAGTAGCAGTGCTCCTATATCACTGCCCCCCCCCTTCCTATCTCCAGCAGCAGTGCTCTCCTATATCACTGCCCCCCCTTCCTATCTCCAGTCAGCAGTGCTCCTATATCACTGACCCCCCTTCCTATCTCCAGCAGCAGTGCTCCTATATCACTGCCCCCCCCTTCCTATCTCCAGCAGCAGTGCTCCTATATCACTGACCCCCCCCTTCCTATCTCCAGCAGCAGTGCTCCTATATCACTGCCCCCCTTCCTATCTCCAGCAGCAGTGCTCCTATATCACTGCCCCCCCCCCCTTCCTATCTCCAGTAGCAGTGCTCCTATATCACTGACCCCCCCCTTCCTATCTCCAGCAGCAGTGCTCCATATATCACTGCCACCCCCCTCCTCCTATCTCCATAGCAGTGCTCCTATATCACTGACCCCCCCTTCCTATCTCCAGTAGCAGTGCTCCTATATCACTGCCCCCCCTTCCTATCTCCAGTAGCAGTGCTCCTATATCACTGACCCCCCCTATCTCCAGTAGCAGTGCTCCTATATCACTGCCCCCCCCCTTCCTATCTCCAGTAGCAGTGCTCCTATATCACTGCCCCCTCCCTATCTCCAGTAGCAGTGCTCCTATATCACTGACCCCCCTTCCTATCTCCAGCACAGTGCTCCTATATCACTGCCCCCCCTTCCTATCTCCAGTAGCAGTGCTCCTATATCACTGACCCCCCTTCCTATCTCCAGTAGCAGTTCTCCTATATCACTGACCCCCCTTCCTATCTCCAGTAGCAGTGCTCCTATATCACTGACCCCCCTTCCTATCTCCAGTAGCAGTGTCTCCTATATCACTGACCCCCCCTTCCTATCTCCAGTAGCAGTGCTCCTATATCACTGACCCCCCTTCCTATCTCCAGTAGCAGTGCTCCTATATCACTGACCCCCCTTCCTATCTCCAGTAGCAGTTCCTATATCACTGACCCCCCTTCCTATCTCCAGTAGCAGTGCTCCTATATCACTGACCCCCCTTCCTATCTCCAGTAGCATTTGCTCCTATATCACTGACCCCCCTTCCTATCTCCAGTAGCAGTGCTCCTATATCACTGACCCCCCTTCCTATCTCCAGTAGCAGTTCTCCTATATCACTGACCCCCCTTCCTATCTCCAGTAGCAGTGCTCCTATATCACTGACCCCCCTTCCTATCTCCTAGCAGTTCTCCTATATCACTGACCCCCTTCCTATCTCCAGCAGCAGTGCTCCTATATCACTGACCCCCCTTCCTATCTCCAGCAGCAGTGCTCCTATATCACTGACCCCCCTTCCTATCTCCAGTAGCAGTGCTCCTATATCACTGACCCCCCTTCCTATCTCCAGTAGCAGTGTTCCTATATCACTGACCCCCCTTCCTATCTCCAGTAGCAGTTCTCCTATATCACTGACCCCCCTTCCTATCTCCAGTAGCAGTTCTCCTATATCACTGACCCCCCTTCCTATCTCCAGTAGCAGTTCTCCTATATCACTGACCCCCCTTCCTATCTCCAGTAGCAGTTCTCCTATATCACTGACCCCCCTTCCTATCTCCAGTAGCAGTGCTCCTATATCACTGACCCCCCTTCCTATCTCTGGTAGCAGTGCTCCTATATCACTGACCCCCCCTTCCTATCTCCAACAGCAGTGCTCCTATATCACTGACCCCCCCCCTTCCTATCTCCAGCAGCAGTGCTCCTATATCACTGACCCCCCCCTTCCTATCTCCAGTAGCAGTTCTCCTATATCACTGACCCCCCCTTCCTATCTCCAGCAGCAGTGCTCCTATATCACTGACCCCCCCTTCCTATCTCCAGCAGCAGTGCTCCTATATCACTGACCCCCCCTTCCTATCTCCATAGCAGTGCCCCTATATCACTGACCTCACCCCCCCCCCCCCCCCCCCCCCCCCATCTCCAGCATCAGTGCGGATCATTATGTCAGGCCTTGCTCAGGAGGTGATGGCGGTGTTGGTGCACTGACACCTTTTGCTCCTTGTGGTCCTGCAGGTGTGAGGTGTCTCTGGGCGAGTTCCTGAAGGAGATCAAGAAGTTGCCGGACAGTGTGAAGTTTGCAGAAATGGCCAATATCTTGGTGATCCACTGCCAGTCGTCAGGTGAGTGCCCCGTGCCAGTCGCCAGGTGAGTGCCCCGTGCCAGTCGTCAGGTGAGTGCCCCGTGCCAGTCGTCAGGTGAGTGCCCCGTGCCAGTCGTCAGGTGAGTGCCCCGTGCCAGTCGTCAGGTGAGTGCCCCGTGCCAGTCGTCAGGTGAGTGCCCCGTGCCAGTCGTCAGGTGAGTGCCCCGTGCCAGTCGCCAGGTGAGTGCCCCGTGCCAGTCGTCAGGTGAGTGCCCCGTGCCAGTCGTCAGGTGAGTGCCTCGTGCCAGTCGTCAGGTGAGTGCCCCGTGCCAGTCGTCAGGTGAGTGCCCCGTGCCAGTCGTCAGGTGAGTGCCCCGTGCCAGTCGCCAGGTGAGTGCCCCGTGCCAGTCGCCAGGTGAGTGCCCCGTGCCAGTCGTCAGGTGAGTGCCCCGTGCCAGTCGTCAGGTGAGTGCCCCGTGCCAGTCGTCAGGTGAGTGCCTCGTGCCAGTCGTCAGGTGAGTGCCTCGTGCCAGTCGCCAGGTGAGTGCCTCGTGCCAGTCGTCAGGTGAGTGCCTCGTGCCAGTCGCCAGGTGAGTGCCTCGTGCCAGTCGCCAGGTGAGTGCCTCGTGCCAGTCGCCAGGTGAGTGCCGCGTGCCAGTCGCCAGGTGAGTGCCGCGTGCCAGTCGCCAGGTGAGTGCCCCGTGCCAGTCGCCAGGTGAGTGCCCCGTGCCAGTCGCCAGGTGAGTGCCCCGTGCCAGTCGTCAGGTGAGTGCCCCGTGCCAGTCGATGGTTGTGGTAACGTCTCTCACCCTTGCTGTCCCTTTCCTGACAGATGACCTGATCCAGCTGACCGCCATGACCTGGATGCGAGAATTCCTGCAGTTAGCCGGAAGAGTGATGCTGCCATACTCCTCTGGCATCCTGACCGCCGTCCTGCCATGTCTGTCCTATGACGATCGGAAGAAGAGTATCCTTCATGGCACCGCACCTTGTCCTTTTGTGGCACCGCACCTTGTCCTTTTGTGGCGCTCCTCCCTGCCCTTTGTGGTGCTGCTCCCTGCCCTTTGTGATGCTGCTCCTTGCCCTTTGTGGCGCTGCTCCCTGTCCTTTGTGGCACCACACCTTGTCCTTTGTGGCACCGTACCCTACTGTTTGTGGCACCACACCATCTCCTTTGTGGCGCCGCTCCCTGCCCTTTGTGGCGCCGCTCCCTGCCCTTTCTGGCACTGCTCCCTGCCCTTTCTGGCACTGCTCCCTGCCCTTTGTGGCGCCGCTCCCTGCCCTTTTTGGCGCCGCTCCCTGCCCTTTGTGGCGCCGCTCCCTGCCCTTTGTGGCACTGCTCCCTGCCCTTTGTGGCGCCGCTTCCTGCCCTTTGTGGCGCCGCTCCCTGCCCTTTGTGGCGCCGCTCCCTGTCCTTTGTGGCGCCGCTCCCTGCCCTTTGTGGCGCCGCTCCCTGCCCTTTGTGGCGCCGCTCCCTGCCCTTTCTGGCACCGCTCCCTGCCCTTTGTGGCAATGTACTCTGCCTTTTGTGGCACCGCACTCTGCCAATCACACGTGACACTGTGTCCACCTGTGTCTTCCTTACATCTTGTGACTTCAGGTATCAAGGAGGTGGCGAATGTGTGTAACCTGAGCCTAATGAAGCTGGTGACCCCAGAGGATGATGAGAGTGATGATACAAGTCAGTTACCAGGTCAGGAGGAGCCACCATCATATCAAAAGACCACTGACCGCGGTGAGACTGGTATAGATGCCAGCGTGGGCTTCTATGATAAATGTATCTCTTCTTCTTGTACCCACTCACCTACCGGTGCGGCGTCTGTGCCCTCATCTGGATGGGGTACAGACCTTCCCAGGAATCCAGCACACAAAGGGTTACTTCATTCACTCTGCTGCTTCAGCGGTGGGCTCGGGACAATGTAGGCAGGATTCTGCTTCTGTCCGTGAAAACAGGGCTCATTAGTGGTATTGCTCCTCTAGGGATGGGGCTGATCGGTGGTATTGCTCCTCTAGGGATGGGGCTGATCGGTGGTATTGCTCCTCTAGGGATGGGGCTGATCGGTGGTATTTCTCCTCTAGGAATGGGGCTGATCAGTGGTATTGCTCCTCCAGGAATGGGGCTGATCGGTGGTATTGCTCCTCTAGGAATGGGGCTGATCGGTGGTATTGCTCCTCTAGGGATGGGGCTGATCGGTGGTATTGCTTCTCTAGGGATGGGGCTGATCGGTGGTATTGCTCCTCTAGGGATGGGGCTGATCGGTGGTATTGCTCCTCTAGGGATGGGACTGATCGGTGGTATTGCTCCTCTAGGGATGGGGCTGATCGGTGGTATTGCTCCTCTAGGGATGGGGCTGATCGGTGGTATTGCTCCTCTAGGGATGGGGCTGATCGGTGGTATTGCTCCTCTAGGGATGGGGCTGATCGGTGGTATTGCTCCTCTAGGGATGGGGCTGATCGGTGGTATTGCTCCTCTAGGGATGGGGCTGATCGGTGGTATTGCTCCTCTAGGGATGGGGCTGATCGGTGGTATTGCTCCTCTAGGGATGGGGCTGATCGGTGGTATTGCTCCTCTAGGGATGGGCTGATCGGTGGTATTGCTCCTCTAGGGATGGGGCTGATCGGTGGTATTGCTCCTCTAGGGATGGGCTGATCGGTGGTATTGCTCCTCTAGGGGTGGGGCTGATCGGTGGTATTGCTCCTCTAGGAATGGGGCTGATCGGTGGTATTGCTCCTCTAGGGATGGGGCTGATCGGTGGTATTGCTCCTCTAGGGATGGGGCTGATCGGTGGTATTTCTCCTCTAGGAATGGGGCTGATCAGTGGTATTGCTCCTCCAGGAATGGGGCTGATCGGTGGTATTGCTCCTCTAGGAATGGGGCTGATCGGTCGTATTGCTCCTCTTAGGATGGGCTGATCGGTGGTATTGCTGCTCTAGGGATGGGGCTGATCGGTGGTATTGCTCCTCTAGGGATGGGCTGATCGGTGGTATTGCTCCTCTAGGATGGGGCTGATCGGTGGTATTGCTCCTCTAGGGATGGGGCTGATCGGTGGTATTGCTCCTCTAGGGATGGGGCTGATCGGTGGTATTGCTCCTCTAGGGATGGGGCTGATCGGTGGTATTGCTCCTCTAGGGATGGGGCTGATCGGTGGTATTGCTCCTCTAGGGATGGGGCTGATCGGTGGTATTGCTCCTCTAGGGATGGGGCTGATCGGTGGTATTGCTCCTCTAGGGATGGGGCTGATCGGTGGTATTGCTCCTCTAGGGATGGGCTGATCGGTGGTATTGCTCCTCTAGGGATGGGGCTGATCGGTGGTATTGCTCCTCTAGGGATGGGGCTGATCGGTGGTATTGCACCTCTAGGGATGGGGCTGATCGGTGGTATTGCTCCTCTAGGGATGGGGCTGATCGGTGGTATTGCTCCTCTAGGGATGGGGCTGATCGGTGGTATTGCTCCTCTAGGGATGGGGCTGATCGGTGGTATTGCTCCTCTAGGGATGGGGCTGATCGGTGGTATTGCTCCTCTAGGGATGGGGCTGATCGGTGGTATTGCACCTCTAGGGATGGGGCTGATCGGTGGTATTGCTCTTCTAGGGATGGGGCTGATCGGTGGTATTGCTCTTCTCGGGATGGGCTGATCGGTGGTATTGCTCTTCTAGGGATGGGGCTGTTCGGTGGCATTGCACCTCTAGGGATGGGGCTGATCGGGCGTGTTATAGGAATTTGTCCTGTGCTCCTCTGACTCTTCTTGCTGTGGTTGATTCTTCATTTTATCTTCTCCAGGCACTCCAGACACGGACAATGACCTGGGTGACATCAGTGTGTTCGCCCCACGGAGGTGAGGAGGTGTCCTGCACTTGGTGGGTTTTGTGTCCCCTGTAGTTTTCATCACCAGCAGATGGCAGTGTGTGCTCTCAGTTCTCCGCCTGTGGTCACATGATCCTTGCAGACCCGCAGTGTCCATAGTACAGGGGGTAGAGGACACTGCCTCACCTATTCCTGCATACACAGCTGAGGGTTTGTTACAATTACTCAGAGGTTGGATTTTCTGGACTGAAT